>JBBMJY010000026.1:2370196-2402951 GCA_037833715.1 Toxotes lorentzi
AACAGTCAACACCACAGTGCAGAAAGCGGCAAACAGGAAGTGACACAATACGTTACCACCACGTGAGTCAGTACGTCCGACTCACGTCGGACGTACTGAATCCAACACATCTGCTTGTGTTGGATTCAGGATTATGATTAAGCATATTAAAGACAACTCAACCAACACATATTCACAAGTTACAGGAGTAATTAAATACAGCAACCCTTATTAGCACAGTTGTGAGTATTAACAGTACAACACAGCGTTTTTTTTTTTGTACCATGCTGTAAGTCCTGTTACCATTTTTAAATGTCAAGGTTTCAAGTCACATGCTGAAAAACAGAAATGATGGGAAAAGAGAGGTGATATCATATCACTTTGCAGCATTAGAACACAAACACATCAAAACTCGGTGGCAAGATGACTTAGTAGTTAAAGAAACTGCCCTCAACTGGGAATACAAGGTTTCAGCTCTGTGTTTCGCACTAACCATCAAAACTGCACCAAAGCTTGAGAATCAAGTTTTATTGAAACATGCTGATGTTATCAATATGTACTGTGCAGTACATATATGAACTGAGTGTTTAAATTGTTTTGTTGTTTTTAATTCTGAAAAACAAAACTCCTTTCTGTGGTTGCATTACACTGCATTAGTTTCAGCTAAAGCTGTACCTAATAAACTGGTGACTCAGTGTGTATTTCTCCACACAGTACAGAGTGATCAAGAGAACATCTTCTCGTTTTCTCATGACTACATTACAAACTGGAAACAAATCTTACCTGGACTGATCTGGACCTGTTGGAACGAACCCAGGGCCTCATCCTTCCCTGGCACTGCTGCTTCCAGGTTATGACTGAGACCTTCAGTGACCTGAGCCTCTGCAGAGAAAGTGGATGATTCTGGAACAAGCAGGTGAGCAACACACAAACAGATTCACTGTCATCCCTCAGAGAACAGAGGCAGAGAAAGAGATTTACCAGGAGAGCAGAGTGCTGCTGCTGAGAGGGAATCGATGCTGGAAAGAACAACAGCGGTCCATATTTCCATGGACTGCAGAGCCTGTGCTGAACACTGTGTTACAGGGTACACCAGCATCATTAGCATCACTGTGTGGTCAGCTGTGTATAAACCAATTAGAGGAAAAAAAATTCTGGATGTGGAATCGTCAATACATCTAATGGTCTATGGAAAAGGAAGGGAGGGGGCTGAGTGTCTCTGTCGCTTTCTACATTTGTAGGGGGACGTGTGTGTGTGTGTGTGCAACAGCTAGTGATTTGTTCTGTTCTGAGCACGTCAGCAGGGATTGATCCAGCCAGTGGCTTGTTCTGACCCTTAATTTTCACATCTACATGCCTAATCCAACTCTTACCCAGACCTTAACCTAATTTTAACCCTCATCCTAAAACCAGGAATTGAACCTCAAACAATCCTTTGACGAAGTGAGGGACAAACTCTCACTCTCGCCTAGAACCATAACTGGTCATCACAAGGATAGAAATAGATACAAGAGCACACATATAAAGAGCCACCTTACTAAACATGTGCAAGAACCTTAATTTCCCCATCCAAACCCTCACCCCCAGCCTCACCTTCATACGTCTGACATTATTCTGATTCTGATCTAAACCACAATCCAAAAGTCACTTTGTTTACAAAACTTGAACTGAATTTATCTTTAGTTCTGAGATTCTAACCTGTGGGTTTAAACACATTTCAACAGTGTTTATGCCTTCCAACACTGTGATGAAACTCCTGAAGCTCTACCCAACATTTTTTATAATGTTTATTGATTTTTGCACAGATTCATTATTATTTTATATTATTTTTATATGATACATCAAAACCAATAAAGCCTCACCAGCCATTTGTATTCTAAAAGCAGATTCGTCCTGATGCTTTTAGGCCTGAATGATTTCCCTGTTTGCACTCTGTTACAGGCCTGAACAGTGTGGTTACTTCCTCCAAACTACATTAATTGTTATGCTTGAACTGTGGGTAAGTATACATAGTCAACATTTTTTGAAAGACTGAGGTGGAAAAACTGAGCTTTTTTAAAAAGTGAAATCATTTTCTAAAAATGTCCTCAGTCAAAAGATGTTAAAGAAAAAAAAAATCTGCCTGGTTCTCACATGAATACCAAAACATAAACATACTTGTGTCCTCTTAAATTGGCAGGAAGCCACTTATGTCCTGAGTGCTTTCTCCTGAAATGCCCTGAACTGTAATCTGGAATGGATTACAGCCAGCCTGACCTACTGTACAGCCCTGTGACTGTTCAGCCAGCCATGCAGCAGGCAGCCAGTGTAGCAGGCAGCTCATAGCCAGCTGTGAAATGCACACACTGAGAGGGATTTAAAAGGAAGCTCATAACAATGAAATAAGAAAAATGTATAAAAAAACACACCCATCAGGAAAGAGTGGTTCTCCTTCACTTACTGGTTTCCATTCATGTGTCATAAAGGGCTAAGTGTGCAGGCAGAACTTCTCCTCAGGGGATTGTTGATCAATTAAACTGTGTTTTTTAGTTTTTGGTTGCAATTAAATCTGCAGGATGGAGGTGAAAATGAACAAAAACTGCATTTCAGAAAGCAGGAACCTTGAGAGAAATAAATACAATTTGTGCCTCATGTGTGGCTCAGAAAAACAAATAATAAGATTTAAAAAAAAAAAAGAAATCAGCAAACAAGAGCTTGAATGCCTCGCTTTCTGCTTCTTCACCATCTTAAACCACCTCAAGTGAACTAAGATGGGGAAATCCAAAAAGTAGAAAAGACTGCCATCTATTGGTGAAGTAGTAAGAGTACAGAGAAAGTAACTGATCTTTTTTGACGGTGTAGTTTCAAAGATTGTACAGTAAATGTCACTCTTACAGCACAGATCCACAGCAATGTATTAATGACATATGAATGAGAACAGACAGAGAGAGGAGCTCGATGCATGATGGGAAGTACACAACACACACAGGTCCACTAGATTACATGAGACCACTCTCATGTAATCTATGACCGGGTAAAAAATGCTCCACACCAGCGGGCACAGAAGGGATCGGCTCTGATTTTTTGCCCAACACTCACAGCTTTGTCCCAGCAGATGTGGCCCAGATGTGGCTCAGCACCCAATAACAGAACTGTCTACGATGTTCCATGAACCTCTGTACGAACTGTCTGGCTTTGGCTGTTCTGTAACTAGATGTGATGCCTCCTCGATCCAGACTCTCCTCCTCACCCTTCCCTCCCCCGGTGTGTTCATGTTTGCCTCCCTACGTGTTCCTCTGCAGATGCATGATGAATACACGGACAGCAGAAGAGATACACTGGACAGAAATACACACACACATACACACACACACACACACCATTTATGGATTCAGTGTCTACTGCCCACTAGTTTTGTTATCTTGGGAAGCTGTGAAATGAGAGCCCGCTGTGGGCTGTGTCTCAAAGCTACGTCAGCAACAAGCAACATCCCAGGTCATCTTTTGTTTGTTGGTGTACGATATTTCTGCGTCTGTGTTAGTGTCCCCCTTTTCTTCCCCTTCTCCCTCCCAGGTCTTGCTCTTCAGTGTGTCTCTCTGTGAAGTTTTTCCCTGTGATGATGAAAATTTCTCTCTGCTTGAACCTTTGTAAGGAAATAATGACTGAGTTACTACGATATCATGTGATAGACATATACATTTATTCAATACTGTAATAAATTATTAACTGAAGACGATATAAAAGTTTTTTTTTATGAAATGCGGGAAAAAAATTTCTTAGAAAAACTTGTTTTTGAGAACATGGCATGAGGTGTACTGTGTTACTGAAAGAAAATTAAGGTCTTTAACCAAGTGAAGTTGACCTCATTGAATATAGTTTATTTATTGTCAGCATCTAAGTGTATGTGTCTGTACAAGTTATCTCCATCTGTCTCTGTGTTGCGATACTCAGTGTGACGTGTCTGAGTCCTTATTTTTGCACTGAATGAAAATGCAGGTCAAGCTCAACATGGACGTATGAGACAGTGGCTCCTCCTTGTACGCAGCATCTGCACCACACAGGGCATTTGTGACATGTTGCAGGTTAACCATAACTGTGAAGCTGTTAAAAGTACTGTGGGCTGACAGCAGTCTAAGTCTGCAGTGTGCAGGAAAAAAGCAAACAAAAACATCAAAAATACAGTAAATACAGTTTTGTCGCTGAATACAGAGGCTCTGACAGTAGGGCCGATCCACCAAGTGTCCAGTGGGGCAATGAATTTTGTGCCACTGACATTTCCAGGATAACAGGAAATCATTCATTGTAACTGTTTAGTAGGATATAGCATGATAATATGACCGGTCTGTGGGGATCATGTAACAAACAAAGACACAAACAAATGTAAACAAGAAAACAAACCTCTGGTAATTTCACAGATTTTTAAAAAGCAACATATCAATAACATATCACAGCAGATGTGGATGTTTCTCTTTAAGGTTTACTGTCAGTGTGATGGTGGTCCACACTCAGCCACACTCTGATCCCTGGTCTCTGACCTCCATTTGGAGGAATCAGGAGAAAGAAAAAAATACAAATCAGACACAATTCACTGAATAATATTAAATTAATCACCATTTGAATCATCAGATAATAACTGGATGTATTCTAATACATCGTCACAGGCTCTGATAACCTAATCAGGTTATTAGAAAATTAAAATTAAAAAAATTATTCGTTACTATTACTGAGAGAAACTTGCTGTAGGTGTGTACTTCATGAGAAATAAAATTTTAAAAAAGCAGAAATAGTGAAAAAAAAACCTAAGAAATAAATTCCACAGTCATCGCCAAACAAGCATGTCACAGCATCAGCATGAAGCAGGTGTTTTCTGTGCACGACTTCAATTTGAATCCCTTTAACTGAACTATCAGCACTGTGATATCAAATAAATTGTGATGTGATTCATCACTAAAGCAGAATACATCCACACCTGAGACCCCACAAAATGCCGTTTTACCTGAATGCAATTCATTGTGTGCAAAGTATGAACCTGCATGGGGATCAGTTGCTGCCACTGACTGTGAAAACTACTGATGTCCAAGTGATGAAGGCACATTGGAAATTCTTATTATGATTTTAAAGAGGTGTAAAAATGCAGCTCTCATTGTGTTTGGTGCAAACTCTCTTCACCACTGACCATGACCATGTTCTTTAGAAATAGTGCTGTGCGTGTGTCACCTAACCTGCAGCTGGAAATATCCTAACTACTGTTTGTTATGTAAAGAATATTAAGTGAAGATCTCTGAGGAAGTGAATGTGATCACAGAATCAAAAATACTCTTTCTCACTCTCACACCAAGAATATACAGGATGCGTATTCAGATTGGACTGTATTCAAATGACTGCACAAAGCACAACACAGTCCATGCTTCTCAGTTCAGCCACCAAATTCCAGACTGATCTGTTGTTTTGTTAAATGTTGGGCAGGTGATATTTATGCTTCACTTGTTTCTTGAAGTCCGGTGCCGGTGAGATGTTGCTGTTTGGTAACTGAGGCAGGTACTGTGCCTGGAGAGGGAGAGGGAGAGGGAGAGAGACCCCATGAACTGTGTACATCTCGAACAGTTTTTGTTATTAAGGTGATGCTTCAACATGGCTAGTAGTGAAAATACAGTTTTCAAGAGGGATTGTCCTTGTTCTTTCAAGTGACACACCAAAAATCTTACAGTAGCTTGTTGGAAGTAGCCCTCACGTGATGGAAAAAGTGCAATCTGTTTATCATATTTTAACAGTTTTCAACATACTAAGTATTGAGATTCAGACGCCAAGTCTCAGCAGTATCTTTCACACCTACAGAGATGCTTCTTATAATGTGAAAGGGCATGTATAGCTGAATGAATCCGCTTTAAAGCATGTGGAGTTCAAGTGATCAGCTCAAGGACATTCTTTACTTTAGCAGGATACACAGTCCATAGGTTATGGGCAGGGTTTCTTACAGAATTAAACCGCCACGTTTCATGCTTACCCCTGCCTGTCTGCGTCGGGAGCCTTTGTCATACCGTCTTCCTGGGCGCTCGCCCTCTCGGGCCCAGTTGGCTCCTCCTTCTTCCTGGAAATAAGGCAGCTCCAGCAGCTCTTCACAGGACAGCCGGAGAGAGGGGTCCATCACCAGGCATGACTGCTCACGCAAAGATGGTCGGAGGTAGCATGGAGAGTTAGCATTTCAAAATATTTTACATTGAATATATTAGATAAATACATTTATACTGGCTGGACGCAGAGTATTCAGTCATCATTTTGTTTATATTTGCTTGCTGCACAACAGAGGCCAACCAGAGCTGGAGTGACGACCAGATGACGATGGTAATATAATAGCAGATGATCAGCTATGTTGGTATATCAGTCAGGTGCTATTAAACATAAACATAACATACCTTCATAACCTGGAGGGCATGAGGAGACACTCCATGGAAGCGCTTTTCCAAGGGCTCCTAAGATAAAAAAAATAACGAGGGAATAACTACACCTTCACCAAACTTCTTCCCGTCTCCATTAAGAACACACAGTGTGCGTTCCCAGTGGTAACAGCGGGTTCTTACCATTGTGTCAGGTTCAGGAATACTGACTCCACTGAAGAAAACATTAGAGTGGAAGACCTGCTGGTGACGAGGGATCAGGTCACCTGAGGTCAGAAACGAGATGATCAAAATCTTCATCCAGTGTCAAGATTTGGATCAGAGTGTGTGTATTTGGGAAATGGGTTGCAGACCTGAAACCCCTTAAGAAAAAGAACTAAAATCTAAAACTCTGTGCCTTTCTGCAGGTATCTCTATCTTCACCAAGCCTGACCATCGGCAGGAGGGTCCCCCATATGAGCCAGGTTCTGCTCAAGGTTTCTTCCTGTTCAAAGGGAGCTGTTTCTTGCCACTGTCGCCTTAAGTGCTTGCTCTGGGGTCAGGCTCTGGGTCTCTGTTTTGATTGTGGAAGGAGCTATATAAATAAAATTGAATAGAACTGAATTTAATCCTTGAAAACATCCACGGCACATTTTGCTGCTTAAAACAAATCAGCAAGGCCTGCTTTCAAAACCAGTTCAACAAACCAACAAGACAAGTCCAGTGTAAAAGAGGCACAACTTTCCGTAAAGTTTCTTTATGTTTCTTAAGGGGGCTCTCACACCTAACCCGGACGACCAAACAACAGCACCAAGACTGTTTGTTTGTGGGGTGACAGCAAAGGAAACAAACCACAAGACTGTGTGCTAGATGCTGTGTGACTTTAGCATGAATTTAAAAACTGAACTACTGGTAAATCCATAATCTATATAAATGATATTCATAATTATGCAAGCAAGTTTGTACAAATGCATCCAAAGGTAGATTATTTATTTTAACCACCCACTAGTGTGGCCCCTCATCAGTGTACCTAGAGTTTTTCGGATGAGGTAAAGCTGGTCAACGTCAGACTTCCCGGGCCACAGTGGATTCCCATGGAGTAGCTCAGCAAAGACGCAGCCCAGAGCCCACACATCCACAGGGGGCCCGTACTGAGTGTCCCCAACCAGCAGTTCGGGGGCCCGGTACCAGCGGGTGGCTACGTAGTCTGTGTAATCATCCTCTGGTCCCGCTGAGTATGTACAGACACACATACACTTAGATGCTGAATAATGAACACTAAATAACAAGTACATTGTAGAGGAAAGGATTACAAGGCATGCTGAATGACTACATGTTAATGTATGGTAACACAACACCAAAACCTAAGGCAGGAAGGGTAAACAGAGACATGTTACACAGAGGCGTGCACTAACTGGCTGAATGGTTCTGCTGTGCAATGCATTTACTGAAACACTGAAAGTGAGAAGGCCATCAGCAGGAGATGATACAGGTTCCGTGTTGAATAAGTCATTAGAGGTACATTAACACTAAATGCACATAAATGCATTGGATGACCTACTCAGAATGCGGGCGAAGCCAAAGTCGCAGAGCTTGATGACTCCAGCTTTGGTCAGGAGGATGTTCTCCGGCTTTACATCACGGTGGATGCACTGCAGCATAAATGTTCAGCATCAGGGATTTAGGCAACATGACACACAGTCTCTTAGTGACGGAGAAAGAGGTTTATATTAAGGCTGACAGAACATGAATTAATATGGAAGGACAATAGCTCAGAAAGATCAGAAACCTAAACACATTTGAATACTGAAATCTATGAGCTGCTGATGGAAGGCTTCAGTCAGTTCTCAGAAGTTTTCCACACTAATATTTTGTATTAGAAGCTGAGCTTGTCAGATATAAGCTTGTTTTGCAAAGCAAAATATAATGCAATGATTCAGCTAAAAACCGCTCATGTAATTTTCAGAAAACATTCAGATGCCAGATGTACGTTGACAGACTTATTTGTTGCTGTAGTCATTGGTCCTTTCCAGCTACAAAATCCACAGTCCCTCAGTGAAAAAAATAAAAAATTAAAAAATTAAAATCAACTTATGAAGCTGTGGATTTTGTCCCCTATCTTTTACAAAACCCCAAACCTACCCTTTACTAAACAAAGACACTGCAAGAAAAAAAATCAAAGGATAAATATATGAAAATCAAAGAAATTATTAAATACCAGACTAAAAATATACTGACGTTGTGCTTGTGGCAGAAGTTGACAGCCTGCAGAGTCTGCCACGCTATACTTTTCAGCTGAGCCTCTGGAACCCTGCGGAGGACAAGAGAAAAAGGAATACTGATTGTTGACAGAGAGAAGCAAAAGGCAATTTATCCTCATCTATTATTCCAGCGATTTTAAAAAAAGAAGTGGTGTTTTACACAGCCCTCTTGTTACCCGGGTAACCTTAGGCCTGTCTCTAACAGCAACAGCACCTTTGTTTTCAGGAGCAGCTAAGGTTTCTGCTGCACAGCCTTGTGAGAAAAGGAAAAAAAAACGCTCAGACAGCAGCTAACCATTGTGGCTGAGGCAATGTGATCTCCCATGACAATCAAACTAAAATCTTATCTTATGACCATAGACTGCATGAGGAGCATGGAGCAAAGAGAAGAATCATGTCCCCTAATTCAAACTTTGCTTTAGTCTAAGTAAGCCCAGGTAATTCACCATGTTCCTTTCTGCTGTCTCTTTCTTAAGCAGTACACTGTCTGTAAATGTACAGACAGTGAGTTATAGGGTAAAGTGTATGATAAATACTTGACTTCTTAAAAAGAGAGACACACTTTTGCAGTAGTGGAAGTATTTAGATCCTTTACTTACTGTAAGAAAAAGTAACAATGCCACAAAGTAGTAGTAGTAAAATATAATTCAAGCAGCAAAAGAAAAATACTCCTTATGCAACAGAAAGGCTGCATAAATGCAGTGTTAAATTAATATGCTGTAAATCATTTTATGATTATCACTGATGCCGTAACATGTAAGCAGTGTCTTAATGATGTAGAAGGAGCTCATTTGAACTAATAAGTATACGATTTGGTAGTTTACTCTTTATATCATATTTTAAGTTTAGGTTTAAGTTTATTCCTTTATTGATCCCGCAAGCTGGGAAAATATATTCTCTGCATTTTACCCACACCAAGTGCACTGGAGACTGGTCATAGGTTTTGTATGTAAAATCTGCAAAGTAACTAGTACTTATAGCTGTTAAATAAATGCAGTGGACTAAAAGAATGTTCTGTCTCGTGAAATAGATGCAAAGTAGAAGTATAAATAAAAGTATTGCATAAAATGGTAGTACTCAAGTGAAACACAAGGACCTCAAAAAGTGACTGGTTATCTTCAGCTGTGTGTGACTCTTCAGTATCTGCCATTACTCAGTGCTCTAACACAGAACAGCACACAGAGTGAAAAGCTTTAATACTGAACACATCCCAGGTCGCCCATGACCTACCCTCGTGGGTGTTTGTCCAGCTCATTGAGGACAGTCTGCTCACAGAACTCAAACACCAAGTGGAGCCGTCTTTTCCTCCTGAAGACCTCCAGCAGGTTGACCAGATTCACATGTTTCAGCTGCTGCAGGTCCAACAGAGAATACAAACACTGTGTCAGGACCGTACAGCCCAGAATCTTTACATAAATGTGTCATTAACCCCACAGAGGACCTCTGTTAATGGCTTTTATATTACTTATATATATTTATGTGTGACACATTCCTAACAAAGTGACAAAAGGTCACATAACTGAATGTGTGTGTGTGTGTGTGCACCTGTGTGTGTGCACCTGTGTGCCTGCACATGTACACCTGTGGTACTAGATGTGAACAAACTTGATACCATTGGGTACGGAAAGCACAAAATTTTGTTGATATCCGGGATATGGAATAGATGTTAAAAATGCTTTCCATTACACTGGTTGATCTCTTCTCACCTTCAGCATACGTATTTCTCTCAGTGCTATCTTCTTAATGACCGGGTCGTCTTCTGATTCCACAAACTTCTTGATGGCGACTATCTGGCCTGTATCTCTGTGTCTGCATTTGAACACCACACCGTAGGATCCCTCACCAATCTTGGCCAGCTTTTCGTATTTCTCCATCGGGCAGTTGGAAGCTGTCACCTGTCAAGAGGCAAACTTTTCTCAAACTCACCACTTTATTCAGCAGTCATGACGCTGTCGTTCATCATTCCTCAAGTAATAAATAACCTCAGTATATGCAGGTCCATGCTGTTTTTCTCCGACACAGCGACCGTGCAACACTGATTTAAGGATTTATTATTATTATCGTTATTTTTTTTCTTCTAAGGATTGTAACAAAAACCAACTCGCGCACTCTCCTGTCCACAGTCTGAAAGGGTCTTCAAGTCCGGAGGGATTTTGCGGATGATTTAAACCCACCAGAAGTCCGCAAAGCTACGTGTGTGTGCGCCGCCGCCTCTCTCAGCCTCACTGGGCTTAAATCCATAACGTCGGTGCGGATTATTGTGACAGTGTGAATTTCAGAGGTCTCTCACCCTCTCTCTCTGCAACGACTGTGTCTCGCTCCCTGAGCTGTCTCCGCGTCCTGCGCGTCCTCTCTACCTTGGTAACCGTCTCCGCGTATTTCCCTTCAGCACAGTCCTCTCACTCTGAGTATGTTGTTTTTATTCCATCTCGTGGATTTATTTAGAGAAATATCTCCGTCTCGTAGTCTCATAAACACAGAGATAATGGGCCGGTCGTTACGATGTTTAACTTTCCCCTTGGAAACTGCGCAAAAAATAAGCTGCGACGTTCCGGTATAATGCGGGACACCAATACACAAAGCTGTCTACGTGAATACACGTTGTACCCCACGTTGCGTTGTATCCAAGGAGACAGATAGCCGACAGATGAGGTGGTGAAGCAGCCGGGCCTTTAATTTTTCTACTAATAAAACAGACTGCCTTTATTTTTTTTTAATTTAATCTCTAATTTGTGTAAAGTAAGTACATCAACTCAAGAGCTGCACTTAAGTGGTATACTCCGCTACATTTATTTGCCATGTATAGCTGTTTACTTTAAATTAACTACTTTAAATTAATTAGATGAACATTATTAATCATTAAAATCATATGAACATTAAAATTTCATGGACAGTTTTAATGTTTTTTGGGACAGGACGCGTCTTTCTGGAGGAGACAAGCTGCACCTAAAGGAATCTGACAGCTGTTTGCTCTCTGCCAACATGTCATACGGCAACTGAGACATGTCTTAACAGAGATGGACCAGCCACTCTTAGCATCACTTGGTTTTAAAGACGTTACTTTTGATGAATACACATCTTTTGAATATCATTGTTTTATTTTTAGCAGCCCCCCTACACTGTGTGTGTCGGTTTACAGACCATTCAAACGATGCGCTGCAGATCTACTCTCACATCTAGTCTCAGATCAGATCTAGTCTCCATTATCTACGTCAGCAAGACAAGTAAAAAGAGAAACTGTATAATATCAGGAAGAAGATGGAGAAGGAAGATGGAGAAAGGGTAAACTCACAGTCAACTATCAAATTTTTCATGAACAGATGATTATTTAAAAATAAAGCCACTGAACATGAGAGACATGAGACATCTCACAACTGATAACTGCAACAATCCCAAAATCCTCTTCTCAACTATTGATCGTCTCATTGATCCTGTTTTTATGAAGTCTAGCAGTATGTTTTCCAACAATCCAGTTCACCCCAGAGATGCTGGAATGGGGTTGAGGTCAGGTTCTCACGCATTAGACTGGGAAACCATTTCCTTATGGACCAGACTTTGTATATGGTGGCACTGTCATGTTGAAACAGGAAAGGAATTAACACAAACTGCTAAAAAAAATACTAAAAGAACACTGTGGCCTAAGATATCATTGTGTGCTGGAGTGTTAGGTTTTCCCTTCAGTGGAACTGACACGCCCAAACCAAGAAAACAGACCTAGAACAAAATTACTCTGAAGTTTGAGGCCAGGGGTGTGAGAGTGTTGGAGTATGGTGTGTGTCCAACTTGAGATCACTAAGTGGAGCCATAGCCAAATGTTATCTCCTTCTCTGGCAGTGGTGTGTAAAACAGCTGGACAAGATCAGGAACATTCATCTGTCATCGCAAACTCAAATTTTTAACTGTTAACAGGTTTTATCTCTCTTGGAGCCTAATCAGTCTGTTGTGATCATCGTGGGATACCCGCTCTGGAATTTCTTCTGTTATGGTTGCTAAAGTTTAGGACTAAATGTTACTCTTTGTGCAGAGTCTGAGCTCAGAGGACTGCAGGTTATCTTTTCCACCCTAACGAGTCAGCTAATTTCACTTTGCTACCTCACCTTCCCCACATCAGTTAAGTGCACCAAATGAAAACCTGCAGACTTCTGGGCCTTGAAGGTGAATGCGGTGAATGCAGTTCTCCTCTGATGGAGACTGTTAATTACTTGATGCAGAGAAAAAATAGTCTGTCTGATAAAACAAAACTTCACAACAGATGAGCTCGATATAAACTCAACAATCTCTAAACCATCCTCTCTATGACTCAGGGAGAAGGTGGACAACAAGAAGATTGTTAGCTTGCATGGTTGTGAATAACAATCAGAATCTCGCTCTTAATTCAAGACACAAATGAAAACTCTGCAGAAACTGGATTCAGTTTTTTTTTTTTTACACCTTTTACATTTTCATAATTCCCCTGATGAGATAAGGACGGATGATGATACAAATCAAACACAATTATACACAACAAACATTAGTGTTAGAGGCGAGCATCCTCCTCCATGAGACAGACTGAGACCGGGGTTATTATTTTTCTAGGCTTTCTTCTGAGGCATGGAGGCAGTGAACAGCCAGTACAGAGAGTAGCAGGTTCCTGTAGAGAAGGTTCACACACAAATAAATAACACAAATATAAGAATACCCGAACTTTTATTTTGAAATCAATGTTTTCATTTATTTATTCTAATTTACTTGTTTCTTATGGACGCTTAAGACCAGTGCCTCTGTAAAAAGTGACATGGACCTACATTTTGCAACAGTGCTTAACATGTCTATTTTTGTCAGGTAACAATGAAACAATCACAACTGTGGGATAAGTTTTGGCTTATATTTTGACATGACACAAGCTAATAATAATAAATAATGCTGTGTACGCTCTGCTCAGCACTGCACAACAGACAGGCTTATTCTGTTCTGTTTTAGTTACCTGTGAGAGCTATAGTCATGGTTGCCCGGTAGAGCAGGACATCAAGGGTTCCTCCTTTGATGTGGACTGGGAGTCCATTGTCCTCCTGTGACCACAGGAAACGCATTGGTAAAGACAGTATGCTAATGTGTTAGCATGGAGCCTAAGGTCACTCATCACAGTGTTTGTACACATGTAAACGACGGACACCCAGCCACAGTTATACATCAGTACACATTTTGCAGAGCTTTATGATACTTTTGTCTTTTGTGTCAACAGTGGTGTTGGTAACACTTCATAGAACAGCCGTGCTTTTACACTGTAATTTAAAACAGTTCCTAGTGCTACTTAAACGTAGACACACAGTGAAGGCTGCGGGAACAAGGGTGGAACAGTTTTAGAGAACAGGAGAAATGAACCGCACCAGTGTATATGTGTTTTTGTAAGTACAGGGTACCTCTGGGAAACAGTGCTGGGAAACAGAACTGCCTAAAATAGCCGACCACTGTACATCAACAGTGTAAGGATGCTGATTCTTACGGTGGTGGATGGACTACAGTAAAAACACTCAGGTCCCTCTGACTCCAGCAAGTCACTTTTAAATCACATATTCAAATGTATTAAAAATGTGATTTACAAAAGTCTGAACACATCAAAGTTCCCCACAGCACCAGTCTTAGTGAGTCTGGTACTTCCTGACGTTTCTTCTTCTGCTCTCCCCGGCTGTGTTACCTGGAAGAGTTTCTGAGCCTCTGGGACTCTGTTCTTCATCTGCCTGGCAGAGCTGCTGAAGGCACGGCTGGCCAGAACTGGAACTCTCTGGGGAAAAAAAAAACCAAATTGGACTTATTGTGGCAAACTGTCTGAATGAAGGGAGTGAAGACAGGCAGTAGTTTAAATACCCCAAAACTCTCTGATAGTGTTTTCAGTCAGGTTTCATTTCCATCTAAATACCGTTTTGGGGACTCTCATTAGTAATTGTGTTTCCATTCCTCTCTTTTATGCACACTTTCAATTTGTGTGTAAAAGACCTGAATGTTTTGGAAACACCAGAAATTCCAAAGGATCTGAATAAGTTTTTCTCTGCCTGAGACGGGATACTATCCAAGATACCATTTACCATTTCATTTTTATATAGATTTTTCTTTGTTTTAGGCAGTTCATTTTGAATCATGTTCAACAGTGGAAAAATAGTCCTGAATTACCTGTAAGTTATGACAGTGTGGAACCTGAAGTGGGAAGAGAAACTGACTCAGAGTGGTATCATTTCTGTTTTCTAGGCCAGGCAGGCTACTGGGAGCTGACACCTGACAGCTGACTGGAACCACATGTCCTCGTACTGGTTGCCATGGGTTATGGTAAATTTAAATCTCACTGCACATTTGTTATTCCTCACATTTTAATGTTCTGGTTCGAAAGTGACTTTTCATTTCTCTTCCTCTTTCCCATCCAATAGGACGTCATCATCTGAGCCAAGGTGAGGTCAGTCTGACACCTCCATACACCAGAGTGTGCAGTCAGTATATATCATCAGAATCAGTCTCAGAAAAAATGTTATTAATCCCTGTAGGGAAATTCTGTAGTTACAATCAAACTCCCAATGGAAAATGAAGAAAATGCAACGTAGTACACTGAGAGTTAGAAGATAGAGGTAAGATAAAAAAGTTTCTAAAATAAATAAAATAAAAATAAAAATAAAAAATTGAAAAGACTGAATAAAATAAAAATACTACAATACCTCCCCCCCCTAGAATGTACGTATGCATATGTACATTAATTTCTTTGTAAATACAGCTATACTAATTAGCAAAAGCAAAATTAGATGAAAATATGAACTGTGTGGACCAGATGATCCTTAGATGTCCTGAACATCTTTGTCACATCTCATAGTAAATGAATGAGAGACAGTAGATCTGGTCACTTCCTTGCTTTAATTCAACTCTGACGGAAGCATCAGCGAAAACTTGTTTGCTGTCTGACCTTTGTTTCATGGAACGTTTCCCTAACATATCTCATTTGGTTTTTTTTTGCAATATCCTCTCATGGTAACTAAAGCATGATTGATGATTCCACGCCCTTGTAGTCACTCACTGCACTCAGTTAAAGATCAGGAATGATGGGAGCTTAGTTAAATATTGAAAAAGTCAACAGTGGCTTGAAGCATAAGGAAATATGTGTTTACAGTCTAAACGTTTCACTGAAACCACAATCTTCTCGTAACCTTACACAGGACCTCACACAAGTGCTTCGTGGCAAATACCTAACCACACAGTGTTGACTCAGGGAGTCTGAGCCCAGGTCTCTTGTGTTAAACCATTCCACTTTTTTTTTAACTGGAAAAACACCTCACCACCACCACAATTCACTGAGCAATAAAGTTGCCTTCAAAGCATATTTGGTGTAAATGTACGTAAACTGATTGATGAACAAATTCTATATAATTCTGCATTTTAATATGAAAGGGACATTTCCTTTTGAAAACCTGGAATCTCCTTTAATAATTGAATGATATTTTAGTTCAGTTCAGCTCAGTTTTTGGTGAACTGCATCATTTCAGAGGTGTGTGGACAGTTGGATCTGGATTTGATTTCTGGAATTTCTTCCACTTAATAAAAAGAACAAAATACATGTCAACAAACTTTTGGCAGAATGGCTGTAAAGGCTCCACCAGGCAGGTACAACAACAGGGAGACAGCCCCTTTCAGTTCATCTTATAGCAGCTGTGCACTTTTTGTTTGGATCTGCCTTCACTCTGTAACAAACCTACGTTCTATGCCAGCGGTTTACAGCAACACGGTCAATTAAAGACTTTCAAAAGTAGATTTACAATGACATAACAGAATGTGGTCGAGGGTGTTGCTCTCTGACACATTTGAGGATGTGAAAGTTACTCAATGTTGATCTGCTTTGACAGCTTCTCACTTCACACTCTGAGGGTTTGTACAAACAAAACTTCAGGCACTTCAGACTGTTTGGAGCGTTAATTCTTTCAGTGAATAAACACTGATAATTCATTCCAAAACTTTTATTCTGGAATGAAACAGCCGTCACTTCCTCCTCTGCCCGTGACATTTGAGCCACAGATTTGTCTCTTTAAGAACGCTGCATGACTTTTTTAACCGTCTACCAAGGTCGCATCAGGTAGCACAGCCTCTGAACTCGACACTTCGACCAATCAGAAGGCATAGAAGGGAAGGGCCTCTTTGCTGTGTGTGGGTCAGAGGGTTGCAATGTACCAAACAAGCCACTGTGATTTCCACTGCAGAGTCTGTCTGCAGCTGGTTCCACTCTCTGGTATGAACTACACCAAAGATTTGCTGTGTAATGTAAATAACAGAGGCCGAACATAAACTACATTCTTTCTGTTTCAGCAGCTTGAACATATTCTGCACCAAGTCAAGGGCAATATCTCTTCACTATAAACCAGAAGCACACCCCATGGAACTGTGTGGTTTTGTATGAAGGCCACGCAAAGGACGCAAAAAAAAAGTGTAGTTAAAGTACTAAAGGTAAAAGTACTCACTATGCACTTTTTCTTCTACTACTGCACTATTACTACTGATGCGACTGGTGAAGGTTAAGAAAATAATATAATGTTGGGTACAAATGCAACTTAATTCAAAAACAGAAAAATGTATAAGGCATCATAAAATAGAAATAGTCAAGTAAAGTATTAGTACTTCAAAGTATTTGAGTAATGTCACTTCCTACCACTGATGATCAGTAGAAAGGAGCATGTTAGTGAGGAATAATATCACTCAGCAGCAACTGAGTGTGTCAGTCATTGTGTACGTGCTTTACTGCATTGTCTGACTAACACAGAGCCACAGGTGTGCATGGCTGAGAGAAAAGGAGGGAACAGAAAACAGGAAAGAGAGAGTGTGACCCTGCAATCAGTAAATGTAGATCATATTTTCATGCTGTCTGACACCTCAAACACCAGACGGTGGCCCAGCTGGCACAAACACAAGAATAAAATACAGCGCCTGATAGACAAAGTGAAACTCTTACACTTTTGTCCTGCTCAGAACAAAGGTCAGGCCTAATCACCTTAGCTCACCTTACTCTGACACATATTTACCAGCTTCTGGAAATGATTCCAGAAGCTTCACATTAACAAACAGAGAGAAAAGAAAGAATACCTGAGCAAAAAGACAGAAAAACGACTGCTGTAGTTACCAGAAGCTGATTCATGTCTGTGGCCGAGTGTGTCGAGCTGTGCTACCTCGCTTCACCCTCACAAGGACATGCGCACACACACAAACACACACACTCTCCCACTCAAACACACACGCTCACGTATCAGTGTCTGCCAAACTACGATCTGCTGTAGGGACCAAACTGTCTGTGCTTGACAACAGGGAGGAAACAAACACAGTTATCCAGTTATTAGTCATGATTCATGCAGCTATAAAACTGTGAGCTGATTATTATTTTCAGCGGCCTGACTGGAGGAAGACAGCCTCTGTTTAAAGAGCTGTTGAACCTGGAGAAGGGGATTTGCAGGCAGGTCGATCGTGCAGTCACAGTCTGTGGACAGTTTTTTTTTTCTTTTCTTTTTTTAGTTCTCTTCCACTCAAAAGTATGTTTTGCTCATTTTTACTTCACATGGAAATTTGAGCTGTTTTCTGAATTGTTTTCTCTGGTGTCCCCTTAGGACAAAAGTAAAACACAAACATTAAGGAAAACATACAGCAAATCCAGACATGCAACAACTACAAAAATACGAGAAAAAAAAAAAGAAATGAGCCCAAATTCTGACAACTTCATGCTACCCATATTCACGTTTTATTGTTAAATACATGTTAGTACACCAGTAACGATTTGTAGTCACAGTCTTGTTTAATTGAGTTTACTTTGCACATTTGTTGGAGACTATTTTCAGCAGCAGATTGATCCACATTTGGTTCTCCAGTGAGCACTAGGGACAGCAGGACTGGGTGTGTGGGACTGACGCAAAATACACTACAATGTGTGTGTTTGTGGTTGTGTTACACATTATATTTATAGCTATCGTTGTCACATTATGCTTGATTATTGATATATTTATTATGCATACATGAAAATGTACATATGAGTATATATTTAAAAATGGTATGCTGCTTTGATCTGGACAAATATAGTCCACAGTCACAAACACAGTCACACACACACACACACACACACACATATATATATATTCTCTATAATCCATTGTTGCTCAATCTGAGTTTCATTTCTCCTTTGTCTGGACTCAGGTCTCAACAGGTTTTAACTGCGGCTCAGTGAAACAGCAGCAGCTGTCTGGTGAGTTTGTCTCATCTTTGCTCCAACACAGCGCCAGAGGGACTATAAAATACTTGTATTTAATTTTTCACAGGGCCTTTTAATGTAATTTTCAATTTATGTATTTATATTTTTATGTTTACTCGCATATGCAATGTGAATATTGTAATAATATTTCCTGATTACAATCATTATTATACTTACTGTTATATTTTATAGTAATATATATTATTACTATGCATTATTATACTCATATTATCAGGTATTATAGAATTATTGAAGCACCAGCAGAGGTTTTCATGATTATATTTGTAAATTCTACTTTATTGTGTCTTTGTCTTGACCTGAGTAAAAGAACCAATACAACAATGTAAAGATACTTCATTAAAGGTTCTGTCCTGCAGTGTTATCAGTTTCACGTTGTTAAAGTAACTGTAGTAAAAGTAAAAGTAACCTTCCATCATTTTATTCCTCCCATGCTTCTTCCTTTAGTTCCCTTCATCTTCATTTCCATCCTTCACCCTCCTGCCTCTTCTATTCCTTACTCATCTCCTTTCCTTCACTTATATTAGGTAATGTGCTGCATGTCAGAGGAGGAAAAAGAACTATATTTCCCTCTGAAGTGCAGTAGACTAGAGATATAAGGTAGCACAAGACAGGGAGATGATGCTTTCTAGTACAAGTCCGCCAAAACTTTACCTGTCATGTCATCATCTGCCGCTTATCCGGGTCCAGGCCCAGGTCGCGGGGCTGACTGCCGCCCAGTCCACAATGCACCAAAGTCCTACGGCACCTCCCACAGGTGGTGGGTCCATGAGAGGAAAACTGTACCTATAGTCCTTAAATGTACTAAATATATGTCACTTTGCATCACTGCATATCTGTCATGTTCTCTGGTTGACAGAGAACAGTTTGCGTGTTTCATTGATCCGTGTTTGGTGTTGGATCATAGAGTCAGCGGAGATGAGGAGCTCGGTGCTGCTCAGTCTGTTCCTGCTGCAGCTGCCTGTCGCCACCACACAGGAAGGGCACTGGGAGGACTACAAATATGGCCACCAAGGCTCAGAGCTGCAAGACAAGACGTCTTGCTGCTCCTGGAAATGCATGCTGTTCACTCTACAGTGGCCCGGAGGGTTCTGTCAGGTGAGCTTCATCATCATCGTTACCATTATCTTCATCAGCACTGATCATTGTCTCAGACAGAAGAAGACAAGATTGATTCATTTATAACTTTGGAGTAAAAGATCAGATGTGAGGGATTAGGGGTGTGTTCAGTTTCTTTCCTCCTGCTTGTTTCCTACCACTGTATCCTCTAAGGAAAGAAATGAGGAGGTATAAGAGAAATGAGATGATAGGAGGGAAAGGAAGAAGCATCCAACACTGCTGATTTAACCTTCTGGATTTTCTTTCAGGCAGTTTTGGTTCCATTGAATTTCCAGTGAAGGTGTACATAAATATCTTTTTCTTGCTGTTTCTCAGTAGTTTGAACTGTGTTCAAAGGGATTGCTCTTGGCTTAGTCTGCGGTGTCTCATGCAGTTTTCCTGAAACAAAAGACACACAGACAGAATTTCCCAGAAATAACACAGACATTGGAAAAGCTCCAATAAATGAGCTGTGGTGATTTTTATACAAGACTTAAATTACACAATTTAAAAAAAAATGTATAAAAGCATCTTCTCCCACACAACACACACACACACATATATATATGAAGAATGAAGAAACAAGGAAGGAAATGAGGAGGTAGGAAAAGAAAATGACTGGGTAGGGATGAAAAAGAAAAGTATAGAGGGACAAAAGGGGGGAAATGAGGGAGCAAAAGAGGAAATGAGGGAGATAGTGTGGTGATTCAGAAGGAAAGGAGGAGGTAAGGAAGTAAACAGGGAAGTAGAGAGGAGAAGAAGGGAAGGAAATGATGTCACCTGTCAGGTCTGATAACATGCTGCCTGTCTGTCTGACTGTCTGTCCCATCAGTCTTTGAACAACAAGACTCTGTGCAGGATTCCGCAGAGCATCAACAACTGGACGATCCACGGCCTGTGGTAAATGATCACCTGCAGAACAACACAGAATCATGTTCTATAGTTACTTTAGCCTGACTCAGCTAGTCTTAAGGATGATTTTTATTGGCCCAAAAAGAGATTCCAGTCCTGCCACTCGTATTTATTGTCATATTACGTCGTTTAGTTCCTGTAGAGGAAAAGTAATTCCTGAACTCTACCTTGTCTTTCTGTTGTGTTAATGTCATTGGCTGCTTTTGTGTGTGTGTGTGTGTGTGTGTGTGTGTGTCTGCAGGCCTCTTCGGGCACATCACTGCTGCAGCTGCTGGCCGATGTTCCACTCTGACATCCAGGTGAGCCCAGATCACCTGGTTACCTGAGACGTCCAACGTCATAGAACTGACACACTGACATGACGGTACTTTACAAGGCTGCGAGCTGATTGGCCGATGTCATTTATGTTCCAGGAGCAGGAGGCAGAGCTGAATAAACACTGGCCATCCTTACTGACGACCAAATCCAGCTTCCACTTCTGGTACCAAACATTAGGAATTGAAATCAGCTGATTCAAATTGGTTTTCAGAGACCTTTGTTGCATGTTGTAACTTTCTGTCTTTCTACTCTCATTATCTACTAAAGGAAAAACCAAAAGAATATTCATTATCAAAAGTTTTAAATCTCAGTGCTGGTGTCAAAAATCCAGTATCAGCCAGGCTAATGTTAATGTATTCGCATGTTGCGTTAGTTATTGTGCTTTTGTGTGGAACAGGACAGAGGAGTGGAGGAAACATGGAGTGTGCGCAGCATGTGTTGAAGGAATGAACTCTCCACTGAGATACTTCCAGATCTGCCTCAAACTACGTGAACAGTTTGATATCCACAAGTTAGACCCACACACACACGTTTCTTAGCATGTGCCCTTAGGACATATAAGTGTTTGCTACATGCTACATTGGCTTGACCTAAAACTGTCGCTCTGACTCTAATCAGCCTCATGTCAATGTTGAAGTCATAGAGTAATTATGACAGAGACACAGTACAGCTGGTCTGCAGATCTGCACACGCTATGTTAAAAAACACACCCCACATACAGAACACACAGATGTGTTAAGGATGGTTTGCGATCTTCAGCTCCAGTGCTGTTTGTTTTGAAGCCTCCACTGACTTTAAAAAGTCCAGAGTGTAGCGGACATGCCTTAAGAAGGCCACAGGAAGGACAGTTAAAAAACGTAGGGACTAAAAGACTCCTTCAGTTTGCTCTCCCACAATTAAACTATCAGTGGTAAAAGTTCTTTACAAAGGGAGACAACAGGTACGAACCTTGAGGCAATATTTTTGCAAATTTACAATTATGACCACTCATGATTGGGTTGATGTCAGAAGTAATATCTTAAGTCTTAAATTTCATTCAGACATCGCAGTAACTATTAGCAGAAAAGCCATACAGTACACAGCCAATACATATTCTCTCCCACCAGCACCCATTTAACCTCACTGCATTTGTCCTGTGTTAGTATGGTAGTAGTTAATAAATTTCCATTATTTAAGCCCAGACGTTGCTGCGTGTTCCTTTGAAGCAGAGTTCGGTGATCCACTCGATTAAGCTTCTGATACTAGACTGATTGTAATCACTGATTTAAACATATTTTCTCCAAGATGGCACCTGTAACAAGTGCTTCTTAAACAATTCCAAACCCAAAATTGTGGAACATGAGAAACGTCGTCCACTTTAAGCCCATAAAAAGTCATGGATGTATGCTCACTGTGGATTTTCTGTAGCATGAAAAAAAGACAATGAGTATGAAAGTAAAGCTTTCTGTCTGTGTGTCCTGCAGACTGCTGGAGGACGCTGGCATCACTCCATCTTGTGAACGGCCCTACAAGGTAACAACACACGGACAGTTTCTACTGTTAGAATCTGCTAAACTGAGCCTGTTGTACTATTTTATTTATACTTACAGATGTAAATGTGTGTAGCAGCACCTACTGTGACCACAGATGTCTATTACTGGATGATGGTAATCATCACTTCCTACATTCAGTATCATTAAATGAAATGATGCTTTCTCTGTGTGCTCAGGTTGCAGAGGTGAACAGTGTTCTGGCCCCACATCTGGGTGACAAACATGAGATCCAGTGTGTGACAGATAACAAGGTCAGATCATCTCTCTTTTGCTTTATGTTGCTTTGTCAGTTACTATAATCTTAAAGTGATTTATTGGGTCATAATACAGCAATTTCTTTTTTTTTTTACTGAAAATTTACTCAGAGTGGGATCCAAACTGATTGACAGCATGTCAAAGAAGTTATCAGTGTCGCTGCATTTTGTTGAAACGAATGACCAAAAAGTTGAATGTAAACTTTGCAAACAGCTTTGAATATTAGAGCACAACATCGGTGGGAAAACTTGTCTGTGTTCAGACACTCCACCAGCTTTCGTGTTTGATGCTTGAGGTTTTGAGAATGAACATTTCAGAACTGACATATTTCAGTGTGTCATGTTAGCAGATTTTACAGGTTATTTGTTGGCGTTTCTTGCAGGTTAATGTAGGATAGAAGTAACGCTTCTAATTACTACACTTAACGTCTCACCAGAGAACTTTAGAAGTGACTGACGTTGCAGTGATAAGTAAAGAGTTAGAACCAAGTTCTGAGGCACTTTAATTCTTCGTTTACCGACTGAAAAACAAAAGTGTGGACAAAGGAAAAGTTGCTCGGGGAGAACGTGGCCAAATGAACAAATAAAAGGCACAAAAGTGGATTAGCACCTCAGTGATAATTCCAGTCCTTGTTGTGTTGCTTTTTCTGAGGAGATTAACAGTCAAACATCCATCAGAGATGAGTCTTATTGAGATAGGATGAGCTCTGTTTCACTCTGTGGAGGTTTTGTCAGTTCATTCCCGTTTGCTTTGTCCAGTTTGTGAGCTGGTCATAAATTTGTCTGACTTCAGATTCAGATTCAGAAAACTTTATTTGTCCCCGGGGAGCAATTTAAGGCACACTGAGCAGCATGAGGTACAAGAGAGGCATTTAACACAGGAAGGAACACAATATATATACAGATATTTACAATCTCAGGGTGGGTAAAGTGCAGACAGTGTAAATGTAAACTTACAGGGATGATATAATTATTGTTGCAGAGGTAGTATGGTTACTAAATAGTAATAAATAGTCAGAGAGCGGGACTTGCTAAAAAGGTCCTTTGTCTCCATTTCCTGTCTGTGTGGTTGTTAAATTGTGGGTGGTCAGGAAGGACTAGCCTTTGCAGTCTCTAAAATCTGTAAGTCATTTACCCCCAAGGCTTGTCTCTGGCACCGGTGCATTTTCACTAAAATGAATCTTCAGCTGTAAAAATGAGGGTGAAGCACACTGATTACCTTTGCGGATGTGACTATGGAGAGCCACATAAAGCTTGTGTGTTGGAAATGATTCAAACATTTACTGACCAGTCTGATTTGTCCATGAAACCTTTCCTTTCTTTTCACATGCTGACATCCAAACAAAGAGCCTGTGAGCTTCTGGAGCAGATCTGAGAGTGGGAGCATGACTCTGAAAATTTTTTAGCTCCAGGGGTTTCAATTACACTTGATATTCATTACTCTCCACAGCCAAACAGGATCAAACATGTTGAATCTCTACCAAACCTCTTTGAGAACAGACAATAAAGCTTATGATTAAATGGTCTGATATGTTGGCTCGGCTCTGTTGATCATTCGTCCGTTGGGGCTCTGCTGAGAGTCAGTGCTGGTCAGTCTGTGAGTCTGTCCAACACACTATAAAGTGTAGCAGTGTCTTCCAACCCAACAAAATGTTTGTACTCTGGCTGTAGCCAGCGATTCTTTAATCCATATGTCTGAACTGCTGCTGGACAGATCTCCACGACATTTACTGTGGATACTTATGGAGCAGTTGTATTAGGAAAGGACAGCTCCATGAATGTAAATGTACGAGCAATGCTGTAGTTAAAAAAGAGTAGTAGATGTTGCTACTGCAGCAGGAGGCGCATAAAAAAGTTATTCAAGTTAAAAATCCCAAAACATCTTCTTTGAATTTACAGCAACAGTAATTTATTTCCACATGATCCCTGTTAAAAGGCCAATGTGGTGTGCTGATAGT
This sequence comes from Toxotes lorentzi, assembly GCA_037833715.1. NCBI lineage: Eukaryota > Metazoa > Chordata > Actinopteri > Toxotidae > Toxotes > Toxotes lorentzi. Next base: position 2,395,114 of record JBBMJY010000026.1, read on the forward strand.
AAACACTTCACTGTGAAACTTCCATAACAATCTCCTAACAAACCTGATTATGAGCTGAAAGAGGTTTGAAACCAAGTGAAGAGGAAATTCTCCTGTAATGTGTTAATTTGCATCAAAAACACACCTGTAACTCATAGTTTCACAAGGCCACAAGCCGTTTCTCCTGCAATTTTGGACCCTGTGCCTTAAAAGAGGTTGTCTGAAGGTAATGCAAGAAAAAAAAAAAAATTGGCTCGTTAAAATTTAAAGGGCTTTGCTCTTGGTTCCAGCTCATTACCAACTGTGTCTAATATCTGAATTTTTGGAAATCATTTCTCCTTCATTGTAACAATAATATTACTCCAAACTCTCAAAGGTATTCACCCCTCAGGCAAATGTGCTTTGGAATTTATACAGATGATAAATCGATCAGTGTCAAAAAGCCTCATTAAATTTGCTTTGATTCAATGTTGTAAGATAATAAAACATGAGACCTTCCAATCGGGCTGAATACTTATTATAAGAACTGTACTTTAAAACTTTGGCAGAAGTACTAGTAACGGTTGTTATTCTACAAGCAGCAATAATAATAAATAAATAGCATCTTTCCAGTGGTAGCAACTGTGTTTCATTTCTGGTCTTCCCTCTGTCCTCCCTCAGGACAGAGAAGTGTGGTTTCAGGTGAAGATACTTTTGTCTCACAACTTGACCGCTGGCTGTGATCACCACGACGACACCGAGAGGGGCTCGGTGGCAAGCTCCACTCTGGAGTGGAGCCACTCTCCTGGACATCCCTGCCCTCCTCAGGTCCCTTTCTACTACTTCCCCATAAACCACCAGCAGCCCCAGCAGCCCTGTGGCTAACAGAACTTTAAATGTGTGATATTTGTGTAACAGCAGGTACTGTTGCACAGAAAAGTGGTTGGATACTGGATGCCAAAAACCAGTCTACCGCTGGATCATCAAATGTGTAGCAGCTCAACAAATAAATAAATACATTTTTAAGAACTCAAATCTGTTGTAGGGTTTTCATTTTTGTCTCCTCTGACCCATCGATTAAATACATTTTACACGTCTGTTTATCATTTATTTCATATTTTTATATGTCGTTGTGTGAAAAGGCCAATGTGAAACAGATTCTCTAAAGAAAGCTTGAGGTCCGCATGTGTTTTAGCGTTATGCAACTACATATTTCCTGGGCCTAGGTCTACAAACTTACACCCACTCACAAACCTCTGCAATCGTGCTGTTGTGGGTGGCCGGCAGACCTGACACATGGATTAAAAATAACATTATGATGTCTTCTTGGTCTGACAGGCTCATTTGTCTGCAGTACTCCCAAATGAATTACTCTCTTCTTCTAAAATGCACTGGAAATTAAACAGCCAGTGTAAACATAACACGCTGAGAAGCAAGCAAGCAGAAAATAATCAGACAGTTGCAGACAGAGACTGTGCACACACCAATGACTTTATATGAACATGGACGACATGACAGCTCAGATCATTAAACCCACTGCCTCCATGTTAGTGGTTGGGACAAAGCAAAAATCAAAGCACACTTCAAATAAATTTCTCCCAATGATGGTAGATGGTTCTTCTCATGCTGATGTTCGTTCAAGTGGTAATTTTTCCAAGATTACTTTGGTTTTAATTAGTTATTTGATGCTATTAAACAGGGGTGTAATGATTGACAGCTGTGACTTGCGATTGAGTCACCAAGTTTGTGTTTTAATTGTTAACTTACCTGAATCCACTGAGGGAGACCTCATCCCATCACATTCTTTTCTTCTTGTTTGTGGAGGTTTTCGATGTTGGTGTCCTGAATTTATCACCGGAGTGTGGCAGGGCTCATTGGGCCAGGGCAATAGACCAAGGCCTTTCACCACCCAGATACTTAAATACTAACAGAAGGAGATTATTTGCAAAGCCTGGTCTAGGAGAGGAAAATGGGCATCTAACGAGGACTACGCTCCAGAGGTAATGGAGCCACGCTAACAATACAGAGAAGTGTTGTCAGAGCTCTACAGTGTAGGCCTGAGGCCAGCCCTGATGCTTCCTGCCAGGCTGAGCATTTGGAGAAAAGAATTTTCGGTCACAGGCTAAAGAACATTTAGCATCCATCTTTCCTCATACTGACTAGAACAGGCTCTATTTTTTTTTTTTTTTTGTTTATTTAAATTGGACTAGAAGATAACCCTGGAAGACCCTGGCACATGATTTTGAGCTTTGCAGTTTAACACACAAGAATTTTGGTATCATAGAGGTTAAGACTCGTAGAGGTTAAGACTTTAGGAATACTTTGGGTTTTTCCTACATTTTGCGTTTGGTGTCCTGTACATGTAAAAAAGATAAGACATTTTGCACAGAAAACAAAAACATCTCATTTCAGCTTCGGCCTGGAGACTTTCTTAGACACATTATGACAATAACAGTTTACATTTCCGTTTCCATCTGGGACAGTCCAAAATCACCCACTCTCACAGTAGTCACCAATGGTCCACTGGCTGTTGAGAGAGGTTTCGCTGTGAACTACCATCAACCTCTGCAGAGCCATGCGGCTAAAAATACATATCCAGGCAAACACATCAACAGGTTCACATTTTATTGATGTTACATTTAGTTTTTTTTTTTCTTAACCCCCCTGCACCCAAAAAAGCAAAAGTACTAACAAAACATTAAGAAAGCACTAAAAACAGATGCAGACCACTAGTGAGAATAAGAGTACAGTGAAGCTAAAGAAAAGTGAACAAAATCCACCAAGCAGGGGGGGAGAGAGAGAAAGCTTCTCCACTAATGTTGGGTTTCATATAAAGGGAGAGAGAAAAAGGTTGGTTGATCAGACCATAAGACGGTTGAAATGTAATCTGCTGGAAGCCTCTGGTTTCCGGGATCTAATCGTGTGTGTGTGTGTCTGTGCGTGTGTGTACAAAGTACTGAAAATAAAATTCCCAACATCTCTGCCTACATTTTAGTGTGTGAGAATACAGCTAACAATGATCTCATTACAGTCTTTATTTCTGTACTCCCACCTCACCGTGTGTGTCTGGGACCATGTGCACATGTTTGTCTCCCTTGGTCTGTCCATCCCTCAGTGCTCCAGACGTCCCAGGAACCTCAGGTTGAGGATCTTCAGCTGGTCGTCCAGCTCCATGCGGACGATGCCGTCATCTCCATCAATGCTCAGCAGGATCCCCGTCGCCTCGCGGTCCTCTCCCAGAATCACCTTCACCTGGACACATGGGAACAATGAACACAGCTTTAATAACCAAACCTCTGTAATGGCAGTTCATCTTCCAGATGACCACACTAATAATAACAACATCAGTCTCATGGGCTTCAACTGACAGAAAAAAAGGGATGGGGTCCTGGTTTGTGTCCCGTCAAAACAAAGCAGCGACTACATGTGACCTGACATGTGTCAGAGGGAAACTGTGAGTTAGCGACAGTTACCTTGTTGTTCTTGGTGGGAGTGACGGGCTCCAGGTGATCACTGCTGATACTGACCACCTTCTCTGTCTCCTGCATGAACACTGAACACATCCCGCCCTACACACACACACACAAAATTACAATTATTTAACACTTTTACTGCCATGATTCCAAAACATGACCAACAGCATCAAAACTACAGTTTTAAAATAATAAAAGAGAACCATGAGTCTTTGTTTTTGAGGCTGATTTCAATATCAGTGCAAAAAATCTGAAGACGACGTATAACCCAACATTCGCGTTTGAACAAGCACATCATAAATCACATCAAACATTTTTAATGAGGAATCACAGGTGTCACAGAACAGAATGACGGTGAGATGAAAAACACAGCCTGAAAAAACAACAGCCAGAGAAAATCACTGTAGAGCTGCAAGGATTTAGTCACACAGTCAATCAACAGGAAGTTAATCTGCAGCTGCTTTGATGACCGATTCATCATTTCAGATCATTCTCAAACAAAAATGCGAAACCTCTTCTGGTTTCAGCTTCTCCAGTGAAAGGACTGTCTGACATGTCTGCAGACATCATCGTGGGCTCCAGGAAACTCTGACAGGCATTTTTTAGTTTTTAATATTTATAGGCTAATCGATTAACCAGGACAATAATTGGCAGATGAATCAATAATTAATCAAGCAAATAAGGGAGGTTGAGAATTTAGCTGCACTTGGACATGGGTACTGTACATGGGTGTCAGGACAAGTGAGATTTGCTCTGTGTTTTAAATTGGGCGAGCAGAGAAACTCTCCAAACAGACAGTCTGAGAAAGTGAATTCTTGAATACTGAAGCCAATAATACATACACTGATACACACATACATACAGCGTGTTCTGAAAGCGACTGATGACAAATATTTCCTTTCTGTTGGAAATACAAACAATTTATTCAACTGAGCTCTCCTTCTTCACTGTGAACCAGACAAACACTTCAGGAGAAACTTCAGGAGAATGTATTTGGTGGGAGCAGGAAAAACGATCCCAGAAATAATCTGCAATGTTGTGAGGCCTCAACACGACAGTCGGAACGTTTGGAGCTAAATCCACACAAGAAAGCCTCTAATAATATTTCTCATCGCCGTCTGAGCTGCTGCAGCTGCTTTCAGTTCCCAGCTGTGTTCATCTGGTGATAGCACCAGACGGTTTTAGCTTTTAGTTGGCCGTCATTCACTTTCAGAATGGGATCTGCCCAGTACAACCCGTTTTAGGAGATTGCAATTGTCCTCCTGGATATAAATTTAATCTGGAGGTTTTCCTTTCTGATATCATATCTCACAATTAATATTTTGACAGACATGCATGTATTACTCATGAACTGCAGCCAACCCTGCACCGATCTACTAAGATATCTTTGGAAGGATGTGAATGCTTATCGGGTGTCTCACCATGAGCCAGAAAGTTATTTGGTTGGCATAAACTTTCAGCAGCACAAACGGAGCTGTGCAGACTCAATTTACATGAAAAAAACAAAAAAAAAACCCCAAAAAACACTGAATGTGAAGGTTAAAGGGTTATTTCACCAGAATAGATTTCCCTTCTTTCCTCTCTAAAGCACAGGTGTTCAAACTGTGAAGCACCACAGACGTGAGACAAAGATACTGAGTGAGGTGAGAGGGACAGGTGCATGCAGGTGTTCTAAAAACAGCAGCAAATCACTGTAGTTTGTCCGGCTTCTCAACACGATCAACTGAAGCTGCAGCTTAGACACGCAGATCATTAAGTTACTTTAAACAATCGATCATCACAATTTGTGTCAGTAGCAGCACCCTTTCTTCTCAGGAGTCATAAATTTATTATCATCTCTGGCGTGAATAAACAGCTACAAATCCACTTTGAAATCCTGGAAACAAATAAGCTCTTCATTACAGCAGAACCTGCCAGAGACCCATCAGGTTCTTTGGTTTTCACAGTCATTGAGTGAGAGCTTTCTGTAAACAGGGATTAATACTAATAGCTATAATTAAGCATTCTTTTAAGGGTGGCAAAAATAATAATAGGAATATTTATTAAATGATAGGAGACTAGGAGGAGAATAATAACAGGACTTTTTGGTTTTATTTGTCCAGGTTTGGAGATATCTGTCTCCATTTCTATACAATTTATGAAATTTAGTTTGTGATGCTCACAGAAAGAAAGAATGCTTTTAAAACATTCACCGCCTGTTTCCAGAAACAGTGTTCCCGTCACTGAGCAGTTTTCATTTGGACTTCTTTTTTTTTTTTTTTTTTTTTGGATACACTGAGTTGTCTAAAATTGGTTCCAGACCTCTGAATCACCAACCATGCATGTCCCCAGGTCAGAAAAACCACTGCGCAAACATTTCAATGATTACCTTTGTTTTGTAAGATAATTCCCTCCTTCTGTGGCTGCAGATTTTTAATACATCATAAGTTGAGCTGCAACAATTATAATAATTAATAATTGAATAGTGGATGATTGCATCTACTCTGATGGTAAACTAACAATTGAACAAAAACATTTTCTTCAAAAAAAAAAAACTTTCTTCTTCACCACAGTCAGCTGAATATCTTTGGGATTCTGGACGGTTGGTCGGACCAAAAAAAAAAGACCTGTGAAGACGTGCGTGTGTGTGTGGATATTGTGGTATCCAATCTGTTACTGAGAATCGTGGAATTTCAATGGCATTGGTACTGCCATGCAGATCCGTTCAGTTATCTCAAAACTCTGTCATCTTAAACAACAGAAGAAGAACAGAACATTTCTGAAAGAAATTTCAGAAAGAGCCGAGTTCGAAAATTAAGATAATCTAGGCCAGGTTTTCAAACAGATTAGGACCTGGCTCCGTCTAAACAGAGATTTGATGATGTAGAAGATTTTAAATGATCATGTGAATCCGTGTGAGTGTGTTACCGTGATGCTCCTGATGACCCCGGTCTGTCCCATCAGGTCCATGAAGGAGTCCTTCACTCGGACCAGGATGTCCGTGGTCACCCAGTCACTGCTGCCCTGCTCGATGTTGGAGCCTGGGGTGTGAGGGTTGTACCCTCCAGGAGAGGGCGCTCCTGGCGTCATGGGACTGTAGCCCACAGGACTGGGGCTAGGACTGGCCTGTGAAGACAGCAAGAGGTAACTGTTGTGGAAGCTAAAGGAAGCAGAGATTTTGCTGTATTTCCACAGTATAACACTCTTTAATGTCTCTGGTTGTACTTTATTGGACTGCTTCTTGGAAAACCATGAACTTGGAACAGACTTTTAGGAAAATATATTATTTTTTACATCAGTGTGATACAGTATTTTGACTTGTCAGGTATTAAATTTGCAGGAAAAGTAAAAAAAAAAGAGATTGTCCCATATCTGTTTATTTTCATTTATAATCAGTTACTCATTCAAAATTACAGAAAAGTTAATATAAGACCACACATGTTGCTATGTCACTTTAAAATAACACTTAAAATGCAATTTTCTCCATTGTGGGACTAATAAAGGTGTATGTTATCTTAAATCTTAACAATTTTATCCATCAAATATACAACTCAAAATTGTGAGGCAGTGAAGGTAGTGAATCTCTGAGTAATCTCTAATGCCACCACCGGGACAATCAATGCTACTTGCATAGTCTGGCTGGTATTCAAAAGGTAGTTTCATTCAGTAATATTCAGCCTAAATGACACTGAACATCAGCCAATATCTGATATTACCAAAGCAAATCTGTTAAACATAAACACAAAAACCAAAGAACAGTGACAAAGAAATGTAGAGTGGAACATTTCAGAGTAAAAATAAACGTCAGCGCTCTCTGGTGGACAAACTATCTAACGTTGACACTGTTTATAAATGACCACAAACCTGTCTTTGATATTTCACTACTCACATTTAATCTATCTGTAGTAAGACATTATTATTTTCCAATATATTGTCCAGAGTCTATGGTAAAATTCCTTCTAGCCCGCGCTCTGTGTCTGCTTTAAACACGCAACCTGAGTTTATAGATTTTAAACGATCAAATAAATCTGGGATGACAAACTCCAAAGGAATGCGTTTTTGTCAAGCTCAAGGAAACCCGTAAGGAGTCGCGGGCTTTTCACTTCTTTGTCACACCCTGAGATGTTTTCCAGGGCACTTTTTTGGAAACACATAACCATAATAACCATCTCTTACCTGATAAGCCATAGGGGATGGCGTGGGATGGTAGCTGGCTGGAGAGTGCGTGTTCTGGTAGCCAACTGGTGAGGGTGCCACCTGGTGGTAGCTCTGAGGACTGGGACTGGGCTGATAGGAGCCCTGAGGGGATGGGGCCGCGTAGGGAGAATACTGCTCCGTGTTATACCTGCGTGCACAACACACACACACACACACACACACACACACACACACACACACACACACACACACACACACACACACACACAC
>JBBMJY010000026.1:2403051-2415575 GCA_037833715.1 Toxotes lorentzi
CACACACACACACACACACACACACACACACACACACACACACACACACACACACACACACACACACACACAAAATCGGAGACAGTCAAATAATGTTTATTTGCTGCTGAGTTTTTCAGCTTGCTTCTGCTTGTGATGAATGTCTTAGTGTGAATTGTGGATTTAAGGTCTTTTCAAATATCTATTTCACAGTAATTTTGGGGCTATAACTTTATTGTTGACATATGCCTGTAAACGTTCTGTCTCAGTGTTTTCTGTTTCCTTTACCAAGCACAAGCACAGCATCTTAAACTCACTCCATCAGCCCTGCTAATGCTAAGTCCTCTCGCAGCTGGCTCGCAAATTGTTTTTTATCCAGCTGCTATGCAAGTTATGCAGAGCAGGTGCCAAAGACTAAGGAAGCGGAGAAATGAGCAACCAAACAGCCCTTTTCCTGCATGAACTTAATGAAATGCGATGTGGCTCCACTGTTTCATGTTCCTCTTTTGACCCAACACACTATTTAAAAATAACTGCATTAACTATTTCCATTTGGTTTGATAATTTGTCTGCATAGGTGTGTTAATACTCACATAGCAGGTGTGCCAGGTGTCTGAGGGTTGTACTGAGGGTTGACCTGTGGAGAGGGGACTTCTGGGTAACCTGGGGTCTGGGGGTTGGGTGTTCCCCCATATGCCTGAGGGGACGGGGAGGGCTCGTCATCGTAGCCAAAGTCGTACTCCTCCTCATTTCTGGTGAGAAGAGACAAAAAGTTAAAAACATTTAATAAAAGAATGAAATGAAATTAAAGTGAGGACTCTCATTTAAGATAAACACACACTAATATTGCGTTACCTGGAAGGTGTGTTGGGGTTGCTGGGGTCCCAAGCTCCGCTCTGACCCGGCGTCCTGCTCCCATCATGCAGCGGGGTCTGAGAGCCATAATGAGGCGTACGGCTTCCTGTTGGAAGGCAAAAGATGGTCTGATGAGCAAAGAGAAAGACATTCAGCTACACACAACCACTGAGTCATGTTGTAGATAACATTTAAGCTCCTCCTGCTTTGTACATTGTTTTTAAAATGTTTTGAACAGTTTTAAATAAAGAACTCCTCACTGCATTTTATGTATAAAGTAAAATAATCAATAGATAAAACATTTATGAAAATAATCGATGGTTTCAGTCCTCGAAAAAACGGCAGCATCCTGGAATGTATGTGAGCTGCCATGAAAAGGAAAAAAAGAAGAGATGATTCATCTCTGTAGCTGCTTTGGAGATTTTTGTATTATATAATAATGAGTTTCTGATGTGGCACGCGAAGCAGAAAAAGACTTTAACTACAAACAGAGAAAAGAAGAAGGAAAAAGTGACACAGCAAACATGAGGGAAACAGAACTTGATAAAAGCCTGTCAGGTTTGTCAGATACACACTGACAGCATCTTACCATCATGCAGCGGTGTCTGTGAGCCGTACATGGGTGTTCTGGAGCCGGTACTGTACATGGGTGTCTGGGAGCCATACATTGGAGTACGCCCATGGGTGGAGGTCATTCCACTGTGTCTCTTAGCTCCCCTGGAGGAAAGGAGAAAGGTCAGGGTGGCAAATCTATAATATTTGAAACAGCACTCAAAGCCCCACTATTCTATACTTTCAAACAAGTAAGTCTGAGTATGAGAACAAGGAAACAGCACACTTTGTGAGCACGTACATGGTGGTCAGGCGCTGTCTGTCCACAGAGATGGTCTGACAGGTGGAGTGTAGCTCCACTCTGGCTGTAGACTCTGTCGCATCCTTCACCACACCAATGTACCCTGGGAAATGGAGGCAAATTCATCAGTCCCATTTCTTTTAAAAACAAGGAATAATAATTTAAAAAAAAAAAACAACAAGATTTTGTTATTTCAAGAAGAACCTCATTCTAGTCGCATGGAGTTTTTGTCACTTGCATAAATCTGGCCCATGATACAAATAACATGTTCCTGTCGCAGGTTTCCACAGTATTACCTTTGTAAGGACCCTGGGAGATGCGGACTGTCTGACCAATCAGCTCGTTGTCTCTTCGTCCTCTGCCTCGCCCCATTCCTCCCCCACCTCCTCCTCTCTGCTGAGCACCTGGAGGACCAAAGCAACACGTAAATCAAACACTGTTTGGTGTTTGCCAGGAAGAACAGGACAGCCTGCCAGAGACTATCAGTTAAACTATGTATTAGTTTCCTACGAATCAATTCAAGACAATGGTCACTACAGACTAATGTAGGTTGACCACGTTCCATCTCTGGAGCTGAGTATTACTGAGTACTCTGGAAAGGCCTTGTTTGATGGTCAAAGGACATGAACGAAAAAGCTAACCAAGCTAACTGAGCTAAAAAGTTAACTTTGGATCACTGTTGTTTGGAGACAGAAACAAATGATGAAATCATTTATAAAATCTCAAAAAGCTTTAAAAAAAATTATTATACAGGAACGACCTAGATTGTGTTCAGTCAGTTTGACTGGAAGTTCATTTGACATGATGATGTAGTGTGTATTTTAATTATTTTAATCAGCTTTCAGATGGTACAAAGTTGTCATGTTTCAGCTCTTTCGGTTCATGTTGTCAACATATGTCATATCTGACAAAAGACTTTATTGCTGTAACTGACTGTGGCCCTGAGATGAAGGCCCTTTGGTCCTTCTACACAGAGACATCAGATATAATTAATTCATGAGTCAATTCATCAACAATTTGCCAGAAAGACTTCAGGCTAAAGTCCTATTGTCATTTTTTAAATAGAAAAACAACCGCCCAAATACAAGCAACACATTAATTAGATCTGTATTTCACAGTAATTTTGGGGCTTTAACTTTATTTTTGACATATGCCTGTAAATGTTCTGTCTCAATGCTTTCTGTTTCCTTTACCAAGCACAAGCACAAGCATTTTAAACTCACTCCATCAGCCCTGCTAATGCGAGATTTGGCGAAGTCCTCTCGCCTCTGGCTCTCAAATTGTTTTTTATCCGGCTGCTGCCAAGTTATGCAGAGCAGGTGCCAAGGACTAAGGAAGCAGAGAAATGAACAGCCAAACAGCCCTTTTCCAACATGAACTTAATGAAATGTAACGTGGCTCCACTGTTTCATGTTTCTCTTTTGGTTCCACGGTTCCAGGACCAAAATTTAGACTCTGCTCAGGCATGCAATGCTAAATGGCAAGCTCCAAATTCTTTCAGGGGTTGGCGCAGTTCTGATTGGTCAAGGACGTTAAATCATGGCAAGGGGGATGATAACAAACACACCAACAGTAACCGCTGTTTCCATCCTGTATGTGAATGGAGGAAGATGAGCAATCCTTCAAAGACTAAGACTAAGAGTCTATAGCCATGCGAGCAGCTCTGTGAGGCGATACTTAGACAAAGTGGTGATGCTTATGTCAGCGCCTTAACATGCTTACAATGACCAAGCTAATATGCCACTATTTAACAGGTATAATACTTACAAGTTCACCATCTTAGTTTAGTGTGTTAGCATGGAAACATTTGCTAGTTAGCACTAAACACAAATCACTGAGGCTGACGGGAATGCCATTAGTTTGGCGGCAATATGTCCATAAATCAAAGTATTAGACAAATAAAAATAGTGCTTTGGAGTACCAAAGACTAAAAAAGTTTTTAGAAGCTCGGGCTTCTCCTGCAGTGGAATGGGCTGGAAAATGGCTCAGTCTCAGCAGCAGAAGCTTTAGTTAACCAGGGGCAGTCCAGTGGAATGTTCCCTTCAACAAACCTTTCAGTTTGTTTGGAGTCAGGAGGCAACAGACATGAAAACGTTCTGTTTTTCTTGTGTTTATTTTTGTTTCGTTTATGTACTTTTCCATCATACCTGCTGTTAGATGAACGGGTAAAGATAAAAAATATAGTAATGGAACATTTAGCTCAGCTGACCCGCTTTAAATTTATAGGAAGACGCAGCCAAGTCTAACAAAGCCTCACATGACCAAAAGTATTCTCCTTCAAACCTGCTTCTTCCAAAAAGAGTTTGTAACAAAGCAGCAGAACAAATAGGCCCTTGATTTCGCCTCATGCTGATGTGTTATATTTAACACTCACCTCCTCCACCGTGGTGCATGGGGCTACTGATACGAGGGCTCATTGGAGCAAAACCTCCCACAGTGAAGTTGGTCACGTCTCTGGGCTGAAAGAGCAAACAATAAGCACATTTACAAACACAGGACTCCGTATCTGTGTATCTCTATTCTATTTGAACATATGCCATCATGCTCTAATGTGAAACCACTTCAGCCAAATGAAGTTCAAAGTTACAAATCAAGCAGCCAATGAGGTGCTGACCTTGGATCCACCAGCTAGCACCAGGTGTCTGGTCTTGCAGACAAACATGCCTCCATTCTCCACTAGCTTCTTGCAGTGGAGGAAAGCAAAGCCCCTGAACAGGTGTCGAATCTCACCTTCACGGCCCTGCAAGAGAAACACACACAAACACACACAAAATGTATAACTCCAAGTTTTTGTGTACATGACAGCTACCCTGCTCATTCAGCATTTCGTCTGTGTTGTTTGTAGTTCATTATAAGAAATTAATACTACGAGATGCAAATAAGCACAAATGGGGGCTTTATGTCAGGATGAGAAGTCTGACGTAAAAGTACATTAATAAAAACAGACACAGCTTTGAGGGTGTGGCTGTCAACCAGACAAGTCTGTGAACACTGATGCCTCAGCCACTTGTTTGCAAATATGTGCTGATAAAAAAAAAATCATGAGGTCATGAGCCTTAGTGTGCATGTACTCATTTAAAAAAGATGAATTCCTTGCAACATTGAGCGCATGGGATTAAAATAAAATGATTCTGAACTTTCAAAGTAAATCATTGTGAAGTTCCAGCACTGAAAACAGAACTGAACCCAAAGTCAACATTTTATCAGCAGCAGAATCTAATTCGAGCTGAAGCGCTTGATGTAGACCTAAATATTTTGTTACAGATATAACACAACAGACACAGATGAATGAGCTCTGTCCTTACAGAGTGGGGCCCGTCGATGACCTTCACAATGTCCTTGACGTGGATGTTGTTCTGCTCAGAGTCCAGCGCCACAGCGAACCGGTTGTCCTTCCTGCGGTTCACCGCCTGGTGACGGACTGTCAGCACCTTCCCGTGCATGTTCAACACCTTAGAGACACAGAGGTTAGCCACTACAACATTTTGTTATAAATTAGTCTTTACCTTCTTTCGCGGTGTGTTCATGTTTATATCTGCTTTAAACTGAGCCTAAACTTTGTATTGGCTGTGTGAACACTGCAGACATTCCAGAGCAGACTGTCACCTGGAAGGTCTCTCTCTCCAGGCGGACGATGACTCCAACGGTCTGTGGGTCCAGCTGAACCAGCTCCCCCCACTCGTGCTGCCCTCCTGCATCGACGCCAGATGCTGTCTCCGAGCAGAGCTGCAGGTCTCTAGGTAACACTTTCAACTGCATGTGCACGCGCACACACGCACACGCACACACACACACAGATCAGACACAGGGTGAACCAGAAGTCAGAAAAGTAGTGTATAAACAGAGACTATGTGTGTTTCTGAGACTATGTACTGTGGAAAACTGACTTTCAACGCATTTAAATCAGTGATCGGTTCTGATCAGTTCTGCGATCTCAGAATTCTAAATAAATAAATTTCATTTTCATACAGTCCAGTTGGAGGTTTTCCCAGTGCTGTACTGACATGCTCTGCTTCTACATGGATGTTTAAAAACCTCCTCCATAACTCAAACACTTGAAACCAAAAAGTATGTAATGACTTGCATGAAAATTACTTTCACAGCAATCCACAGCAAACACTTGCCAGAGTCTAAACAAACCCTTCTTAGCCTTGCATTTGGTTTGAATTCTGGATCCCAGACATTTCCTTAAAAACCACCAACCAATAAGTTTAATCTTCCAAATTAATTTTTCCATTATATTCACTGACCTACAAATTTGGTTTCATGTTTGCATATAAAGACTTGTAACCACAGTATTGTCATATAGATGGACAGAGCAGGCACCTCGTGCATGGTGAGGTCGGAGAAGAGGATGACAAAATTCTCCTCCACCCGGACGATGAGGCCAGTGTCTCCTTCGTATCGCCCAGCAATCACCTTCACGTGGTCGCCCATCCGGAAATATTTTCTTAACTCATGAGCTGGGAACTCCAGGGGGTCCTACAGTAAAACGTACCCCACACACACACACACACACACACACACACACACACACACACACACAAAGAATTACATGGGGAAAATTAGTTAGGCTTTGGCAGTTTTACAGACTTTGTTTACTTTGCGGTTTTCACGTTTTAACATGGTGATGCTGGTGTTTGAATTGTGTTATACACTAAATATGTGCTTGTGCATACCTTCAGGTCTTCATGTTTTGGCATGATGGTGATCTTGTTGCCGTCCACACTAAGAATTTTTCCCTGTAGGTTGATCAACTCTCCCTCACACACCTCCACATTGTCACCGGCCTGCAGATTGTGTTCACGCTCCTTACCTGTATGCACACAAACGCACACGCAGAAATTTTGTTTTAACCAGCAGACAGTTTGCTGCCATCTTAATTTGACCTTTAACCTTTATGACAACACTGATTACTGAATGCTTGACATTAAATTCTGCCTTAGTTATGGAAGGAAATAAGCACAGATAACAGATATAATTCATTTGCATCAGACCTAAAGCCTCTTGAATGAGATGTGAAACATCTTAGAGATTCTAATTACTTTCTGCCAGAAATGAACCATAAGCTAACTCTTAAACAGTACACACACAAACAGAGACAGCATACCTGACTCTGTGACCACCTCCAGGTCGATTCCCTCAGGCTGGTCTTCAAACTTCTCCAGCTCTGACAGAGTGGGCTTCACTCCATCTGTGATCTGTCAAAGAGAAACCAAAAACCAGCTGCTCATGGTGTTTTCTGTGCCATATATTCTCTCTTAATTGTTCAGCTGAAGTTTTGTGGGGATCCTGGCTTTCTGAAAGAGCCTAAAAAACAGTTCCTTGAAGCCTCTTCAGTTTGCAAACTAACAACACAGGAGGTAAGCGGGTTCTATAAACTGAAACGTCCTCCTCACCACAGCCGACATGGCAAAGCTCTTAAACAGGAATCCTTTGCGGCTGTAACGGTTCCCCTCAAAGATCATGAAGTCTCCATCGTGGCTGACCTCCCCGCCCAGGGACCTGTCAATCAGTTCATCATCTGTCAGTCATATACGCAGCTACAGTCTCTAGTCCTTATAGGCTTTTGATTTTTAAATTCAACATATGGAACATATTTCGTTTTTGTAAAAAGACCCGTTAAAAAAAAAGGTACACGTGTGTGTCTGTGGTGTTATTATCATGCTGACTCATCCACACAGATTTTTTTTTGTTGATGTTCATGTGTAGTGACCTTGGCTGTGTAACTCATTGTGTTATAGATGAACTACAACACTCAGTTTTATCAGGATCCTTCACTGCTTTATTTTGTTGACAATGGTGTGAGTTTGTATTCCCTTTTATAGACACTGGTGTGTGTGTGTGTGTGTGTATGTGTGTGTGTGTGTGTGTGTGTGTGTGTGTGTTTGTGTACCTGATCTTTTCAGCATCAAACAGTCTCTGAGCAGGTCTCTTGAACTTCTTCCTTTTGGCGAACCAGTCTTTCTACAGGTCACACAGACAGACACAATCAGATGTAAGTCGACTACAAAACACATGATATCAAGTGGATAAAAGGCGAATTAACGAGTCCTTGTCCTACCAGACTCATCTTAGCCTTGATACGGTCCAGGTCTATTCGAGGGATCATCTTCAGGGAGATGGTGTTTTGACTCGGCTCCACGTAGTCCACCTGGAGAGCAAAGAAAAAAACTTAACGGGATCAAAAACAAAGCTGATCTTTTTCACTACCAATTAATCTGTTGAGTGTCAAAGTTGTTTGAACAAATAATTGACATAAGCAAAAGACAAAGGTTTCTCATATTTTTTGCTGCTATCTTTCTCATATTTCAGCATAAATCTCACAAATGAAGGTTTTAGAACTGCTGACGTAGTGCTTTCACATTTTTGTTTCCATGTCAGTTCATTGGTCGTGCCATCAGTCAGTACCTGAGCGATATCATCCTTGTACAGGCCTCTCTTCAGTCTGACCCAGGACTTAGGCTTCAGGTTTGTGACCTCTTTAACGACCTTGAGGACGTCCGTCATTTCTTTGATGGGAACCATCTGCTGGTTCCAGAAGCCCATCCTCAGGTTGCCGATGCCCTCGATGGCCGCCTTAACGTGCGTCTGCTTGTATGACTCCACGTAGATGTAGCCTTTAACATGATCAGGGGCGACCACAGACTTGATCTGCAGAGGCTGGAGGGTGGGTGGAGGGTATAACATAGTTGATATTCAGCAGGGATGGTGAAAGTTTCTAGACCTCCACAATTTCCATACTGAAATAGTGATGTTAAATTTAATTATTTTTATGCTAAATTAATAATGAACCTAATCAGAACTGTAACCACAGAAACAACTAATGCTGTCCTCAGTTCTTAGTCCATTACCCATCAAAGGATTTCTTCAACCAATCATTTAATTGATTTAATTGAAAAGTCATGCAAGGACCTCTGATTAAGAAAATAAAAGCATGGGGGTACTATGTAAACATGATCCCCAACACTCTGGAAGAACAATGGTCTTACCCTTATATTTTATATTGTGCTTTATATTAGCTTCCTAGTTTCTTACTGTGTCGGTGAACTGGTAGGCAATGAACTTCCTCATCAACGCGATGGCTGTAGCCCTCTCCTCTCCAATCTGAGGAGACAGCACATGTCAGTAAATTGTGTGTTTTCTAGTTATGATGACATATGTGTGTATTTGAGTGAAAGCACTGATATAAAAGACACACACCTTGCATTTAACTGTCCACAGATTGGGATCCCTGACAACAACAAACACATATGAATATTAAAGACACTTAATAACCAACAACTCATCATGATCTCTGCAGGTGTCTTTATGCTGATTGGTGGATGAGTGTTTACATACTTGACCCCAGGAAGTAGCTGCTGCTGGGTGATGTCATCAGATAGCTCCTCAGACCCTCCAGAGTAACTGCACACCACAGAAGAAGAAACACAAGACAGTTTTGAGAGATGAAACTAAGTTCTTCTGCTTGGGAAATCTCCAAAATAGAAATATCAACAGAGTCATCAACGTTCCAGGTTCATTCTATTAACAGCCTATCAGAGAAGAAAGGCTAACAGCCCTCAAAAAAAGCAAAGTAGAAGCAAGTGGAACTAATTAGTAAATAAAGACAGTGATGTTTTAAAATAGAAAAAGGAGAATGACTTGACTCTGAAGACGTTCTGATGGAATTAGTGCTATGAAAATGGGCTTTAGGCTGAATTTATCAAGACAACAGGTAAACTGAATTAACAACAAATTAAAACAGGAGCTCATGAGAAAACACAAAATTATTACTAAAATATCATTAAATATAAAAACACAGAAATGAAGGCCTGTCCCTACTGTGAATCCACTGAAAATACAGGCTTGGTTCTCTACAGTTGAGGTTAATAAAGTGAATCTATATTTAAATGCTTGAGAAGTTATATCATCTTTTACTTTTACCAACAGAAATGTGTTCTATCATGTCTCAGTTGTGGGTGATTTCTTTTTTGGATGAAAAGAAAAGAAAGTAACATTTAACACTGCAGGCCACAGATGATCAATAATGCCAGATGATGAATAATCATCTGGCAGTTCACTGTATTGGCATAACACTAGTGCGCTCTAACGGCTAGACCTTCCAGAGGAGCCAAATGAGCCTTTGCTCTGTTTTAGTCTATAAAAGGAAAGAGTGTGTAGTTAATCATATCTGACAGATACTCACTGCTCCCCAGTTGATGACTTAGCATACTTCCTCATGTAGTATTCACCTAGTGCCTCCTCTCTGGAGTCTCTGTAACACACAAAAATATACACACACGCAGTCAGCCAAGGACACACAAAATAACTTTCTCAATGAAGCAGAAGGAAAAAAACCCACACATATTGTGTTGGTTTATGAGCAATAGAGTCTGCAGGAAAATGATTCAGGTGCTTCTGTCCAACTAATAACTCATTTTCCAGTTGCTGCCATTGCAACACTGCAGAAGAAGATGAGGTCATTCAAAGAGCTCCTGTTAAAGCTGGGGCGATGGAAAACCATGTGGAGAACATAACGGAAATCTCACATTTCCTTTAGTTTAATGTGTGAATGTGGGGAAAGTTCTAGCCTCCTTCATTGACCCACACAGATCTGATGTTTTGCTCTCTTCATGCTTCATATAAGTCAGCGTTTGTTCACTCAGGCTGTTTCACTATAAGTTTTTATCCACACGCCAACTTTCACACCTCAGAGAAGAACAGAAATCTTGAGGAATATTTCAACTTTTTTTTTTTAATGTCAGGTAGATAATGTCCTGGATTCATTCATAATAACTGTAGTAATTTTAAAGCAGACACCTGTAATGCAGGTGTTTGTTTGCAGTTCATCAACAGTGAGAATGAGCAAGAGAATGAGGCTCAAGTTGTTTGTGTAATAAATAAAATGAAATGGCTCAATAGCTTCTTGACAAACACCATTTATCTATAATTACAAATCTGTTTTTTTTGCATGAATCTAGGCATCAAAAGTAACTGGTGGTGGAAGGGGGAAAGAGAGGACTTAAGAAACAAAGTCTATCTATATGTGTCAAAGCTGCCAACTTGCCTCTGCATCATCTAGTACAAATGCGAAATATCCAAACTTCTGAGTATAATTAATAATTAAGATTGACTGATCTCAAACATGAGCAACTTTTAACAGCACTTAATCCCTTATTTTGATTGTAGTGGCAACTGTTGCTTAACTGGTGGTACACAAGCTGTTGCAACTTTTTAAGGCTTTTAAGCTTTGACCAGTCTGTGATATTCAGAGCTGCAAACTCCATCCCAGAAGGTTCCCAGACTTTTCAGGGGACAGTAGCTGAATTCGGACCGTGGTTTCTACAAATGATATACATCTTTTTCCTGGAGGGGTTTTTGTACTGGAAAGGGCTGTAGTAGAAGTTCCTGACTTTCTGTTTCTTGGTTAAAAAGCCCTATTGATTGATGGTGTGGTAACTTTAGGCAGGTGTTGGAGACTTCTGTTACCTCCAAAGGTTCTGCAGCCTTCTGGATCCAGAGTGATCCTCATCCAAAACCACATGATCCATGTTAGACACTGCATGGGAAAGAACAGGGTGGGTATTATATTAATGTTTAATATGTGCAAAAGTACTTTAAATTAAAAACTGGATGATTGTGACTGTTAGAGAAAAAAACAGACCTACCTTCAGCCTCCTCTGCTCAGGGCCGACCAGTGAGAGAAAGAGGAGGAGAAAAATAAAAGACGGGGTGGAAGAGGAACAGAAATACAGACAACCGAGAGAGGCAGTGAGGAGAAAAGGGAAATAAAAGATCAAGGAAAGGGAAGAAAGGTAGAAATATAAAAAAAGGACAGAAAAGAAAGCAAAGAGCGGGCATGGATAGAGGAAGTAGGGAAGAAAAAGTAAAAGACAAGTTTGAGGAGTGTAGATAAGGTTGGGATGGAGTGGGGAGAAGAGGGTAGAGAAGAACAAGAAGATAACAGAACAAGAAAAGGTTGAAGAAAGGAGAAGAAAGGCAGCAAGAGAAGAAGAGAAAAATGAGAATTAAAGAGGAGCAGGAGGACAGATGTAGGAGAGGAGGAGGGAAAAGGAGGGAGAGGAGAATGAGGAAGTAAGGACAGAAGCGAACAGACATTGTCATCAGGGCAGAGCACACAGGAGCAGAGTCAGGCAGCAGCAACACAAAGCATGATGGGAGAAAAAAAAACAACAGGAAAAACAAACAGATTAATGGTGACTGTACAGCACAGAGAAGCATGAGGCCAGTGAGGGGTTCAATGTGTTTCAAGGAGATGATACAGTAGAAACAAAACACCACAAATTTCTTTAGGTTGGGACAGTAGGTTGATTGATAATGAAAATAACACCATTGCAGCCTTAAATAAATCCCATTCGCAGTACCTGGATTCAAAATGTATAGCTTACAAATTGCACAGTTGTGGGTCTTATAAACTGGAATGGGTTTCCTTTTTGTTTTTCCACATTTACTCATGACTGGAGGTAAAGAGGTGCATGAACCAAGATGTAAACAAAACTGCCCAGATGACACGCAGGTAAACTAACCAACTAATAATTTGATATCATCCAGCAATTTCAGATAATGGTGTATTGACAAATTTCAGCAATGATGCATTTGGGAGCGGTGAAAGAAGAGAAAAAAAAAAAAAAAAAAAAAAAAAAAAGGTTAAACTTGGTTCAATTACTTGTACCAGCAAGCTTTTGTGTACCAGTGAGCTAAAAGCTGAGACACTGCTTTTCCGTTTTGTTTCAACTATACATCCACTTTAAGTGAGGCTATGCATTACCATGTGCCACATGAAAAGCTTCAAGCACATCCGTTAGTTCAAAAAATACACACACATATAAGATCG
>JBBMJY010000026.1:2421620-2435276 GCA_037833715.1 Toxotes lorentzi
AATGAAACACACACACAAGCATGCACATGCACTAGAGACGCTGGGGCAGAGGGCTGCCCAGTGAGGCGCCCGGGGACACGCTGCATCTTATTTGAATGTCTTTTTTTTCTTTTTTTTCTTTTTTTTTTTTTTTTCAGACTTCCACAGAATTTACAAACTTCACAGAGATGTTCCCAAGAAGTCTGCAGTTGCAAATCCTGGTAGTGGGATGTGATGACATAAAAGAAAGAAATATCAGAGAAAATCGTTCATTTAAAAAGCAGAACAAGCAAGTGAACCCTCTGAATTGCCTGTGTGTTAATCACCTAGTCTAATTGTCAAAACATTTTTTTTGCCAAAATCTAATTTGTCTTAAAATATGGTCAGATTTTCACATAAATTAAAATAATGAACAAACACAATCTATTTGAAATAGTAGCACAAATCACTATGCTGTCCTTACATACTGAACACGTCATTGAAACATTCACCATTCAGCATTCATGTAGACTGGAGAAAGTATGTGAACCCTGAGGCTAATGACGTCAGCAGGAGTTATCAAACTTGGACTTCAGTCAAACCTGATTGGACGTGTGTGTGTGTGTGTGTGTGTGTTAGAACGGCTCTGATTTATAAAAACGTTGTGAGTGTGCTATTTAGAGGAATCCTGTGCTAACGTGAACCACACCTCACAAAAGAAAGATGTCAGAAGATGAACAATGAAGAATTGTTGATTTTCTTAAAGCTGGAAATGATTACAGAGTGACCTTGAGGAGTTGAGATATTCATCAGTCCACAGTCTGTCAAACAAACTATCAATAGATGGAGACAGTTCAGCCCTCAGCTCTGTGGCTACTCTCCCTGTAAGTGGAAAATGTTCCCTGCTGGGAAAATGTTTGGTGGACTGATGAAACTAAGGCTGAACTGTTTGCACAATGTACAGTGTATAAAAGGCTCTGCACATCAACACAAATGTCCTCCAACATGGGTCAAAGAAACAATGCTGATGATCTGTTTCACACAGTAAATGAGCAGCGGTCTCCTGTGTGATAGTAATGATGAGTTTTGTGGACCCATCCCTCCACCCCAACCTCCTGCTGATGTGAACTTTGGGACTTTTTATGCTGTCATCTGTCTTCCTTCTTTACTCCAGCCATAGTTACTACAGCTCCTCAAGACTATTAAAAGCCAGATGGGCAAAAAATTTTTTAAAACCCTGATGAAACTGAGTCAGAGGTTCTCATAGCCAGTGTTGCATGTTTGACAGGCTGCAGCCAAGTTTCTGAGAGAGAATTTTCTCTATCTTTGATTCTGCAAACTCTTGTCGTTTCCCTCATTTATTAATACGACTACACAATGGATCTATTTTCGCCTGTTATACATATTTGTCCATTTAAATTCAATAACTGCCCCATGACATTTCGCTATTAAATATTTCACTTCACTAACTAGATCCTTTAGTTCCAGCTGCAATCAGAAAAATCTGAATCAGATATTCTCCATCCTTTCATTGCCAATATTATAGAAAAACAAGAAGGGGTTAGGTAAATTAGGACTGGGACTGAGGCTACACCCACCAGTGTCTCACATGTTTTGTCAGTGTGGACTTCTGTTTCTGTGAAAACAGATGTAATCATCAAGAGACCAAGCTGATGAATAAGCAGCAATGTTTCACCATTTTATCTTTCACAAGAAAGCTGGATGCGTGACTACATGTTATGAGGTGGGCGGCCCGGTGGTGCAGCAGTTAACTCGCCTCGTTCTTGGTTCGAATCTGGGCCAGGGCTTTTATGTGTGGAGTCTGCATGTTCTCCCCATGCTTGCGAGGGTTCCCTCCAGGTTCTCCAGCTTCCTCTCACAGTCCAAAGACATGCAGATTAGGTCAATTATCAACTGTGTGAATTGTGAGTGGTTGTTGTCTCTATTTACAAGAACCGCCTATTATTTGTCATTAATAGGGGAAAACAATGCATTTGTTACTTCTAGGCTGGACTACTGAAATTCCCTATTATAAGTATGTCCAGTTAACTCTCTAAAAAGCCTCCACCTGATCCAAAATGCTGCAGCGAGAGTACCTACTGGAATTAGCAGGAGAGATCATATTACTTCCGTATTAACTTCTCTTCATTGGCTCCCTGTAAAATCCAGAATTGATTTTAAAATCCCTCTCCTTACAAATAAGGCCCTCAATGGCCAGGCTCCATCATATCTGAAAAGCGCTGATTGTACCATATTATCCCAAAAGATTGCTTTGTTCCCAGAATGCAGGTTATGGTTCCCAGAATCTCTAAAAGTAGAATGGGAGGCTGAGCCTTTAGCTATCAGGCCCCTCTCCTGTGGAGAGGGGGCATGATTATGGGACAAGATCAATGAGCAACAATGGAAAATGACATGTTCCACCTCATGGAGAGAATATGGTTTGCAGAACATAGTGAGACATTTTATTACACCAGCACAACAGAAATCTAAGGATACGAGATGTTGTGGAGAACATGGACTTAGCTAAGCAAATACAGTCATGGAAAAAATTATTAGACCACCCTTGTTTTCTTCAATTTCTTGCTCATTTTAATGCCTGGTACAACTAAAGGTACATTTGTTTGGACATATATAATAATAACAAAAATAGCTCATAAGAGTTTAATTTAAGAGCTGATATCTAGCCATTTTCTATGGTTTTCTTGATAATAACCAAAATCACTTAAGTTCTTACATCAATACCTATGGCATTGTACTGCCAAAAGCAGTGCTTTTAGGCATTCCATGTTTTCTTTTCTGTCTGTTTTAGTCACATGATACACACAGGAGTTAGTACTTGATTGCATAACCATTGTTTTTGATGACTGCAGCCATGCGTCTTGGCATGCTCTCCACCAGCTTCTGACATTGTTCTGCTGTCACAGCAGCCCATTCCTGTTGCACAAATGTGCTTTGTTTTTGGGCTTGTGGTTCTTCATTGTGAGTGTGATGATTTTCCACAGGTTTTATATCTGGTGATTGAGCAGGCCACGGCATGCTTCGAATGTTCTGGTTCTCCTTCAAGGCTTTAACTGACTGCCGTGTGGCAAGGGGCATTGTCTTGTTGGAAAATCCAGTCATTTGAGGCAGGAAAGAGTTTTCCAGCTGATGGAAGAAGACTGTTTTCAGGAGTAGCCCTGTACGTGACCTGGTTCATTCGCCCTTCACACAATTGTATTTGCCCTGTTCCACTCATTCTGAAACAACCCCAGATCATCACTGATCCACCCCCATATTTTACTGTAGGGGCAAGACAGTCTGGTTTGTAGGCTTCTCCAGGCTTCCTCCTAACCAGTAAGTTGGCTGGAGTGGGCATCAACTCAAAATTGGATTCATCACTGAAGAGAACCATAGCCCAATAATCAACAGTCCAATCTTTGTGATCCCCAGCAAAGAGTAACCAGACCTTCCTTTGTCTTTCGCTGATGAAGGGCTTCTTCCATGCCCTGTGTGACTTCAGACCAGCTTCAAGAAGTCAGTTTCGAACTGTCCTTGCCGGACAAGTCACATTTCCCGACAGTGCCCACTCATTTTTAAGGCCCCTGTAGGTCTGACGGTGATTCCTGACACAGGAACGGATGAGTGCACGGTCATCTCGTGGGGTAGAAAGATGTTTCCTGCCTAGACCAGCTAGCAATTCTCTCTCACCAAGATGACTGCCTTTGTGGCTTCACATAATTCTTTTGTTTTAGGCATTATGTGAGAGCTGACAACTTCTGAATTGTGCTACGGCTTGAATGTAAGCAGGAAACCACTCTCGGCCTTTGCATGTGCAGTGCTGCTTATGACATGAAATGGCCTGAATCTGAGACAGCCGAGGCTGCTTGTTTATATCTAACTCTTCCTGATGTCCAACAAATAGCAGCTGGACTGATATTTTTATTTGACCTGTTGCTGAGATTTTTGGCTTCAAAGCTCCCTTCACTGTCCAACCTGTTCTGTGGAAATGACCCTCAGTAGTTCAGTTGTTTTCAGCCGCTCAATTATAAAACACTGCAAAACATTTTATTTGGAAGTCATACCACTCTCAGTCTTTGCATGTGCAGTGCTGCTTATGACATGAAATGGCATCTTAATGGTACCAGGGATTAAAATGAACAAGAAATTGAAGAAAACAAGGGTGGTCTAATAATTTTTTCCATGACTGTAGGTAAGAGCCTTCTGTTGTATAATTACTGCATGGGCGATTATCTTTCAGCTGGCAACAAGTTATTTAACCCCAACTGATGAGTAGCTTCTCATTTCTTAAACAATCATGTCGAAAGACACATCCCATGGGGTGTGTCGAAACTCAAGGGATTGGGACTGAACAACTGTGTAGCCTTAAGAAAACCACTAATCAGTGAGGCTAATTGGAAAAAAAGGTGTCAGTTTGCTAGGGAGCATAAAGATTGGACGCTGGAGCAATGGAAGAAGGTCATGTGGTCTGATGAATCCAGATTCACCCTCTTCCAGAGTGATGGGTGCATCAGGGTAAGAAGAGAGGCAGATGAAGTGATGCACCCATCATGCCTCGTGCTTACTGTACAAGCCTGTGGCAGCAGTGCTATGATCTGGGGTTGCTGCAGTTGGTCAGGTCTAGGTTCAGCAACATTATGTGCCCGAAGAATGAGGTCAGCTGACTACCTGAATATACCGAATGACCAGGTTATTCCATCAATGGGATTTTTTCTTCCCTGATGGCACGGGCATATTCCAAGATGACAATGCCGGGATTCATCTGGCTCAAATTGTGAAAGAGTGGTTCAGGGAGCATGAGACATCATTTTCACTCATGGATTGGCCACCACAGCGTCCAGACCTTAACCCCATTGAGAATCTTTGGGATGTGCTGGAGAGGGTAGCGAGATTAACCTAAACTAGAAAATGTGCATAAAGTGCACCCCTTTCCACATTTAGCTTATCAGTCTTACTGTAACCTCTACTCATCACTGCACTGAAAACCTATCACCTGCAGCTGCAACTTAAATACCACTGAACATGCCCAGACATCTCAGGTGATATGAAATGTGCATGAACAGAAAAGCAGGCCTTGAAGTCTCTATTAAAAGTCCTTTAGGCGAGCACAGTGGAGCAGTTAACAATACTCCATGTTCATAAGCTGAAGAGTCGAAAGTAGATCTTTGAGGAACTGTTCTGCATTTTGCTCTTTGAGGAGCTCACACTGACGACAGTTTGACTCCGTCTGAGGAGAAGAGAGACAGAAAAAAAAACATGTTATTGGTCATGAAAAACACGTGACACAAACAAGAACTAAAGAGCAGCATGAGCAGAGTTGACTGTCTTGTTGTTCTCACAACTTTTTAAACCCCAGACACAAAGGACACGGTGTCTTCCACTCTCAGCTGTAATGTTGGAAGGATACAGATCTCTGTTCTAGGTCCTTCTGCATTAATGATCTGCATTTGGCTTGTGTTGGAGCTGATGTTCAAATGTATACAGATGACAAAATAAAATATGTACATCAAAAGCAGTAGAGAAGTTGCTCTTAAACTCACACACATACTGGGAAATATCACAGAGTGGCTTTCATAGTCTGTATTGCATTTTAACGTAACAATGACATTAAAAACAGTCTGTATCTCTAAATATTGTTCTCTTACTGTCCAGCCACCACAGTCCAGACGTGAGAAGATCTGAGCTGATTATTACTGTGTGTGTGTGTGAAAGGGCTAAAGCCATTTTTGTTCCAATGAGCAGTCAGTATTCTTCTAAAACATAAGTAAAGGCACAGGTCTACTGAGTTACCTATGTTCTTGGTTAAAATCAACAGGGTTGAAACTGACAATAATGTTCTGTTCTTATGTTCTCGTACGTGCAAAGCAAGTTATAACATTATGTGTCGGTGGTTATTTGACCTGTTGCTGAGATTTTTGGCTTCAAAGCTCCCTTCACTCTCCAGCCTGTTCTGTGGAATTGACCCTCAGTAGTTCAGTTGTTTTCAGCCTCCCAATTATAAAACACTGCAAAACATTTTATTTGGAAGTCATACAGGTCACAGATGAAAGTGTGAGTGTATCATAGCCCAATTTATCTTCTTCCTGTGAGCTATGAAGCCCCATTTTTCTAAAAAAAAAACACATGAGTAAAACACACTGTTACACTGGATGACATGATCCCTCATCAGCATGAACACACACTCTGTAATTAAGTTTAACTAGATCATCAAATATGGATTAATCCACCGCTAAAAATAGTCCCCCAACAAATGCAATATTTCCTCCTGTTTGTTTAATAAAACTACAGTGAGCAAGTGTTTAAGGAAATGAGAGAGACTTTTAAGAAATGAAAGTATTTATTTGTGACGTGTTTTTAAAGATCTGTGTCTTAAATATTTATGGGCTTGGAGCTGAGAGCCATAGACAGAGTAGGGAAATCATAGTGTGTTGTGTTGAGAGACAGACTAACACACCATTGATTTGGCTCTGTACATATGATTTGTTGAAATTAAGAAAAATACAGAATACTGCCAAACTTATCATTTAAATATCAGTGAGTTTTTTTGCCATTTTATTTATTTTATATATATTTTAATACTTAAGTATTTGATTTAATACATTTTTAGGGCTCATCCTTGATCACCATCAATAACACACATCCCACACCCACTCTCCGACCCTCCTGACCTTGTTGAAGAACGATGCAAGGAGTTGAAGACGGAGGAGCAGTCGGTGACCTTTATGATACAAGCTGACAGTTTTCCATTCGTCGGTGAGGACTTTCAGTTCATCAGCAAAACATTTGAAGGTGAAGCTGGGGCATTTCTGCTGGGGAGAGAGGGAGAGAGATGGGTGACGCCATCAAAACAACAACCACAGATTGAAGAAGTTGGATACTCCTTTCATAGCGTCCGTTTTGAAGGGTCAGTTCAAACAAATACCATTTACATCTAGCAGTCTCTAGCTGTGCATTTGATTTTGGTTTATTTTCAAGAGATATCTCTGCTTCAGCCCTGTTGCCGATATTCTGCAAAACCCTGAATTGTGTTCAGTGATGTTTTCTACGTTGAAGGCTGACAATTTCCAGACCGAATTTTTTATTTCTACAATATCTATGAATGAAAACTACAGTACAATTATGGGGAAACTGGTGGATATGGTAAATATGGTTAAAGTTAGGCACCTACGGGTGAAAGGTGTGAGAGGCTGTTTTCTTGTGAGCCGCCTAACAAGTAAATTTCCCCGCTGTGGGATCAATAAAGTCCCATCTTATCTTATTTACTATTATTATCAATTTCTCTTCTGTTTGTAAACAAAGAAACAGGTATGAACGTGTAAAAAGATGTTTTTTGTTCATGTGATTTGGAATAACCAACCGTGTTAAATAAAACCCAGCTGGAGAAAACTGTGTATACATGCATACCAAGTCAGTATATGTGTAGAAAACAGACTAGGACAGTGAAGCCACAGCTGGATCAGACATTTGATCAGTTGAGCTGTCCACTGAGTAAATGTGGATCCCGTTATTACACCTCCTGAATTATACAGTGACATGATGCAATACAGTTTTAATCTAAACATTTCCATTTCCATCATGGCCTCATGCGGTTTTTGTTTGTTCCTTCGTCTTTCTTATTTGGTTTGTGTTGTGTTTTATATTTTGGTGTGTTCTCACACAGTGTTTTGGTATTTATTGTTTTGTTGAAGCAATTATACAGCTGATGAACTTTGTCGTTGTAGAGTAAAGAGAAGGAAGATAAGATAAGAGAAGAAGATAACATGAAATGAGGGAAGCTCATACCCTGTAGTCTTCAATGGTCGGGGTGTACAGTCTGCAGTCCAACCACTTCTGAGAGGAGAGAGAACATTAGCTCTGCATGTGCACAGTCAAATTCTAACAGCAGTATTATTACAGCAATAATGTCTGCAAGGTCATACAAGGTTGACTATGAATGTTTTTAGACATTAATTCTGTGCTTCAGTACTGTATCATATCATCATATCAGTTTTCACGTCACCGTACTGCACGTCTGAAAATTGTGAGACGCCCACAGAGATATATGAAGAGTGAATCAAACAAAATGGGCAAGTTGGTTTGCCTGTTTGAACTTTCCAAAGTTGTAAAATTCTGTCCTAACTGCTGTGGAGGTTTTAGCGTCTGATAAACATTCAAACTCATTAATAAGCTCTGACTGGACTTCCTCAATCTAGTATTTCACTGATACCTTAAACAACATGCCCCCATCAACACTGTTTCTGGTCTGAATCTGAATGTGTACAGTGATTTGTACATCATTATGGGTACAAATGCCAATTTGCATACAATCCACACACCAAACACCAAGCGATCTGACTACATGTATTGTGCATGTATGTACAATTTTACAAAATGCGCACATCACAACCTGAATAACCATTAATATGTTTACACACAGTACGGGCAACACAGGCCTAACGGGAGGGAAACACATTTTGACGGGGGAACAGACGTCAACCAAACACACAAGTGTTGTTCAAAACCAGTCCGGTTTCTTCACATTTTGAACAGCTGAGGGTGTCAGAGTCATACTAAGGCCTCTGACAGGAAGAAGTCTAACAAGTAGATGGTGAGGCTATCAATTTTAATTCACTCCTCGTTATTTAATATTTAATACAAGGAGTGACTAATAAGTTTGGACTAAGGTAGAAGGAGATGAGTTTCACAACTCTTGTTACATGAAAAGTCAGTTCAGCTCTTTGAGTGATTCTGCAGCAAGTCTGAAGGTAATCACTGTAATGGTGTTTCTGTCAACTCTGCCTGAGAAAATGGACACATCAGCCTTTCTCCAGTCATCAGCTACCTCAGTCTCAAGGGCTTATCACCCTAGGAGGTCCCTGGCCTGATTTGACCTGATGTGGCCCCTCAGACTATGACCTCTTCCTCAAGATGAAGAAGGAGCTCAGTGGTCACCATTTTGAGTGATGATGACGCCTTCGCTGCTGCTCCCTGAGAAAGAACCAGAATGCTCCATGACCACTGGACTAAATGTGTAAATGTAGGAAGGGACTATGTTGAAAAAGACATGTGCCTGGTTTTCTAAGACTGACTCCTCCTGCCTTAGGCAACAAACTCATCAATCAGCCCCACGGCTGGATTCACCAAATGCAGCCTGAATTAACTGGTTGTGTGTTGCAACCAGTTCATATGAGTCATTTCTGATAAAGATGGCATTCATCGGTCATGATTGTGGGCATGATTAGTGCATCTTTTTAGGACTCATCCCAACTGAGAGGCACAGCAGGAGCCTGGAGGTGTTTTAGACCGAAACCAGAGAAGTGATTTCTGTTTTCAAAAAAATCTTACTGGCATTAAAAGAAAAAAAAAAAAAAAAACCCTAACCCTTGGCTTAGTTGGCATCACCCCAAAAAATCTATTAAGGCTCAACAGTTAATATAATTTTTAAAATATTATCCAAACCTGCAGAGTGAAAAAAATGAAACTCATACCAAGTTGGGGGCATCCATCACGAGGCCGTTAACCCTTCTGACAAGGTCCTGAGTGCAATATCTGGTGGCTGGTAGTGGTTTGACCCTGAGCAGACAGACGAAACACAGAAACACATTCACGAGAGCTGACCTCCCTCTCAGCATGGCAGGGGCAGCAACAGCATCATATGTGTCACATTATGTCTCTCACTGTGAGACGTGCAAATAAACAGCTTTCCAAGATTCGGCCTCCAAGTTTAAATCCGTTACAGCTGAGAGGTTTTGTAAAAACAGAAATCCAGAAATAAACGCAACAAAATAGAAAAGAAAGTATTGCTCTGAGAAGGGTGATTCACCTCAAAGCTACAACTGGATTTACTGTCCTTGGTCTCCACTGCAGGACCAAAAATTGGACTCCCAAAAAAAAAAAAAAACTAAACAAACATGGAGCCAAATTAGAAAAATGGCTGAAATCTGAACAGCATCCAACACCAAATTCCATAAAAGAAATGACAGCTTATTTCGATGTTTCAACAAGTGAGAGTTGGCTCCATTCACTTTCTTGACTTTAAATTTCAGGAGAAAAATGTCCCAGTGCAGTAAATTCCAGAACTGTGGAAAAAGAAGAAAAAGAAGGAAGTTTTCCTCAAGTAGTAGCTGATATAATCTCTATGTGGCTAAAAACGGTCTCAGACGATGGGCCAGAGGGAAGGACGGACAGATGGATAGCATGGAGACAAGCTTTTGCCACAGGGCTTCCCACTGCCTTATCCTCTTTCTCCTCTCTGTCTCCCCTCTGTCACTTTCCTTTTTCTTGCCACCGCTGTTCTCTCTTTTTCCTTTCTCACTCCTCCCATTCCTCCTCCTCCAGCTCCAGGGATTACACTCTCTTTAAGTTCCCACCTCTTTTCTCAGACTGTTGTCTGAGAGGATAGACTCCTCTCTTCCTCCACACCTCTCCAGATTCTCTCCTTTTATTTGGATGAGCAGTTTCCTTGCCAAAGCCCTGCAGGGGGTGAAACCTCCATTAGTCATTAAGTCATATCTGATTTTACATGTTTGTGTACTACTGTCATGATGGGTAGTCATAGAAAACTCACAATTATTTTCTGTTTCAAAACATCTATTTAGACGCTCATAATGCTGGAATGAATGGAGAACACATGGGTGGACATCTAAACAATGGATTATACTGCAGACATGCTTTGATTCTTACAAGCAATGATTGTTTAGTGGACCCCAAAGCAGAATACAGCCTCAGGTGAGCGAGCTGAACTGTGAGAGTTATTGTAAGGAGGATTGTGGCGGAGCAGGTAAGGTGAAGGCAGGGAGATTAACGAGAAGCAGAGTGGAGAATCCAGTGAAGAGGGAAGGCTGGCTGGAGCTGAGCAGCAGGAGGGCGGGAGGGTATGATCCTGAAGAACAGGAGAAAGAGAAATGTGTTCATTCAGGCATGCGTTCCTCAAAATGAAAATCACAAGGAAGGAAAAAAAAAGAAGCCTTGATATATCACCACACAGGTAAACTGATCAGTCAGGCTATGAGTCACTGCAGAAATGGTGTTTAAGTGCTGCAGAGATGATGAGATAATGAGGAGCAGGTATGCAGTGGAGAAGGTGAGGTGCAGAAGAGAGCGAGAAAGAGGAACACAGGACACACAAGTTAAACTAAACTTCAAGTCCTCTTTAAAATTTGATGTCGCTCTATGAGAAAAAGATGCAGGATCACTGATGGAACATTTGCCAGCTGCCAATGAGCTTGTAAAGCAGCTTTTGGATCCGTCCTCCTCCTGCTTTATGGGAAATGACACACTTCAGTTCAGTCAATTTGTTGATGGTAAAGTTTATACAGCTTAAAGGTACTTAGACGTTGATTAAACGTGGGAAATTGCTTAATCTCAGCTGCTGTATTCATGTTTATTTAGTTTACAGAGCTGCCAGCAGAGACATTTCTAAAGCCTTTAAGACATTTCCTCACCATAATTTTTTAGTTAAAGAGTCAGTTCACCCAAATTGCCAACATCTGTCACATGTTCATACCGAACATTTTTGCAAACCATTCACTGTCAGTGCATTTTACTCTGACATTTTTTCTACATTTTATTTGCAACCAAATACATCTTTGGGGATCCTCTGTCACTTCATGATTAAAACTTTCTAAACTAAACTAAAACTTTTCCTCATTTTACTGATTAACAGAAAAGCATAACTGAAGTGGTAAACACTATGCCTTCTAACCACTGTTATTGTGAGCATGCAAGTACCAACATGTCCGTAGTACAGCCTCACAGAGCTTTTTGTTACACCACAGCTAATTGCTTTCATGCCCTTGTTGTGGACATATTTTCAGCTTTTCTCCATTTTTCTCCTCCCCAGTTGTGTTTTTTTTTTTTTTTCACAATAAGCCTTTAAGAATGTCCCCTCTCATCTTAATGTATAATGCACCTTTATCCGTGGGCATGTCTGCTAATAGTAAATCCCTAAATTTTATACTTCTATGAGGCAACTCAATGCTGAAAGCAGCTGGAGAAATACAGACGAGTAAAGCTCTTACCCAGACAAAACTCCGGCATGGACGACAGATCAACCGCGAGCTGTCAGTGGAAGGAATAAAGGCGGGTGAAAGCTAGGATCAAAACCAGCATTTCGAGTGTAAAACAAAACTGAAACTACATCACACATATCACAAAGATCAAATACTTGCAAAGCACACTGATAAGTTATTGACACACAGCAGCCCACCTGCCTGTCAGGTTTTGCTGATTTTCTCTCATCTGAGGCAGTTAGCTGTGCAAAATAAAGACAAAGTCACTGTGTGATGCACACATATGAGCATCTTGTGGCCTGTAGGTAACCGAGACAGCAGGTTGTGAGTCATGTTGTGAGGCAGTACCGATCAATACACGCAGTGCTGTAACAAAGTTATCAGTGATTTAAAAGCAGGAGTCACTTCGGTTTGGTTTTACACCACACACCTTTATTTTTCATACATCTCACTGATTGTATTAGGGTTACTGGATGAAGATTCAGTTAACATTTCCCTTTTCACCAGGTCCCAAAAACATCAAGTCCTCTCCAGTTACCTGTGCTCTGCAGAAACCTCACACCTTATTAAATAATTTTCATACTTAACCTCCACATGTTTCATGTCTGTGTTCTCTCAAATTTCGTTGATGTGTTAGAGCTACAAAGTCTGTGCTGAGAGGAGGTTGGGGCGGATGCACGGGTCAACAAAAACATTAGACTTTAACACTAATACCACTGTTCGCTTCGCCTTTCAAACCGATGTTCTTTTAAACATGATCGTTCTGTTACCTTCACCGTGTGTTTATTACCGTAACTGTCACGACACGGTCCTCTAACCTTAACACAGAACTTACTTTGACCTAAACCACAATCTTTCCCTGACCAAACCTTCACCATAGCATTGTCACAACATTAAAGGGTGATTTATTTTCAACAGTGTTTTTTAGCAGCTTCTTTAAAAGAGGGAACTGTTAATGTCGAATACAAAAAAATAGGGGAAAATCAGATTTTAAAAAAAAATTCCATTATACAAAAAATTCAGGCTTTTCAGCTTCACACAATTTTAACTTTTTAAAATACAGATTAATATCTAATGTCAGCAACTTATTTCTGTTTTCAAGTATGAGTCAACAAGTATTTTCTCATCTCAAGAGGAAGTGTAAATACTTTCTTTTGAATGAGGGAGCGTTAAACATTAAATCTGGGTAAAAATTTGTGTAAGATGATCTGCCTCAACAAATCATTTTTTTCTGGAAAAAAAATGATTACAAAACAAACACAATGGGCTTTTACAATGACATGTATTCAAATGTATTACCTCCATGACAGAGACAAGAAATTCCTGTGTTTTTCCAAAAGTACTGTAAAGAGAAAACTTTCATGTCTTTTGTGTCTCAAAACCTGAGTCTGTTCTGACACGACGAATGTGTTGATTCTACCTTCATGAAGGATTTTCCACCTGGCTGAATTTCTATTACAGCTTTTGAAAGCCAAGAGACGCTCAAGATACAAGGTTTCTGAAGAACACTGACAACAGGAGAAAGAATAAAGTCAATGAACCGTCTGAGTACATAAACACAGCATTAAAAACACAGATGTTGGCTTGGCCTGAAGTTCAAGGAGAACTTACCAGACACGTCATTTAAAATAGACAGACACACACACACACACACACACACACACACACACACACACACACACACACACAAACACACACACACACACACACA
>JBBMJY010000026.1:2435376-2446683 GCA_037833715.1 Toxotes lorentzi
CACACACACACACACACACACACACACACACACACACACACACACACACACACACACACACACACACACACTTTCTCACACATACACTCAATGCATGCACCCAGGAGCTGAGGACACTGTGCAAAATGTCACTTTAAGGATATTAAGTGCCAAAAAGAGTAAGACTAACTTCATAAATAAACAATAAAAATAAAAAGAATAATAAAAATGGTTAAAAAATACAGATTAATAATAACCACAATTATCACCAATCTTAAACACTGACCTCGGACAGCCAGACACTGATGTTTGTTCAACAGAAAAAACAAATGAACAAACAATAATAATACATTACGTGACTAGGATTGCATACAGCACTAGTTGGACACTGGACCTTCAACGTGTCTTTGGAGGATTTGAAAAATGGATCTGCTCCATCTCATTAAATGCTAATGTTACTGATTTAACTGCAAAAAGTCTCAAATGAATGGTTCTGTGTAAAAAGTCATTACATCCACAAAAAGAATCCAGAGCTATTCAGAAAGTGAAGTGTCCAATAAACATACTTCAGTCTGGTTAAACTGTATGACCAGTAATCTGAACAAGACTGAGAGATCCGCAAATTCATCAAACTGAGCTGCTGACATTCAGGCTATTGGGGTGCATCCAATAAGATCATTTCAAAGATCATTTACACTGATGGTGACTATGTCTTTACTCTTCACAATATTAGAATCTTTAAAGCAATTCCACTGGCATCCATTCAAAGTCATTAGCCCAGAATTTCCATTCTTGGGAGATCATCTGATTAATGTTCAGGCATGGAGCTTTTCCAGAAGCCGCCAAGATTTAATGCGTAGTCAGCATAATGCATCCCTTCACTCTGTGTTTTAAAAGCAGTGTCACACTGTGTTGCACAAAGATCATTGCGTCCCTCAGGTGGGAACTTATTCCAAGGGCAAAGAGCCCCATGTTTTGCTGGACGTTTTTTTTTTTTTTTTTTTTTTTTTTTTTTCAGGTAAAGCAGAGTAGTTAAAGTCCAGGAAGGTCTGGACCACTGGCTATAACGCAGCAGTTACCCAACAACGTCTGATGCTTACTTTGCTACGTTGCGGTGAGGGACAAATTCACAGTTGCACATCTTTTCTAATGCCTTTTTCATTTTCATCACCGTGTCTTTTAGCCCTTCTCATTTTCTAAGGCCATGAAAAAAAGAGTTCTCTCTTTCTTTCAAAGCCTGTTACAGTTCTGAGGAAGAGGGGAGGGAAGGTGTGACAGTCCATTGATGCTTACTCTCCTCGCCATCTGCCCCTGTCCTGGCCCTCCAGCTCCACCTTGCAGGGTTTGGGTCAGGCTCACTTGGGCAGTGCTGAAAGAGGTTATTCGGCCACTTCCAGCAATCTGGAGGTTGACTGTGGTGGCGTAACTGGTCTTCTGGTTCCCAGGTTTGGTAGGAGAGGAATGGGCAAAATGTAGGGGAGATGAGCTTGAGGGCAAGGGAGAGTGGACTGAAGGCACAGGAGGTGTTTTGGTGGTGATTTGGACCTGAGCTTGTGGTTTGACCTGGGATGGGTAGTTTTGGTGCTGACAGGGGGCAGGTGTGGGGGGGGTCATGCCTGAGGAGGACAGGGCCAGACATGAGGAGGAGAGGTTTTGTTCACGGAAAGGCTGAGCAACATAGGCGCAGATGACCTGGCTACGACAGTTACCCTCTTCGAGCTCTGGGTCTCCCCATTCTGTCTGGCTGTCTGATGGATCCGGAGAGGACAGGAAGGAATGAGAAAGAGTGGAGAGAGGAGAAGGAGAGGAGGCAATGACAGTGGAAGTGGAACTTGTATCAAGGCTATCAGTTCCATTATATTTGTTTGAAAGCTCTCGTACATCTGGCCAGGGAACACTGGTGAAATGCTGCCCACCAAGAGTGCCCTTCCCTGGGGTAAGCCTGTTAGGTGAGAGCGGGGACTGAAGACCAGCTCGGGGGCTGAGGCAGGACGGTGAGCTGTTGTATGAGGACCATCCACTCCTTGGACTGGTTGGACAGGACTCCTGCTGGTCAAATGACCCTCGACCACTTCCACTGAAACCAAGGGACCTACGGCTGCTCTCTGCCCAGGAGCAGCGCAGTCCACTAGAGCTCCGGGCTGGGCTAGGGGGTCTTTCTGCCAAGTTGGAGGAGAAAGACCTACGGAGTGTTTGGGAGGTTATTTGGGCCGCAGGAGGACAAGATCCAGAAAGGGAGGAGGCTCTGGTACTGTGCAGTGGGGCCGAAGAAGAGGAGGAAGTGGGAAACGAGGCATTCTCTGATGTTGATGAGCCTAAGGAGGAAGAAAAGGGAGACGAAGGAGAAGAGGAAGCAAATCTGGGGTTTCTAGGTTGAGGCGCTGCAACATTATTTGTCCAAACATTCACCGACACTCCAATGGGAGGTGGGGAGAGGATACGAGGGCTCAGACATGAGGACGACTGAATAAATGCAGAATTTGCTGAGGAGGCCCTGGGCAGCTCTAAAGTGAGGCCTAATGGATTATGGGAACTTGCACCTACTGCACGTGTGCTCCGGGGGTGGGGAGGTTTGTTCGCCATGGGGGAGGAGTAATTATGTTGAGGAGGTGGGGAGCAGAGGCGAGTAAATGAAGCAGGGGTTGGGGAAGGAGATGGGGACTGAACTCGTGAGCTAGGTTCAGATGCAGAAAAAGGCCGAGCTACACGGTTGTGTGACCCCAGCCAGAGAGGGTCATGGGCTTGTTGCACTACTGTGGTATTAGTGCTGCCATTAGCTAATGTTGTCTTCACTTGACTTCCTGACCAAGCCCCATTAGTGACAGCACCATTAATGCTACAACTGCTGGTATTTCTTACATTGCCAATTGCTGTGGTTAAACCAGCTAAGCTAACGTTGCTATTGTTGTTGTTTGCATTCTGCAGTGAATCAGTTTTGGAGTGAAGGAATGAAGGACGGGAGGAAGCAGAAGAAGAGTGGGTATGCTGATGATGGGCCTGACTCAAAGATGGGGAAGGTGAGCGGTGCAAAAGAGAGGGAAGAGGCGACTGAACGGGGGCTGGAGAAGGACAAGAGGACTGGAGAGAGGACGGTGGACACCTTTGATGTTGGTACCCATCTTTAGTGTGCCCTAGCTGTACATAAGCAGGTGTACTGGAACTCTGCTGACTCGGAGGGAGTTTAGGAGAAGGGGAACGCCGCCGCAGATGAGACGAGGGTAAGGAAGGAACAGAGGCGGTGCTTTGATTTACCATGTTTATGGGTGGGGCCTGTTGCCGGGCAGCATTCTTTTTTGCCAAACTCTGACTGATAGACTGGCTGATACAGGAGGCAGCTAAGGATCTGGTAAATGCAGAGGAAGAAGCAATGGGGGAGGAGCGGAGGGAAGAGGATGGTGTTGGGGAGGAAGGAAGACCTGCTCTTGCTGATGATGGTGTCCCTGAAGAAGAAGAGGAGGAGGGGGTGAAAGCAGTGGAAGGTGTAGGAGAGGAGGCAGGTGGGGCTCTCATGGAGGAAACCTTGCCAGAAGGGGGAGTAGGGGATAAACAGGAAAGAGCACTGAAGATAATGTTTGGGGAGGTGAGGCCTTCAACAGATCCAGGGGTAGGAGAAGATGCTGGAACAACCGTGAATGGTGAGGAGCAAGAAGGTCCTCTGACAGAGGAGGGGGAAGGTGGGAGGGGAGAGGAGGTGGGGGCTCTAACAGGAGAAGGGGAGCGGTGTCTGAGGCTGGGTCTGAAGGCTGAGGGGGTTGAGGTGAGTTCTGTGTCCTGGCTTTGGGTGGCACTGGCTGGGTTGGATTGCTGCACCAGGCTGGCTGTTTCCGCGGAGGGTGTGGAAGGTGGACAGCTGTCTGAAGGGAGGCTGAAGATGTGCAGGCTGCTGGGGGATCCTGAGTCCCGCTGGTCTGGTTCCCTGGATTTGATAGAGAAACACAGATTAAAATAATCCATACATTTGGTTTTCAGTCCTATTACAGAGCGTAAAGTTCATGCAAGCTTTACACTTATCTAAATTTCGCAGTGGCTTACTTTGACTGGTGTTCTTTAAGAATGAAATGACAAGGACAGAAAAATTCGAAATGAACTCTCAAGATTAATTTTGTTGTAGTAACATCTGGCTATCATATGTTGTGATATATAGTATAATTTCATAAGGTAAATATGGTAGGGGAATTATTGCATTGCTCTGCACCAGGTGCACTACACAGCACATTTAGCATTTAAAAATGTCCACACTAAAAACAGAAAGTCCCCTTCTATTAGTATTGTCTCCTCTGAGCCCATGTGAGCAAAGACAGGTCATGGCTCCACTCAGTGGAAAGGAAATGAGTAAGACATTCTGATGTACTGTTGTTATTACTTCATAACTCTATACCCTGATTATTCTTGGATTTGCATACTTGATTTTATGTAGCCTTGTCGTCAGTGCATTTTAAGGAGGTACCGACACATAACTAACTTCCTGTGCTTGTGTTTTCTTCTATCCAATTTTCCAGTACCTTAAGAAAAGTGTAAACTAGCTTTTCGCCCACACATGTGCAAATAGTTGAAGTGCAGCTAAGACACAGTTGAGTGATGTGGCTGATGGCAACTTTTCCTCTGGTAAGAAGCCAGGGTGGCATTCCATAGTGTATTAGTTCAATCTCGTTTCAACAAAGTGCTTACAGTACAGAAGAGCCCTTAGGCTCATGCATCAAAGAGCACTTGGTCTAGCTTAACCTTTTGGTTTTCTTGATTAAGAGGTCATAGGTTTCAACGTTTGCCATTTCATCAAAAGAACAACCAAGGACATAAAAGGGAGACAATGTGAAGACAGAAAGGCAAAACAGCTCAGCTGTTTACTTTAAACTCAAATTATTATGGGGATTTTAAAAGTCTTATCGTGTTATATGGGGTCCTAAAATTGAAAAACATTTCTGGGCTGAGTTAATTTGTGGTAAGGACAGGGTTGGCGTTTAGGATTACGCTGAGATCAGGGGCAGATTAGTATCAAGTTTTTGTGGACTGAGGAGACTGCAAATGACTCAGTCACTTGTTGAACATCTGATTGTAAAAAGCTATGAAGAAACTGTTGTGGGTAGACCAAGTTATTTTTTCCAAACATA
Source organism: Toxotes lorentzi (assembly GCA_037833715.1). Taxonomy (NCBI): domain Eukaryota; kingdom Metazoa; phylum Chordata; class Actinopteri; family Toxotidae; genus Toxotes; species Toxotes lorentzi. The sequence continues at coordinate 2,440,464 of JBBMJY010000026.1, forward strand.
CTTGCACATATTCAGACATACCTATATTCATATGGAGTGGTGTTATTAACATTCCGGGTGTTAGACAGAGCCCGTTTACCCATAGTAGTGGGTAGGTCTGGTGGCCTCTGGCTGGTGAATGTTGGCAGACAGTCCATAGGCTGCACAGACGGAGAGTGTGGTTGGGTTGGATTTGACTCTGAATTTTGAACACATGGCCTTGGACTTGGTGCTGCCCCTTCTCTTGCTTTGTGATCCTCTGGCGATTCATTGATTGAATGACTGGAAACCTGAGACAGGTCAAAGGTCAAGTGCAAAGGTTGACTCAGTGATGGTGGAACAGCCAGTTCCCTTGAGGAGCTGTGGTAAGGCGTCTCCTCAGAAAAGATCACTGTTGAATCTTGTAGAATCACCCTGGTTTGTGATGAAGAATTGAAATCATCCTTTGTCTCAGTTGAGAGCTCAACTTTCTTTGGCCCTCCAGAGGCCCCCATTGTAGTGGAGCCTCCCTCCTCCTCCAGGTGGGCTTGCTCTCCTGGGTGAGGCACAGAGGAGCTGTGGTACTGTGTCGGGGTCTGGTCCTGTGTCGATGCTACAGTCAGTACCAGCTCTCCTGGGGATGCCTCTCTGTCCATAATTTTTGTGCAAACCAAGTATTCAGGCTCTGCAGAAACACTCTGCACATCCTTGGTAAATGTATCCTTGTTGTCTGTATGTCCTATGGAAATTTTGTTTTCTGGTATAGGTTTATCTTGTATATGTTGTACAGATGCTATATTCTGCTTAAATCTGTGTGCTGGCTGTGTAATGATGTTGAAAGATGTTGAGTCTTCGCTGACTGAGTAAACAGGGTGTCCAGCACTCTGTTCTGACCTGCAGAAAACCAGGAAGAAAATAAGTATCTTTAGTAAAGACTAAAAAGGCAATGACTAACATTCCAACCGGCAAATAACATACATGAAATCCTGCCAATGAACACTAATTTCTGCCTCCATAATTACTCTTAAAATGGGAAACCTGCCAAATCCAGCCTAATCCTGTTTACATTTCCCCACAAAAACGTAAGATCTCTGTTGCCAGTTTCATTAGAAAAATGAAGTTTTAATAAGAGGTGTTTTGGTGGTGTATGTGCTCAGTAATAGATTTATCATCCTATTACAATTTGCGGTGGTGGTTGTTGCATTGTTTACAGTTACAAGCCAGAGTCAAATAATCATGGCACCTTTACAAGCCACTACACCTTACATAATTTATCACCGTAACTCTCACTGCACCAGCTACTTCTGTTCCCTCCTGTACTTCGAGCTCATCACCATGCTCTTGTCATTTACCACCCACATCTGTAAATATTATCCACTCACCCCTCTCTTTTGTCTGTCTCTTCAGTATCAGTATAAACCTGTCTGCTTTGATTCAGGGCTTTGACTCTCCCTGTGGAAGGGGTACAGCACAGGTCCCTGAACTCGGTGACTGTACAATCCAAGGTCATGGATGAAGTCAAGGGACTGTTCGTGGCAGAGCAGCCCAAACTGGAACTCTGATCTTCAGGTTGTGCACTTAGGTGATGCCTGGATGCTGCAGAGGCTTCAGGCCTGTCAATGGAGTTGTGCCCAGGGCTGTAGCTGCTAGCCTGGGCCTGACTGGATGATTGATCTCTCGGTGAAATGGATGGATTTTCCCCAGGGATGGTGGAAGTCTGGGAGTTGTCACCTGATCTACAACCCACACTGGAGTCTCTTTCTTTGGTCAAGGCAGAGATGAAGTCCCTGGGCCTGGAGAGGGTGAATTCATTTGTCTGGTGGTGACAGGCTGAGGTTAGCTGCTCTTTGACAAAACCATGACCAAACAACTGAGGCTCACAAGGGACAATCACTGTCCTCTGGAGATCTACAAGACAAAAGAGACAGAAAACAAATATTTCAATAAAGGATTATAACGGCCATGGCCGACTACAAAATATCCAGGAAACCCATAGTCATCTTAGAAAAAGTTTTATAAAGGCCAACCTACCATTTGTCAGGCTCTCTGTTCTCTTTATCACCCTCTCCTCCTGGATACTCTGGTCCTCCCGGCTCATGGTCTGTGTCTGGTACTGGTTATAAGTCTTCGTCTGGTTTTGGTAATGTGTTTGTGTCTGACTCCACATCTGGCTTTTAGTTTGGATCTGTGATTGCTGCCTAGTTTGTGTTGTAGTTTGGTTCCGAACTTTGGTCTCAGAGTTTGTTTGGGTTCCAGTTTTTGTTTCTGTGCAGGTATCCGATTGATTGATTTCCATCTGGTATTGTGTTTGAAGCCAATGGTTAGTCTGGGTCTGTTTTTGAGTCTGTGATTGAACTTGTGTCTGGCTTTTAGTTTGGGTCTGAGGTGAGTGTCCAGACAGTTTGCCTGAGCCCCACGATTGGCTTCGTAAAGAACCGACCCGTTTCTGATGCAGTGGAACCTTCATGGTGCTGGCTTTTGCACTGTACATCCGGGCCAGTGTTTGGACCTTGCTCAGAATACGCTCTGAATTTTCTATCAACACAGGGTCCACCACAGGGCTGGACTCAAATAATCCAATACCTGCTACATCTGACCCCATACCCTCAAACAAGGCCCGGTTAGCAGTGACAATCCTGGAGTGGCGGGACCATCGACCCACTTTTATCTGACTGGGAAGACCCTCAAGGTTCCCACTGGTCTTGACCAGGTCTCTGTGTTTGCTTGTAGTCCAAGTGGACTGAGTTTTTGTCTGAGTTTTTTGACATTGGTCTGTAGGTGGCACAGGTGTAGAGGATTCTTTGTGGCTTTCCTTTGGTTCTGCTGGGTCTGCTTGGTTGGGTTCATGCCCATTCATGACAGCTTGGTTTCCAGCACAGGTTTTGGTTGTTTCATCTCTGCATGTGTAGGGTTTGGTTTTAGATGGTCCCTCTCCTTGCAGTGAATTTCCACGTTGCTCCCTAGTAGCCACAACACTTGTCTTTCCCTCCTGCATTTCCTCCAATGGTCCTTTGCAGAGCTTTCTATTTTTGTCCTGTATCTCAGTCTCTTCTCCAAAGGGCCTGTTTTGGTTTGACTGCAGATTCAGACCCACTTGGTTTGGGGTCTTCTTGTTCTGCATCATGGTAGAGGTTGGTGTGTCAGTTGGGCCTTCTGCATCAAGATTAAGGAAGCTGACTGGTTTATCTGCCTGTTTATCATTCTCAGCATCTGCTGAGAGTGGAGTTGGGAAAGAAGTGGGACCAGTGGGGGGACCGTGCTCAGTCTCTTGATCAGTCTCTCTATCGATTGCTTCAGTTGTTTCATACTTGGATTGTCCACTCTCTGTCTCCCCCTGGTGTCCACCAACATCAAAGCGTGATACAGACTCCTTCACCAAACCAGATGGGATTTGTGAGAAACTGTTCCGCCTTCTTGAAGCCACTCCTTCTCCCTGTTCATCTTCCTCCTCTGCCTCGTCCTCTTCAGCTTCGGCTGCTGCCTCGTAGTAACTTCTGATCTTTTCGATGATCTTCTTGTCACGTTTGGTGAGGTGGCAGCCTCTTGTGGGAGGCTGGCGTCTCTGGATGAGATGATGAGGGAGATCTGGTTTTGGGGAGGGAGTGGTGGCCTCAGTACTCGTCTCTTCCCTGGTTAAGGGACAACTGCTGCTGTTTTCGCTCTCTTCTGCTGCTGAGATGGAGGGATGAAGATCAAATGTTGGAGCAAGGGTGATGCTCTCTCCCCCTCCTTCATCCATTGTTTTCTTCCTCTCTTTCTCTTTTTCTACTCCTTCTCCTTGTGTTTCTTCATCTGCTTCCTCTCCCTTTTCCACTTGACTTGTTGCATCTGTAATTTCTTTGACCTCATTTGTTGTTGTCTCCTTTTCAAGTCCATTGTCCTTGCTAGGCTTGCCAGTCTGACTTTGGAGGATGCTGTTATCCTCCATCTCCTCACTTTCCTGCTCCTGTGGCATTGTGGGCCTTTGCTCTAGGATGGAGGGGCAGGTGGCTGGGGGCAGTGGGCAAGTGAAGTTGGTCTGGTTAGTAGGAGACTGACTCTCTTCGGGCTGATCCAGGACCTGCTCCTGGGAAAAAAGTAAGACAGTGGTGGTTAAATAGTATAAGTAGTGAAAACCTTCATGTTGTTCAACGGATTTTAGTGAAGTACAGAAGAGTACATTACAATACAATGCAGTAAATTAAGCTGAATAAAGCTGATTAAGCGTACTGGTGAATCAGGTCCTAAGTTGCATCACAGATCTGGCTGATGACATATTTGAGTCTTTTATGTTATTGATAGATTAAAGTGTATTCTAACCGTTGCGTCAGTATGAATGGAGGTGAGTCCATCCCTAGCTCTGCTCTGGTTGATGAACTCCAGGATTTCTTCAGTGATGGACAGAGTGGGAGGAGGACTAAGAGGGGACAAGTCCTCGTCTTCCTCTTCCTGATCATTAGAACACATGAGAACAGATCAAATGGAATGCCATAGGTATTACAAAAACTTGGACTTGACCAAGTCAAGAAAATTAAGTTCAGGTCGACTAATGCAGGACCACTAATGAAGAAGCACGTCGAATTTATGCTATTCTCGAGTCACGTCACATCCCGTTACAGTAACACACCTCTTCCTCTCGGTTAGGTCGTAGCTGTGGCGTCAGGCCCAGTTCAACCCGTTCAGCCTCCACTTCAATGACGGAAGACGCGAGCGTGCTGCTGCTGCCTGCTGAGCCCAGACTGTCTGTCTGGCACAGCTCACCCTCGCTGCCCGCCTGCTGCAAAACAAGGCCACACCACCCAGTCAGCACGAAAAGATCATTTTCTAGCCCTGCTGGCTGATGTTTATGTTTCAATATTTGTCCTCTCAACCCAGTCACTTTTTAATTGTGAGCTCATGCTGTATCACCAGATTAGACTATATATTAACACCATCATAGAATTTTTGAACAACCCCACCTCAGTGGAGCTTCATTTAGCAACATAGACGTAGCAAGAAAGATATAGATGTTTAACCAAGAACATCACATTAAAAATGCAAGATGTTCTCAAAAACAGCAATACATCTGGAAATGCACAGTAAAGTTAGTGCAGAAATATGTTTACATCGTGACCTTATCACTCTCCAGAGCAGGGATTGGGGACTGACAAGCTTGATGTGTTTTGGATCAGAAGCACAGAAAATTGAGGAACTTAATCAGGTCTTGACATGAGTAAAGACTTAGGTAGAGTATGAAATTGAAAATTGAAATTGCTCACCTTCAAAGCTGCATGATTCCCCGGATGGCAGGAAGGAGTCATTAAAGGGAGAAAAGAAGAAAGCAGGTAGGAGCAGAGAGACAAAGATGTTATCAAGATGTCAGATAGGCAGCTGGCAGGCACACCACAACACAGTAAGCCTTTCTAAAATATTCTCTGCTTATGCTGTTATCAAGATGTCTGCCAGACAGCTGGTAGTCACACCACAACACAATAAGCCTTTCTAAAATATTCTCTGCCTATTCAAACTGTTCCGCAGGTCTGTTTTGTTGTTAAGGAGCTGCGGCAAAACCAAACCCTGTATTTACAATACAGACCTTCCCTGAAGAGCTGAAAGACTATAATGTTCTGTAACACTACCAGTAAATAAAATTCAATATCACTAACTCCTTCAAGAGTTAACTCCTTCAAGAAGGAGACCTGAAAAAAGACCTGAGGATCTGTGTCACCCTACAGTACATTTTACATATACTCAGTGCTCAGTACTGTGCAGTGATCAATACTTATCATTTTTGTGACCTCAGCTAATATTTTCATGGCCATCATCAATCATCAACAACTACACTTGTACACTTCATAAACAACAGAACCACCTGATGTGTAAACAGGGAAAAAAATCTTTTGCTGTTCAACTGTTTTGTGCAATTTTTATCTCAATGATGCAAAAAATGAATTGTGGAGAACAACTGCTACCAGTTGGCAATGGACAGTGGGACGTTCTGAAGACGTTTTGTGACTTAGTACTTTCAGATTTTGATGAAAGCTGCCTCGCGTGAAAATGTGTCTGAATTTTAAAATTGATTCAGAAACGTTCTCACCGTTGGGGTGAAATGCAGCTTCAATGTCTTTAGCCGGAGCTGAAAGAGAAATAAAGACTATAAGATCTGCTGGCTCGTTCCTACAACATCATCTCATCCTGTTATACTGTTATAATGTTCTTTTGGTCAAACTGTATATTTCTAACCTGGATATATTTATTTTATTTTTATTTTATTTTCCTGTACATTTGGGATTTATATGTCTTC
>JBBMJY010000026.1:2446783-2461465 GCA_037833715.1 Toxotes lorentzi
TGTGTGTGTGTGTGTGTGTGTGTGTGTGTGTGTGTGTGTGTGTGTGTGTGTGTGTGTCTGTGTGTATGTCTGTGTGTGATGTGCTGGATGAGATACAGCTCCTGATCCAAATTTTTCCTCTGCTCTATAAAGCAGAACTCTCACTGCCTCTTACTTCCTTCTCTTCTTTTTTCCGAGGAGTGTGTGAAGCGTGTTCAGTTTCTCACTGACGTCTGTGAGCTGCTGAGGCTTTACAGCAGTGTGTCAACAGGTTTCAGCATCCAAACCACTCAGCAAACTCATACTGATAACATAAAATATGAGGGCAAATCAAAACTAACAGTGGGAAGCTCTGCCAGCGCCCACTGGAGGCTGCAGTGCACATTACAGCCACACTCTGAAAGTGTTGGACAGAACAATGTACAGCACTGATGATTTATTCTTAGAGTCTTTACCAATCTTTATCAGTGTAAAGATTGTCCTGAGGGTGGCGCTACAGTGAAGATGATGTGGTCTGTAAAGGATCTGTCTGCAGAGGACCAGGAATATTCACAGCCAATCTAAAAGAAACTGAACAGTGTTTATTGAGATAAACAGGTGTCCTGTTCTTAACCTTCTTCAGAGGTCTCATCCTTTGTCCTGTGCTCTTACATTATCATTAACACCTTCACCTGTAGTTACTAGATCTAATATTTCTGATTACCTCCTGCACTGATGAATATTTTGTAATCTCATCACCGTCATTAATCTATCAATCAGCTACCTCAACTTTTTTAATCAGTTGTTCATAAACTTTCATCTGATCTGTTTTTTATATGGTTTTTTCTTTTGCACTTTATTTGTCGTCCCCTCGGTCATCCCCAACACACATTCTCATTAATTAAATATTGGGGACATGCATCAAAGGTCACCGTCGCATGATGACCTCCAGAGAACCAGTTCTCATTTATTCTCACGACATTCTTTATGACAGGTCTTCAGCGTGTGTGAGTGCATGTGTGTGTGAACACTTACTTGGGGTAGTTCATGCAGTAGAGTGTGTAGATGTCAAAGGCTTCACTCTGAAGAAAAGACATAACATGGTTGGTGTTAGAGGAGGAGAACAGAGGTGAACAGACAGACCATCATCTTCTCTCTTCACCCCGTCATTCATCCCTCGCTTCATGCGAGAGATAAGGACTCACACACACAAGAGATGTTACAAAAACACACACACACACAACATTATATTATTTTAAATGGTTTATGTCTGAGAACATTTTTAGGTTTAGATTAATGATTTTTCTCAAAATCCTTAATGAAAGAAAGAGGGCTTGTGTTATTTCACCCACAACCTCATCCAAATAATTTATAGAACAGAGGAATCAGCTGTGAGTCACTGTCCACTCCCTTCTCTCTCCTGCTCTTCAATATCAAAATACTGCAAACACAAAGCTGACGTCCGTCTTTTCCCACGTTTGAATCCTCAGTTCGCAGCCATCCAACATACACAACAGAGAAACTTCAGATGTAATGCACGGATACACTCCAGCATCTCGCCAGGGGATTTCTCACAGGTTTCCAGTTAACGTCGATATGAATCACAAGCTTTCCTCTCAGCCTACAGCCTTAACGGGAACTCAGAGATGATGTCATGTAGCTGTTTTGATTTCTTCACTTTACTTGATTGATTGAATAAAGGAGCACATAAAATTAGGCTTTAAAGCAGTGAGAAAGGACAAATGCTTTCTACCAGTCTGAGAGAACTGCTATCAATGTGCAGCAGGTTGTCCAGGTTGGATAAAGGTGCAACGAGAGGAACGTGAGGAACGAGATCACCTGAAACAAAGTCTGTCTCTCCACCAAAAGCCTTGTATCTGACTCTCACTGCTGCTCTTCCTTCTCTTCAACCTCTTAAATATTTCTACCATCACTTCCTAACAGTGTAAGTCAGTCAGGAGGTCAGAGAAAGACAGCATTGTGTTAGAGATAACACACACAAACAGACACGCACATTGGTCTTAAAATAACTCTGGACATCTCTAACAGTTTAATCTAATGTCCACTGCTCTGAAACAGACAGGAAGTTCAGTTCAGATTCAGTCTGAACAAACATTAAACCAACTGAAGCTCAGAAAACTAGCATCCAGCACAGAGAGGAAAAAATTAAAAAGTATTATAAAGCCTCACATGATGATTAGTCTTAACTTAACTTCATAAGGGTGAAATTTCCACCTCTAATTTACAGTTTTAGTTTAATTTCTGATCTGATCAGTATGTGGATCAACTCCTCTGAGTCTCCTTCATTCATCAGCCTGAGCTCAGAGCAATAAGCTTAACCAGGACAAATTAGGGATCATTGGAGTTTTAAGCCCAGAGCTGTGGCTCTCAGACTACATACAGCAGGGTGCCCTACACTGTGACTTACACAAGCACCTGCAGACGCTATTCAGGGTAAAAAAAAAAAAAAAAAAAAGTACAAGTACAGCTGCCACCACTGCATGTTTTTCTGGTAAAAAGTTGTTTTAATTTTAATTTACAGTTAATATTTTCCTGACAGGGCACAGAATGATAAGTAAGACAGTGTAGGACAGAGCTCCAGTGAAGACTTGAAGTTAGGATATATTAATGATAATAAATAAGCTACGACTATCATAAAAGATCAATAACCAGTTTTGTAGTGACATCGAACCACCTCCCAGCCCCCTCTCCTTCTGAAACCACACCTACATTCATTAAAATCTGGAGGCCAGGACTAAGATCACGACATTTCACATTAATCCTCGTGTTAGATTTTCATCTTTCTTGTGTATGAGTATGAGAAATTAGGATTCTTCCACTGGGGTCAAAAATCCAGAGTAAATTTAATGAGATCTGATGAGATCGACAACACCACCCTGAGGTCTGCGGTCACATGGTCAGAAAATGTTTTCATACTGCCTGTGTCCGTGCTGCAACATGTGAGAACAATATCACTACTGTCCACGCACACACACACACACAGTCAAAAGGTATTCATTGGGTGCTGGTCTGATCAACAGCAGCAGAAGCCGATTGATGGAACAACGTGTGTTTTGGAGTGAATGGAGGGCACAGTTCTACTGGTAGTTTACTCAGTGTTTGGGATTCGTGGAGTCATGTTTCCTATCAAGTAACAGCCTTATAGGCAAGCACGCAAACACACACACACACACACACACACACACACACACACACACACACACACACACACACACACACACAGAGAGCTGTGCTGTACTCACCCTCTCCACGAAGCACTCAGCGATGGCTGCAGCGTGAGGACTCCTCTCTAAATCCTCCAGGAGGTCACTGAGGAGACACAGACAGAGATGTTAGAGCCAGGGATCACGGTAAGGTCTGGCTCAGAGTCAGCAACCATTAAGTAAAGTGTGTGTCAGTGTCATTACAAAGTGAGTTTCAGTCTCTCAGTCATGGTGGGCTTCAGGTTTTTTAACAATCTGTGGCCTCTCGTTAACACACACAAAAATGATGACCTCTGTGCAGTGATGTATACAGAGCTTAAATTTAGGAAAGTGACAGCACTGATGTCAGGCCAGTGCTCTGTCTCAGCAGATACCCTGAGCTGTATCAGAATCAGTATCAGGGGAGGAAAAGTCACATGGGTGTGACCCTAATTACAGTTAATACATCCTGTGCCTGCACCTTCTCATGTTGGGTCTTGCAGGACCTGCAGGATCCAAATCCTGCTGCAACCCTCCATGTGTGAAGCACATCGACAGCCAGGGAAAGAAAACAGAGTTTCAGTAAAACTCTGATTCACAGCCAGGTGGCTTTGCTGGGAGCTATGGAAAACATTTAACAAGGTAAGAAAAACCAGTCCTGTTGTAGTTAGTGTACAGTCCAGTCACAGAGAGAACAGAGGAACAGACCGACACAGTCCAAGTGTCTCCACATGAAGGTTAGAGTGACACTAAACCGACTCCAGAACCTCCGGACTGTTACAGCTGGCAGGCGTTCATCCTGAAAACCCTACCCCCGTTCCCACAATTCATCCTCATCATCATCCCTTCCTCCTGCCAAGTCCCCAATACTGCTGCTGCTGCCACACACACACACACACACACACACACACACACACACACACACACACACACACACACACACACACACACACACAGATACAACCAATTTCCTCAAGTCATTTCTTTATCACTCCATCTTAATTCTTGTCTTCTGCTTCTCTCTCTCGTATCCATCCATCTACAACATCTCAGCCAAGACGTCTTCACACACATTCACACACACACACAATACACAGACTCACAAATAGAAGCATTACATACATAAACAAATCATTTTTAAAATCTAAACATCAGTATCATCTGAAAACCTCCAACAAGTCAGCCAATAACATCAACAGCAAAGCCTGAACCCTGACCAGGATCACAGTCCTGGCTCAAACTGCACCCCCCGACCTCTGACCCTGCTGTGGAGGGAATTTCATATGGGTCTGTTCATAATGTTCTGGTCTTTGTATTTATCACAGTCACATCTGTTACCTCTTCATTTCCCGGCTGATGAGAACATTAAACACTGGTCAGATCGTACAAAAGCCTAACGTGGTCTGTTGGACGCAGGTAAATCCAACACTGGAAACCAGATCAGAGCAGTCTGGGCTCTGCTATGGAAACTAGATCACTTCTGAACGTCCTGAAGTGGAAACCATGTGCATCTTTCAAATGAACTAGTTTACACCTTCAGGCAGTCTCTCAATGTTGTTCGCCATCGTCATTGTCAAACTGTTTCAGACCATTTCAGACACACACACACACACACACACACACACAAACACACACACACACACACACCTGCACTAGAAACCAATCTAGCCCTGTTTGCACTTGTATCCCAACTTGGTTCTGAAGAGAAAATTACACATTTATGTCACCAAACTGAAAACACATGTAGAAACCAGGCAGGTTAGCTGACATGGTCCTGTGTACAAATCACATTCATGTTGGAAGTTGTATTTATCCACAGAGCCATCAACACCAAGGTTGCCTTGCTCTACCCAAGGACCTGAACCATCAACCCTGGCAGAACAGATTACAGTGTGTTCACTCCTCTTCAGTCACGATCACTATTTCTGCACTGCTGCTTTCAGGGATAAATGCACACAGATCCAGTGCTGGTGTTTGTCTTTTTGATGGCCCATTGGAAAGCTTTCATGGTGGTTTATTGTCACCTCGGAGGAGAAGTCTTCAATGAGCAGCAATTAAAAAGGAAATGAAAGTGATGAATGCTGCAGACAGAAAACAGCTGCAGCTCTGCTGCGCTCGCAATCACGTTACGGGAGAATTAAAACAGAAAATGAACATTAATGAAACAGTTTGGCCTGAACTCATTTCACATTTCTACGCCTCGGCTTTCAGTGAAATACGCTGCTGATTTTACTTGCATTTTTCTTTCTTTATGTGTTGAGTGACTTTCTTCGCCCCTGAATCTCTGAAACATGTGAACACATGGTCTCGTTTCTGAAACAAGGTCAGTGGGGGAAAAGTGGTAATATAAGCTTGGCTCAGTCCTCAGTCCATTCATTTTGTTTACATACACAGTATGTGTATAATTTATGTGCAGCCATATACTGTGTAATGTGTAAGGAAACATTTCACATTCGTACACCAAGGGATTTAACGGACCCACGGGTGTTTGAAACCATCTGGCAACCAACGCGTAATGTCAAAAAAAAATCAACAAGCAATTTACTGTCAAACAGGAAACTGATTGTTCAACCTACTTTCACACCAAATGCAACACTCTGACATTGTGCAGAGCGAGCGCGTTATTCTTAAATGAACAGCACGAAGGAGACAGAGTGGGTGAGAGAGAGCGAGATCCCCTGAAGAAGCCTGAGTCCTGATCAGCGAAGGGCTTGTGTCAGAGCAGCTGTGTGCATGTGATGCTGTACAGTGTGTATTCGAGTCTCTGGCCAGGCTACTTCAGATTCTACAGCCGAATGTCAATGAATCAAGACTCATAAAGTGGAGTGTGTGGAGTTGAGTGTGAAATTGTTCTCTGTAACTGGGCTTTGGGTAAAAACATCTTCGCAAAATATTGAAGAAGACGGGAACCAGAAACACCAGGTCATCAGAATATTTACAAGACAATTAACCAAAACAAACGATAGTTGTGGCCTTAAACTCATTCAATTCAAATTCAAGCTAAACTTTATTAATGTTTTATTAATGTCGTAGCAGAAAAACAAACCAATGGAAAAAGTTTTTGAAGCATTGGTTTTGGCTTTCATTTAACATTTTCCACCTCTAACGTGTACACTGAATATTTGTCTGCTCGTGTATGTGTTGAGGACATTTGACGACCTCTGTGCAGCTGAAGCTGGTCATTTCCTCACGCTGCAGTTTTAAGATAAGACTCCAACCCCTGAGAACTGTAGCAACGAAATGAACCGTTGCATGAGACTGGGACCTTCTGGAACAATCTCTGAGACGTTCACATTTTTGTTTTAACTTCCTGGAACAGATTTTTGTTGCTAGGCAGAAATACGGGCCAAAAGCCTGATGACTATCTGAAAACTGTAGCTCACCGAACAATATATCAGGAAACACTGGAGCTGCTCGAGCCCCAGTGACTTTTACTGCTAAATATATTTTACATTACATCAGATGACTGTAAAACACAGGAGAGGAGGGAGAAACACTTTAAAAATGAACTGATATGTCTTCATGTGTGAGACTGAGAGTCAGAAGGAAATCCAAATATCTGACAGGAATTTAAAGACGTCTATAAATCAGGACAGGAGAGGAGAGGAGAGGGGGAAAGAGGAGAGGAGAGGAGAGGAGGAAACAGGAGAGGACAGGAGGAAAGAAGAGAGGAGAGGAGAGGAGGAGGAGGAAATGGGGAGAGGAGAAGGGAGGAAACAGGAGAGAAGAGGAGAGGAGGAGGAGGAGGAGGAAATGGGGGAGAGGAGAGGAAATGGGAGAGGAGAGGGGAGGAAACAGGAGAGGAGAGTAGATGAGAGGAGGAGAGGAAACATGGGGAAAGGAGAGTAGAGGGGAGGAAACAGAAGAAGAGAAGAGAGGAGAGAGGGGAGGAGAGAAGAGGAGGGGAGGAGGAGAGAAGGAGAGAGAGGAGGAGGAGAGGAAAAGGAGAGCAGAGGAGGAGAGAAGAGGAGAGAGGAGGAGAGGAAACAGGAGAGGAGGGGAGAAGAGGAGTGGAGGAGAGGAGGGGAGGAGAGGAGGAGAGGGGAGGTTGAGGGTTAATCTTCCACTGAGGAAACAAAACTGATCAGAGTTCAAGTCTGAACCTAACAAGCCTGAAAAGGACCAAACATGTGGATCCAAACAGGACGAGACACCAAGCAGCTAGAGACCAAACAGAACTGAAAGAAGGGGAAAACAAGGAAAAAGGTTGTGGTTTGGATTAAATAAGTATTTCATATAGGTCAAAAAGACCTTTCTCGTCATGGTTACAATAATGAACACACAGTTAAGGATCAGGAAATGAACAGCAGCCTCCTGTGTCACACAGCAACAAGACGAAACCACCTGTGGGCTCATCAGTCGCACCGGATCAATGAAAATGAAGCATGAATAATTAGAAAAATTGAAGCATCCAGGGTTCACAGCATAGACAGATATGACGAGGGAGATATGAAGCTTACTTCCTCGCCAAGGCTGTTTAAGTTGTATGACACACACACACACACAATATGAGGACCACAGACCACAGAACTCTCACTGCATTCTTAGTTAACAAGCTGAAATCAAGTCTCTCATTATCACAAATACATATATACATATTTGTATACAAGGACAGACACACACACACACATACACACAAACACAGGCACACACTCCGTCCTCCTACTCTTCATCTCGCCCCCTTCACTCTCTCTCCCCTCTGGCGTCAGGCCTCATTTTGTGGCCGGCGGACACCATTAGTGGGGGATTGTGGGAGAGGAAGAGGGAACTCTGGGTGTTTTTCTTTCTTTCTTTTTTTTTTTTAATTGAGAGAAAACAGAGGAGGAGGCAGGGGTAAGAGGGACTGGAGGGTGGTAGAGAGACAATGACAGACAAAGTGAGAGAGAGAGAATCAATGCCATAATAAATAAATAAATAAATAAATAAAAATAACCAAAACTGTTTAAGAGTGAGAGAAAAGTCTCCCGACTGGGAGACTGAGGATGAGCAGAGGGCCAGAAAAAAGAAATACAGCTGAGAATGAGAGTCAGGATGGAAAACATCTTATGTAATAAACTCAGACATGTTGAGAGAGATAACGGTGAAATAAACGGGAAAATAATAAAATAATATCGGATCTGGTTGTTAATAAAAGACCAGTGAAGGTGGCTTTAGGTACCTGTGTTCTTATTTAGATCATTTTCCAAATCCAGCATCAGGATTGATCCTCTTTCCTGTCAGCAGCTGTTGGTTTGAGTCTGAGTCTGTCCCTATAAAAATCGGCCTGCAGAGACTTGACATGCTAAACATGCTGCAGAGAGACAAAGCTTCATGGACAGTTTTTGTTTTATTTGTCAAAGTTTGTGTTACACCTGTTTGAGCAGAGATCAGTTCACAGTAAACGTTTTCCTAAATGGTGAAACAGCTAAGATTTGACAGTAGGTTGTTAAAAAGAGCCATTTCCAGAGGCCACGTTGTCACCAAATCAAGTTCAGGCTGAGCCTCAAATCCAGACACTAATTCTAAGTATGTGTTGAGTCTGTTGCACGTTCACACTGGAAAAGTGATGCAGAGAAGTCTGTGGAGACAAAAGTCTGTAAATACTAAAAAAAAAATTATTTGGACACATAATGAAACACAAAAGAGGTCATAAAGGAGCTGCTCACAGCTGAAAAAAATTAAAATGAATTGGGGATGGTGGTGAGACTGCTCCAGAAATATCTTGGAAAACAAAAAATATGCATTAAATCTTCAGCTGGGGACCTTTGTTGTCCCCCCTTCTCTCATTTTTCTTCTCATTTCTCTCCCCCCTCATTTCCTGTCATCTCTACACTGTCAGCTCCAACCCAAAAAAAATTAAAGATGTTGCTTTGCAAAAAAAACCAAACGGATGAAGATTACTGGTGTATGTGGTACATGCAGGACACGGTTAGTTTGTAGAACTGGGTACAGAAAACACCAGAGAACAATGTCGAAGTGTTCTTGAAAGGGAGGGTTTCCTGTGTGCAGCTAAATCATCTCATGATAAGTGACTGATCGTGAACTGTGATAACTTTATTTCATGTGTTTCAGGGGCGAGTAATAACATGAACCAGTGGCACAAACCATAAAAATCTAAACTAAACTTAACTTTCAAACTTTTTTTCCCAGAAAGTTGTTAAAATCTGACACTTAATACAAAATATTTTTTCCTGCTTTTATGAAAAAAAAAAGCTGCTCTTTAAACAGCAAAGACACAAACAACTGAAAAAAAACAGAAGAGAAAGATTTCAGAGCTTCTGCTTTTACTGTTATTCACAACAGAGAAATGTGAAAACAATACTAGACTATTAGCTGACCACATAACTTGCACATGACACGCACACACTCACACACATGCTTTCACAGAACATTTCTATTTTCCTATTTAACTAAATGATTAATGATTAAAGGAAAATTCCAGTTCTTCTTTCTTTTTTTCCATTTTCCATCTGATTTCTTCTGGCTGGCAGACAAACCCTCCTCGTGCTCATTGGTTATTTGTTATTCTGGCTCCTGCTCGTGCCAATCAAACTGTTGCTCCCATTCACAAACAATGCTGTGTGTGCAACAGTTGGGCAGAAAACACGTTTGCACAATGTCATAACAGCTTTTATAAGAGCATTTCCAGCATTTGGAGAGGGGAATTTGTATATGACACACATCCCTGCAAAACTTTTTTTTTTTTTGACAGGCGTTTGCCAGCTCTGGTGAAATTATTCCATTTTACATATTCCAGTGAGAAACAACAGCTAGAAGGAGTGATCATTCTAAACAAGGCTATGACGTGTGTGTGTCTGAAAACAGCACCCACTGCGACTGGAACTCTGAACCCACGTCAAACACTCAGCGATCTTCCCTGAGCAGCCTTAAACACACAGACACGGAGTGAACTGTCTCACTCCAGCTGCTTCAACCATCCACAGCTTCATCGGATCCACAGCTCTGACCAGACGACTGGAGCTTACAGCCTGTCTGCTCTGAGCCGAGGCTGGTTTCTCTCTGGAGATAATCAACATTTCACACTCACTGGTTTAACCATTTGTGCCGTTTTAGACACAAAAACAAATTTTTCATGTTGACCTCCTCATAAGTTATCAGTCACACGATTTCAGCTCAGAAACCAGAACAGCTGGTTTTCACGACAATTTCTTTTCTTTTTTTTATTAATTTTTTTGTCTCAGTTTTGTCCTTTAATATTTAGATTTTATTTGTTTTGTTTTGTTTTTTATTTCACCCCATGCGCACAGGTCATTTTATCATCTCACATCTTTTCTCAGGGGTTTTAGCTGCTAAAGAAACAAACCTACTCCTGACCCCACATGACCCGATGACACATGAACCCTAAACACCCAAGCCGGGCCCTCCTCTGCGGGGCCAGGGCCAAACCAAGCACGAGGGGCCAAGGTCTGTTTTTCATCCTAACACAGAGCGAGTCGACTCTTTAACAAAGTGATAAACAGCAGCTGACTGTGTGGCATCTGAGGTATGCTGCTTCGCTAAACTGGTGATGGTAGACAGAGGAGGAGGGGGAGGAGGAGGGTTATATAAGAAACAAGTGAAGAAGAACAGAGAAGAGAAGAAAAAACATATGAAGAAATTATTCACATTTAGATTCTCTTCTTAAGAGACTGAGCTGCTTGTGTAACTTGTATTTTTACTGACAGGCCAATGAAAATGGTCCAAAGCCTCAACACCTGCACGTCACATCCTCTGTATTCAACACCCTGAACTTAACGTGAGCTCATTGGTGATTTGCTGGCACCTAAGAAGACGAGTAACCATCTTAACTGTGGAAAGTATGAAGACCAGCATTTACAGGGTCCGTGAACTAGCTCACCGATATGGAATGTGGCCATCTTTATTTAAAATGAGACTGAAGGCAGGAAGGTGTGTGAAGGAAGTAGATATAGATAAGAAATGGATCCTTGTGTGTGTGAGGACATGTGGTGGGGCTCAGAAGTCTAACAGTGGGTCTGGGGACACATCAGCACAAACCCTCAAACTGTGGAGCCAGAGAGGCAGTTTTCTTTCTTTCATCAGGAAGAACCTGCAATTAGTGTCAGCAGCAGAGCCGAGATCAGCTGCTCCTGCCAAACCCCGCTGCTTCAGGTGTGCTTGATTTACGTCCCCTCAGAGGTGGAGACAGCAGTGGGGAAGCTGATACGACAGAATCTCTGACAGCTGTTTATCAGCGGGGCCGTCACCGCAGCCTGGACTCAGTCCGAGCCAGGAGTGCACTGATCCAACATAAATACTGAATTATATTCAGTGTAGGGTGGAGAGCCCGGGTTATCTTTATCTCTTTAATTTCTCTTAAAAACAGCAAGGAGTCTGAAACTCTACAGGTCTGTAATTACCCATTTATTTTGATATAATGGGATTTTAGTTTCCACTATCAGAAGAGGTGAAAAGAGCTAGAATAAATCAGGAATACTGAAATATTTAAGCTCTTTTAACGCCGTCAACAACAATACTTCTTGAAATCTGATCACTAACCACTTTTTATCATACAAATACGCTCTCAGTCTTTACTACAACTGGGATTTGACTTGCTCTTAAAGGCTTTTACCTGCATATTTTAATGACAGGGGGAATTTTTTGAAAATAACCACTATGACTGAAGTAAGAGGAGTTTGATCTATCGATACATCCAAGTTCATTCATGGAACTTTTTTATGGTACAAGCAGTTTGTTCTACACAGTGC
Organism: Toxotes lorentzi; assembly: GCA_037833715.1. Lineage (NCBI taxonomy): Eukaryota > Metazoa > Chordata > Actinopteri > Toxotidae > Toxotes > Toxotes lorentzi. The sequence continues at coordinate 2,458,650 of JBBMJY010000026.1, forward strand.
TCGCATCCTGTGGATTTACCAGTGCAGTGCCTGGTAAAAGGTTATTGATTTGAATTATTAAATGAATCATTATTTAAACTATTGGGTGCAACACACACTGTGTGACAAGCATGCTGCTGTCTTCTGTGAGCGTTGGTGCAACTGCAGCTTCCAGTAATACAGCAACACTGCCAGAGATCAGCTGTGGGAGAGGTTTACGTCTCTCACAGCGCCCTCTTCCTGTTCCAGCACATTTCCATCCACATCTGTCTCAGTAGTTCATAATTCATCCATCACCAAAGAGCCTGTCAGAGACTGCCTGTTTACAGAAATTATACCTGACTCCAAATTAAAGTGTCGAGATCACGCAAGTTACCCTTTCAAATTAAAACGAAACAAGCGTCATCCAGAGTTTGATCTGAGCAGCAGACCACCCTGAGCAGCAGACCCACATCACTAAATCACACAATATTTACTGTGATGTGCAATAAATCACAGTGGGTATAATGCTATAAAAACATACCTGAGTGCAAAAGGTTAACAAGATTTATGGCTCTGTAGAAGTGCTGTAATCTTAAAACCATCAGAGTGTGTTTCACATGAAGATATTTAACCAACAGCTCTGACATATATTTTACATTTCAGCCTACAGACAGTTGGTCTGATCCAAACAGCAGCTCCTCCTATGGACTGCACGTCTCAAATAAACTGCATGGTTGAAACCAACAAAGCACTTTATCAACTCTTTAAAAGGCGAAATGAGAGATTTGTTCCAGTCTGTTTCTCAAAAGTGGTTGTTTTATGGAAATGATTTCGACCACATCATTTAAAAGTACAATAATTTAAGACGAACACAAACAGCAATCCTGTCTCCTAGAAATTTTGCTTCTATTAGATTGTTCTCTATGAACAGAATGAGGGTAAGTTTTGCTAAATTACATATCTGGCAAGTAACAAACATGTAAATACCGAACATATCAGTAAACCTGTTTGTTTTCCACCTAAATCTCTGATCTCTCAGTACAGCAACACAACACAACCTGTTTATTTACATTTAACCTGAACCACCATCTTTCCTGAAACATAACCACAGACGGGACTCTGGATGTGAACCGAGTCTCTGGTGTCACAGTCATGTGTCTGGGCGCCCAACAACCATCAGATGACCTCCTGGAGACTCTGCTGCCTTTAATAAACGTGCTGTTTCATTGAAAAAATATGTTGCCTCTGAACATGATCCAGGTTCAGATGTTTGATAAATACAGGCTCATAATACAGTTAAGATACAATGAGACACACACACACACACACACAAATACACATTAAAAGACAACAACCACAGATCGACAGTCAGTACAAGAAGAATGTGTGTGTGAGGTGTTTTATTTCTATATTTGTGAATATTTTGAGTGAGTCACTACTTCAAAGGGCTGTTTGAAGGTTTAGACGTGGTTTCAGGTTTAAGCTTAGAAACGTGGTTTAGGTTAAGGTCAGGGTACGAGGCTGAGGAATGTTTTATGTGTAGCAGTGCAACCGTGTTTATGTGACATCATGTGGTTCATGACCCCCCCTGGTTAGCGTGGAGGGGCTAAAGGTCAAATCCTAAATCACAGAGAAATCTGAGCTCACACGCAGAGGAAATGAAAAAGAGAGGACGATAAAAAAAGGACAAAAAAACAATTCAAAACAAAGACAGGAGGGAAAGAAAAACACAAATAAACAAGAGCCCCACCCACCACCACACGCTAATTAATATATATGCTTCTGACATCACTGATCACAGCTCATCAATCAGAAGTCTGACTCAGCTGCTGTGTTCTGGCCCAGTGCACCATGGGAAACCAGCAGTGATGGTGATGTGGTTTAAGTCCCAGGAGGCTGTCTGTCTGTTTATCTGACTGACCTCACTCTGTGTGAATGAAAGGAATCTGTGAGTGTGTGTGTGTGTGTGTGTGTGTGTTTCCTCTGTATTCCTGCTGCGGTCATTCAGTGACATTATAAAAATGGGTTAACCTGCAGCAGCCGTGAACCTGTGAGCAGACAGAGGTAACGTCAGAAAACAATCATTGGACTTTTTATTTAATGGCTGCAGCTGGTTTTATGTGTCAGGAGGCTGTAGAATATCTTTCATGGATATAGTAAGAAAAACTGGATATTGCATTTAAAGATCTTGCCCCATTCATTGCAATGAAAGCTGCACAATGAGTGAACAGACTAAGCTTTTAACACTTCCATGTGTTTCTGCAGTTTTCGGGAAAAGAGCGTGAGCAGTGAAGACTTCCTGCTGACTTTACTAATTTATGTCTTTGAGCTGTTCTAAATTTCTTTGGACCAAAAGGATCAAATTTTGGTGTTTATAGCGGTTTCACAGCCACTTCTTTTGTAACAGCTGTCTTGAATGGGTGAAAGTCTTTTTGGACCAGCATGCAACACCACCACACCATCAAAACAGAGGTGCTTTTGGGGGGCTTGGTAGCTTCCGAGCTGATGCATGTGGCTGCCATAGCTGATATGCACATCCTCAACAATGTGGCTACATGTGAGGAGTAAAGCAGCTACAGTCAGAGTCAGGCTGGTCATCGGGTACACCACAGAGTTTTTACCAGCCCTGTGATTCGGGGTGTGCATGAGGGCGTGTTGCATTCAGCGTGATGCGTTCAGGGACTGGGCTCCCTGCACCGACTGAACCTGAGCATGGAGTCATGTTTGAACTATGCTGGATGATGTAGCCACTCTGGACTTGTTATGTCTACCCATCTGGTACTCTGTGTGTGTGTGTGTGTGTGTGTGTGTGTGTGTGTGTGTGTGTGTGTGTGTGTGTGTGTGTGTGTGTGTGT
>JBBMJY010000026.1:2470574-2480912 GCA_037833715.1 Toxotes lorentzi
CACACACACACACACACACACACACACACACACACACACACACACACACACACACACACACACACAGACAGACACACTGTGTACTGTACTGTGGCCTCTCCACCATGTTTGTTTATTTGCTTCCCAGAGTCGATCACAGCGGCATCATGATTGGCTGACAGGTACTTTTATTGAGAGCAAACTCTTTATTCTCTATATACAGCCAGGGCCACACTAATGCTGACAACCAATCAGCCACCTGCCCTCAGTGGTTTTGTGGTGCCGGTGATTTGGTAACAACTTGAATTATACGGTACATGTTACCATGGAGCTGAGGTCTGATCGTGTGCAGAAGTCAGCAGTCACTTCCTTCACATAATCTCATGTTACTATTTGGCGCATTTGTAACTTGTGGTGCAGAAGCAGTTTTCAGTGACGATCAGTACTGATTTGTAATGATCTGGTTCTTACCTCCACGATGCTCTTCAGATCTCTTACGTAGGCTTGTTCAGTCTCCACGATCTCCATCACAACTCTCTCCAGTCGCGAAAGCTGCCTGGGTGTGGCCGCTGCCGCCACTGCAACTGGCATCACATTGGCAATGTGTCCATTAGGGGGGTGTCCTCCTGTTGCCCTGGGAACAGAGACCCCACCTCCTCCAGGAAGTCCTCCACCGTGGGGTGTGACCAGGGGAGTGAGGTCCAGGCTGATGTCCGAGCCGTTCCTCTTTGGCGTGGAGGACGATGAGGATGATGAGGAGGCGTTGTAGGTCGGCACTGCGCCATACGGCAGTGAGGAAGAGGAGGAGGAAGAGGAAGAGGAGTGGGACGCATCCTGCAGGGAGACGGAGGAGGCAGAGGAGGAGAGGGAAAGGGAGGCGGGTCGCTCGCCATCCGAGCAGACGGTGTTTACAGAGGTGCAGGAGGAGGACGAAGCTCCTCGTTCGCCGGATGACATCATCCTACCCACAATCCCACTCAGAGACGAGACTGAGGAGGGACGCTTGGCGGCTGGAGACAGACAGACAAAAAGACAAATGAGTCAGTCCATCCTCTGAATTTATCCAGTGAAAACATCAAGGAAGTAGAATTAAAATATGGACAGAAACCAACTAGAAACTCTGCAGACACTTGAAATAAATAGTTTTTTTCAAAGCTGTTTTTCCCAGAAATCTGAGTTAATATATTGAAGAGGATCAGTCGGATTTATCTGTTAAAAAAGAAGGATAATCACTTCCGCTATTTACAATATAGCCAAGATCAATACTACAGTAATCATTACAGATTTTTGTTTGTATTCATGTGGTGATGTTGTTCACCAAAGCATTCACATGGGGAAAAGTTGCAGTGTCCATAAAACACATTAAAAACTCATTTGTTAGTGATTCCAGTCAAAAATCGCGTGCAAACAGAGTTCTGCAAGAGTGCGACAACAAATTTGCAAAACCACCTGTAACATCACCAAAATACAAACTTACAAAGGTTGAGAAAACCAGAAAATTATTACTGCCTCAAAGAATACTAACAACCATAATGGGAGCCATATACAACATCCTATATGAATCTCGCAGATACAAAAAAGAGGGCCAGAAACAGAAAACATGACATAAAACAAAACAAACATCACAAACAAGGTGTTCAGAGTAAAACTGTAGCATGACAAGGATTAAACTACTAAAAGTTAAGAGAACTTCCATTGTGCTGCTGCAGTGCATTTCTGCAGCTGGAAATATTAAGAACAGGATTGCGCCTGTTCTGTTTTGCAACTGACGTGACAGTCACATCACAGTCAAGATTATTTTGTTGTACTGTCTGCATGAAGACAATATGGAGAGCGTTAAAATCAAAAATCTAATTGTGAGAGGACACTGTGGTTTCCAGTCCAAAGTGGAAAAGGAATTCTTTTTATCCAGAATCATGAAGCCTGAGCTTCAACCACAGAACCATAAGCTACACATGAGAACAAAAAGAGAGGAACTAACAGTCATCTTCCCCTTTGGCTAACATGATAGTTGTGAAAGGAATTAGTCAAGCAGTTAATCAATCAATCCAAAACCAGTCGATTTCCGATGAGTCAGGCTGACACAACAGTGTGAGACTCTTGTGTCTCTGGTCTGTCAAACCTAATGTGCAAATTGTCACTGATTAAAATGCAGCATGATGCACTGACCATGTTTGCTGCTCTGCTGCTCGACAGACTAACACAGCTGGCTCTTACACACATAGACATACACACACGTAATGTGGGTGTGTGTCTCCCCCAATGAAAGTAAACCATTCAGTTTAACTGTTTCCCAAAAACCTGCTGGCTTACAACAACACCAACACAAACTGTGTATGTGTGTATCCAGCCTCATTAAAGGCCCTGTTCCCTCTCTCAAACTGCCTGCCTGACAGTCAAACCGTCCTCCAGGTGACCTCTGCTCAGCAGTGTGTTTGGGCCTGGACAGGAAGCAGCATCTAATCCATCAGGTGAGTTTCTGATCGTTACATTAAGAAAGTACCAAGCTGGACTGTAAGCCTGCCATCTGTCAGAGTAAACAGGAAGTGTGTGTGCAGCAGAGCACAGCATCAGATCACCACTGACTGACACAATGTTAATTCTTCCCTTTTTGTCCACATTAAATAAGAGTGTGCTGAAAATGAAATGGCAGCACAAATAAAATCTGAAACTCTGAAATGTAACAGAACTTCCCTGTGTTAAATGATCGTGCATTGACTTATCATTCATGCATTCATGCATTCATGCATTCGTTCTTATCACATCTGAAGGGGTTCCTTCAGATGTGATAAGAACAGTTGAAACGACACTGAAGCGACAGAGAAGAAGCATCAAACAGTAATACAGAAAAGGTCCTGAGCTGCTCTTTACACAGTCTGAGTCCTGATCAGCTGAACCGCTGAAAGGTCTGTGTGGGCAGGAGTTTGTTTTTGTAGTTCATACATATCCATGTGTCTGTGGTGGGACTTTGTCGTGACAAACACTAGATCCGTTTGTCCGGAAACTTTTGGTTTCGGTCTCTGCGTCTCTGGACACCTCACCTCACTGCGTCTGCGTCCATGTCTTTGAAGACCAAAACGAGATTTTTATCAACACCTTCAGTTCTGCCATTTTTCTAACTGTCATAAAACACTTCGACTCCTATTCAGCAACCTAATTTTATCTTTTCCTTTTGTCATACCTTCACAGACCCCACAATCATATAATTTCCAGTTTCCACCCAGACAACAGCACACCTGTCCTGGGTGTTAGCAGAGACGCACTGAGATGGAGAAGCACTTAAAGTTCATTAGTGTTTGAATTTCCTATATACACCCATAAGACCCTCAATTTTTTCCATTTAGGTGACATTTTAGTACTTAGACAGCTTTATAACAGAACTACAGGTTCTTACAGGAATAGCTTTAGCAGCTGCGCACAGTGTTGTAAAGCAGTTAACCTCCTCATACATGTGATATGTCCACATGGTGAGTGTAGTGTAGTCATGTGGCTAAAAAAAGTTGTTGTGCTTTTCTCCACATGAAGCGGTGATGTTTAAGTTGGAAAACCACCAGCATATTTTATAAAAAGGTTTTGGCTCTCAGTAGACTTCATCGGAAGACTAGACTAGCCTTAATTGTTTTAACCTGTTCACCTTTTCAGAACTGTCACCAGTTCAGATGAACAGACAGTGACGAGTTAAAGGTAAAACCAACATAAAATGTCTCAGTGAGGTGCCACCAGAGCATTCAGTGCTCCTTGGTTGATTCTCCAAGTCTCTGGACTTTAATGGAGGCATGAACACCATTCTTGCAAAGATATTCCCTAATCTGATTTTGAAGGTCTAACACGTTGGTCCTAAACCTCCCATAGATGTTCAACTGGACCGCGCTCTGGTGACTGTGAAGGCCACAGCATATGATTTACATCATTTTCATGTTCATCAAACCATTCAGTGACCCAGATTTGGCTTACACCAACACATCCGGGTCATTTTCATTCTTTTTCTGTATAAAAATTCAAATAGAGCTTGATTCTGAATCCAACAGCAGCAAACATTTCACCTGAATAACAGTCACTCATATGAGTGACTCGTTGAGTAGCTACAGGAAAGTTTTAAGACTTAACACAACATTCAAAGTGTGTGTGTAAGACTGTGTGTGTTCTTGTGTGTGGCCGTTAATATTAACACGATTATGTCCATGTTTAGAATTTACAGTGTGACTCAACTGTTATGTTTTTATTAGTTTTTCTCAAAAACAAATGGCTGCAGTGAGGCGTAACACACACACACACACACACACACACACACACACACACACACACACACACACACACACACACACTGAGCAGCAGCAGATACAGCCTTATTTAGCCATGGCATTCACACATTCACTTCTCAGTCGACAATATAAGGGTGAGTCATTTGGAGGGGTGGGGGTGTGATTTATCAGTTTCTCAGCTAAATCTGTAGTTTCATTCATACTTCCTGTCTCTAATTAAGTGTCTTTGCAGTACATGATACAGAAATGTTAGCTGGGTTCCTTCTTCTGAGCCAGTGTGCACAAAAGCTTGATTTGCAATAAACTGGTGACTGTGGCGAGGAGTGTTAATGTAAAAGTACAACACCAGTCAACCGACCCCAGAACACATAGATAAACACAAAACTGAATCAGCTGAAACAACCCTGCAGAACAACTGTAGAACCAGGGACACAATAAGAGCAGGTTCTACAGTTAGTAAACTCACTAATGAAAACATGCATGTTCATCACAGCTTTGGTGTCCTATTTAATTCTCAGAGCTGCTATGTGTGAGTTTTATCTGCTGCCTAATGTGGTATAAGATGCATGCTAACATGCTAGCATGCTAACTCTAGCAGAGGAAAAAAAGCGATAGAAACAAGAGTTGCGTTGCTTTTCACTGGCAGTCACAGCTCTTGGCAAGTAAAGTAATGAATGAATGAATTGATGCTGACAAGCTGTCAGTGCTAACGTTGGTTATGTAGGGATGGCAAAACTTAATAAAAGCTCCTCGAAATACGAGAACATCTTCCACAAACTTTTTGCTTACATAGCTGTGGACCTTTTGAATGTTAAAATTCAGCATCTTCCTCGGCCCCTCGTGGACCGCAAATGCTGATCAGACATGAGAAGAATTTCCATGGATCATTCACAGCACTTGATTTCACACGAATTGATTTTACTGCTTTAAGGAAAGAAGAATAAGACTATATTTTTAATATCTTTCTGTCTTTACATTCATCTAAAATAATTAAGTAACAGACCAACATATAAAAACTGGCAGACCCTTTACGTAACGAGGCGCATGTCTGAAAGTGGAGAACAATCTCCTTATCCCTGCTGAGATCACAGCAATTTTCTCTTTCTTAAACTCCCTCCCTGCCTCCCTACCCCTCTCACTCTGCCTCTTATCAGGTCTGGCTCTGCTCCAAGACAAAAACCACCATGACTTCATCCTCTGTGTGTTATAAACAGCACTGACATGGGTGAGTGCCGACCTCATCACATCATCGTCGTATTGGGAGAAACGGTGTGTTCACAAATGTCTGACACAGCTAAGAAAGAGCAGAGGAAAAATGTAAAGAGGCAACAAAACTCAGTTCGGTCAATCAGTCAAGTCAGACTGAAGTGGACTCAGATCAAAAAAGCCTCAGATAGATCAGATATTACTATAAGAAGAATAAACAGAATGAAGAATGAAACTAATGATGGAGGAAAAGACATATTTAAAGTCTGGATATTAGTTAAAACAGTTTTGTATTAAAATCCATGATCAAATTTTTGGCTTCATAAAGCCACATTCTGTGTTACTCTGTTTACACCACTGCTGTTCAATGCAAAAAAAAAGAAACTAATCTGAATTGATCATCTGACTGACTGCTGATCACCAGAAACAGTTCACAACAGGAGTTGTGAACGGCTTTCCTTCCCAAAAATTCTCAATCATTTGAGAATTTTTAGAGGTTAAAGCATCCAGAAAGTACTGGAAACATCTGCTATTCTACAAAGTCAACAAATGAAATCCAGTGCACAGCTAAAGATCAGTTCCTATGACGATTCCTACAGTGTGACCACAGCAACACCTTCAATTTGATTTAAAACTTGCTAAACAAAAATTGCTTAAACTGGATCTGTACATTTTTTTGGAAACTTTTGAACATGGAAATGTCTAAACTTCAGATCTTTCATTGCAAAAATACATAATTCTGAAATTAATTCAAATGAATAATGAAATACAACAATCCTGCACTACAACAACCACCCAGACAACCTGAAACCAAACCAGTCACACTAACCCACCTGAGGAGTAGAAGTATATCGACACACATCAGAAAAGCTTTACAGAGTAGTAGAGTTACTTACAGTTTGCAAGGTTTGTGTGTGTATGTGTGTGTGTGTTTGTGTCAGTCAGTCCAACCTGCTGTTTCTCTCTTTAATCCATTGATTACAACGACAAACTTCACGGTTTAAGACTGATCTGTCCGTCACAGTCAGACTGAAAAAAAAAAGCGTTTCTCAGATTGTTTAGTTTCCTGTTTTTGACTCTGTGTAAGTGTGTGTGTGTGTGTGTGTGTGTGTGTGCATGCGCACGTGTGTGCACTTCTATCTTTGTGAGGACCAGTTTGGGTTATAGACCTTACAAAGTTAGGATATTTCATAGAGGTACAAACATGTGTCTGAGTGTGTGAAGCAAAGTTGTGCGCCTGACTTGAAATACAGGATGTGGTTTGCCAAGCACTTGTCTCATACACTTACACACACGTACACAGTGCTCTGCAGTGTGAATGGATGGTCTGTTTGCATTTGTAAGTCATTTTTAACTCCATCCCCCCTGATAATTGCAGCAACAGTTACCTGTTTACTCTGTTTTCCGAGTTTTTAAGAGTTCATCATCAGACGTGCTGTAGAAATGAAATTTTTTAGCATATTTGTCTTTAAAACTTAATTTAACTGAATTAAAAATGCAGTTATTTTGCGGCCACAGACTAATCAGTTAACTGAGTAGTAGTTTGATCACCAGCTGAATGAATCGGATAAGTGAAAGGCTGCAGGAGCCTCATTTCAGAATTTCAAAAAACAGTGAAGCCAGTGAGCTGTGAATGTCGTTTTACGGTGGAATTCCCCTTTAAATACATGCTATGAAACTATAAGGTGGAGTGGATTCCAGTGTGTGTGATTACAGTAATAAGAGAGCAGCTCCTCGCTGTCATTATGTGTTCGACTGTGATGTAACATGTTGGAGCTTCAGCACTTTGTAGTTTCTTAGAAAACAGCAAATCACTGCCTGTTTGAGAGGCTCTCTCAGGGAAATACCTTTGTCATTTCCATGACCAATATTGTGACTTGGATTTAAATCTTTATTATATTTTACAAATTAAACTTTGTGGTCTATTAAACAAGGTATGATCGTGCAAACCATTAATGCAAACTAATCATATATTTATATGAATATCAAACAAAATACATATCATTTTTACATAAATTGTCACCTAGATTGTTTATGTAGAAAAAGATTCAGCACCCTTTTAGTCTTTACAGAAGACACAGGGCTCTCAATATTTTTTCAGACATTAATTATGATACACAGCGTTTTTTTCTTCTTCCACAAAAAGGAAAATGTGTAAAAAGTACAGAAATCAGTTTATAAACCATGAAACAGCTGACAGTTAGACAACTAGAATTAATTAGCAAATTTCCCTGTGGCAGTTGTTATTACCTGGTGAGAGACAAGTGTTAACTTCCCTTTCTGCAGCTTGTTAATAAAGACATTGCTATTTCTATTATATTTGAAATTTCATACAAAAACCATTAATTGTTCACAGTAATGCACCATGTTGTCGTTGGCCAGGTGTCACTGAACACTGCTGATAAAGCATCACTCCGTGTTATCTTCAACACGCCTCTTTCACATATTCAAAAACGTGAAAAAACTCTAATACTAAAGATACTAATACTAAAGATAAGAGACAGAAGAGACCCTACACCAAATGTTTAAGAGGGGGGGGGTGTAACTTTAAACCAGATGTTTAAATAGTTGGAATGTAACTTTAGGCTCAAAGTCAACATTACAGCTTGACCCCCTGTGGGAGAAACTAAAACCCACAAACTGTATTTAAAAGATGAGAACGTTACTCAAGATTAAACCTGTCAACTTAACAGCACACTTATGTAAGTGTTACCTGCTCTCTGGTAGCACTTAAAACACTGTGTATCAATCTTCCACTGATTCTCTCACTGTTCACAGAATGATAAACATCCACCAGTCGTCCTGCAGCTGTTCAGTCAGAAAATCAATCAGCAGCTTCACTGAAAACACCACAAGCACCACAAGAACATTCAGAACCTCAACAAGCCAGAACGAGCTGTGACGAAGATGAAGACGAGCCTGAGCCCAGAGGACGATCAGCCGACCACATCGGAAATACGAACACTTTCTGATTTATCTGTCTGATTTATCATCTATGGACTACCTGACCGATTAATCAAATGATCATCTGTTTTCTATCTGTCCTAAATCACACCTGAGAGGAACGTAGTTTATCATTTGCAAACAAAATCTTCTTATTTTCCAAAATTCTCATCAGCAGATGCAACACTGTGCAGTAAAAATTAGAGGTTTATTAACAACTAATTTGCAACACCAAATATATTCTGAGAGAAAAATAAAGTCAGCTTATTAGATTTTTAACCAATTTAAAGAAGAAAGTTTTTTGATGGACACATGTAACAACAACAAGAAGAGTTAATAAAGATTTAACAAAGGCATCATCTGACCACACGCAGGACCCAGGTCTTTGGTGTCAAAGTCCTAAACTTCAACACCAGCGACCACCTCAACGGCCCCCCAGAGTCTTGTCTGGGGTCTAAAAGTCCAGTGAAAATCCAGGGAGCAATTGCGTGTCTCTGTACGAGTTTGTTCTAAGCCGGGCTCAACACATCCTTGACCTGTCACACACAGAGATGAAACTGAGCTCCATCTCCATTTATCTCAGATTAAATTTCCTAAATTGTTCCGTACTATTCCTTTAACATAACACTGAAGTGAATCTACCTAAACTGAAGAAATAAAACACAGAAAAAATAAATGACAGGAAAAAACTTTGTGCTTTCTTTGTTATATTTGTGTGTGTGTGTGTGTGTGTGTGTGTGTGTGTGTGTGTGTGTGTGTGTGTGCAGGTTTTGGGAGTGCAGCAGAGATAAAGTGACATGTTGACGGAGACAGAGACAGGAAGCTCTCACATCATCGTGTACAGTACGGAGGACTAACTTAAAGGCCCACCCACATGACCTTTGACCCCCAGATAACACTGTGCCAAACGTTGCTTAACACTAGAAACATGCACACATCCTCACAGTTTCCTTGTGTTTACATTCATTCGTCCCGTCATGAGTGAACTCCCTTAAACAATCTGCTAATTTTGCATCACTGTACGTCCTGACTGCTAAGTGGTCGTTGGTACTTCACATTCCTCCTGATCATTTTCCGACTCATCCAGCAGTTCTTGGATTGATTTGTTTCCTCACTTGCAGACGCAGCTTTGAGTTCATTTCTCTGAAATTCAGCTTGTTTGTCAGAGGAATCTCGTCTGGAGTCAACGTGTTTCTGACTGTTTGTTTTCAGAGCAATAAGAGCAGGGAAGCTTCAGAAAGCAGTCAATCACACATAAGATCACAACTGGAGCTAAAAATATTTGTTTCCCCCTTTGTTTCTCCTCCCTTTGTTCTTATGCCTTTCTGCTCCTTTCTCCTCTTTTCCTCCTTTTCTCCTCCTCCTGTCTGTTTCCATTCTATCGTCCATCTTGCCGTTTTTCTGCATCCTTATCAGGGGCGTTCTCTCTATTTTCTGCTTCGTTCTTTTCTATGGTTATAATCAGCAGATCTGCTGTGGCATTTTACTGTGTGTGTGTGTGTGTGTGTGTGTGTGTGTGTGTGTGTGTTTGTGTGTCAAGGCAGCAACATTGTGTTTCTGCACTTAATCACCACAAACCAAACAACTTCCTGCACAGACTGTGTGTGTGTGTTTTACACGAATATAACAGTCAGTGGTGTGTGTATGCACACACTGTGTGTTTGTGTACAAATCTGTTCCCTGTATTATAATTGCAGAGTGTTTTAGACTGTGCAGAAATGTAAGTGTGCTCTGGTATGTTCCTATGTGTGTGTGCATGTGTGTTTGCGTGTGTGTCTGTGTGCGTTGTGAATGCTAACTATGGAAGCCAATATACCAGCAGAAAAACTAAACAGCATGGTGGCTGTGTGTAATTACACATCATTACTGAGCCTCTCAGTGTGTGTGTGTGTGTGTGTGTGTGTGTGTGTGTGTGTGTGTGTGTGTGTGTGTGTGTGTGTGTGTGTGT
>JBBMJY010000026.1:2498532-2563055 GCA_037833715.1 Toxotes lorentzi
GTGTGTGTGTGTGTGTGTGTGTGTGTGTGTGTGTGTGTGTGTGTGTGTGTGTGTGTGTGTGTGTGTGTGTGTGTCGGGCCTGGGCCTGGTGACCTTGTTCCCTCCTCCTGTCAATTCACCTGGACACCTGCATTCAATCCCCCCATCAACACCACCTGAAGCCAGCTGCATCTAAACCCAGGTCCTTCACTCCTGTCCTCATCAGATCACTCCACGTGCTCCAGAGCTGATACTGAATTTTTCTGGCCTCCTAGTTTAATGTATGTTCCTTGTCTACCTCTGCTTCAGGTCCACCACTCGCTGGTTCCCTGATCTACCTGCATGCTCAGTGCCTCCCCTGTCTCCTCCACCAGTGAGAGTTTTTCAGTTTAGCACTCACTCAGGAGAGCGTTTGCTCCAGCTCCATCCCTGGTTCCACCCACAGCTCTGCTTGTCCTCCTCCTGCGAAAGAGTTCAACTGCAACTTTACAATAAACTACCTGTCTCTGATGTTTGATCACGTCTCTGTCTCTGAGGACTAATTTTGGGTTTACAACTATGGTTGTGAATTTAACAAGTGGTTAAAATTTGGTTGCACATCATCGTTGCTATTACACACCTGTCTGTGGTTCAGGCAACCAAAGCAACCTGGTGAAGGTTCAGTAAAGAGAGTGAATCAGGATAGATAAAAGGTAAATAAATGGATTGTGTCTGAAATCACTGAGCTTTTTTTTTTTTATTATGCCAGACCAGGACCAGGAGACACAGGCCTGCTGACAGACATAAACTAATGTCAGACACAAAGTGTAAATAAATCAAACCTGAGGTCAGAATATAATATAAACCTGTGTGATTCCTGTGTTTCCATGTTCTGTGACACTGAGAAGGTCATTTAAAGAAATGAGAACAGAATGAGGAAAAACACGTCGAGAACCAGCTGCTGAACCCACATTAATCAGTCAAATACTGTCTCCATATTTGTCTTGATGGGATGGGATGAATATAAATAAATTTACCTGATCTGTTCACCGTCTTTGATTGAAAGAAAAATCCAAAATCAATTTTACTTATCCAGCGGACAGAAAATCCTTCACAGACCTGTGTTTATTTTTATTCTTATTTCAATTGTGGTGAACATAATCACCAGTGCTCAATGTGAAGAAAGTTTTTCCTAAACTGGTCTAAAGAGGAACCAGCATCATGTCTGCTGTGGTTGGTGTCTGACATTTAGTGGGGTTTCATCAATTGACTGTAGAAGTTCAAAATAAAGTTGAGTGAACTCTTACCTCCTCTCTGGAGACTTATCTTGTAGGTCCTCAGACCACGTGTCGGATCCCCGAGGACTGACCGGTTCTCCAGGTTTTCATCAGGCCCTCGTTTGTTTGAGTGTGTCAGTGCAGTTCATGTGCTCAGAGCTGCGGAAGCTGCAAAGGCAAAGAAGGTGTTTTCCTGCCTGTTAGCAGAATGCTGCTGTCGTCAGTCCACACGTCAGACCACAGGCCACACACACACGCAGCCAGCTGTTAAAGGGCTTTTCAGCAATTGAGTCATGATTTCGGTTAGTTTCGGAAAGGTAATAGTTGAACTACTTTAAAGTGACACAAGGGAAACTGAGACGTGGTGGCTAAATTATAAACTCCTGGTTTGTCTAACATCTACAGATATTAATTTCACTTTAACTTCAGTCACCTGTGTGGGAGTGTGATGGAGAAGAGAAAATTAATCTAGTGCAGTGTGAATGATGACTGCAGGTGTGGGATGTAAGTTTAAAAGGCCAACAATGGGCCAAATAAATACATCTATAGCAGACAGGGGTTTTCTAACCCTGACACACAGAGACCACTTCTGTAGCACATTTAGTCTTTGAACAAGACTGAAACTGCCACTGTTGGATTAGGGTTTTTTTTCTTTTTTTTTGTCGGACTGTTTCTGTAACTTTCTGAAAATAAAAACTCATCGTTCATACCCGCTTCAAGTTGTGGAGGAGGAGAAAGGAGGAGAAAGGAGTGAAACACAATAAATGTATTCCGGGAAAGACTGGAGTCCCCGTATGTACTGACATGATGTCAGAGTAAACGTACAAATCAACACACTGTAAAATCTGCAGAGGACTCTCGTAACGTCTCAGTCAATCACATGGAGCCAGGATCCAGGAATTTGTGGCTTGGTGCGACAGATGTTTTTTAGATTTAAAAAAAACAAAAAACAAAAAAAAAACATCAAAATCTCCCCAAAACACATGGAGAGTCTTCCAGCAATACGTCATTTATGGCATAAGTGCTGAAGTTGTCCCGACCTACAAAATACTTTTGAGTGAGATTAAGTGAAAATACAGATCTTATGGTTTGAAAAAGGCTCAGCAGGGTCTCTACTGCCTTGGTAGTCTAACCTCTTTTGGAACAAATCTGAGAATTCTTATCAAAAAGCTTAATTTTTTTGTTAATTTTTTAACTTTTTTATTTTTATTTCTGGTTCACTTCCCTTTGACAAAAACACAAGAACCGATTGTGAGGCGTTGTTAACCTCAGCTCTAAAATTATCAGCCAAACACAAAGATAATACAGAAAAGGTTATCAAAAAGTTAACACGTCCTCTGTGACAACTTAAAATGTCGTCAGAAATACACTTAAGATCAACCACATGTAAACCAAACAGTGGTAAGTTTAGACCTGTGAACAACCATAGTACAAAAAATGGTCACTTTACCATGTGTATAGGCTGATAAATGGACTTTTTAATAACATTGGCCTCTGCGGTGGTGGTTCTTGACAGCCAGCTATAGACTGGTAACTGGTACAGATCCACACGTATTTTAACTCTTTCTAGGGTTTTGTATTTTTGGACATAAAAATATGAATTAGAGCAGCTTTAAGTAATTCATCTGTAGATTTATCGGTTAGTTTGTAGAAAAGCAAATAAGGTCAGGGTGAAATCCCAGTGTTGTTTCAGATGTTTGAAATAACTAATGAGGGAATCCATATTGTGGCAGCTTTGCATAGAATACACACAATTTTAGAGAGGACTGAACGTGACCCTCTGCCAACTTAAGCCACAAAAACGTGCCTTGTGTTGGCGATAAAAGCTGGTCTGACCGGGTGGAAACACAAACATACAAAAACGGCCTACACTGCATCACACTTCTTTATCCGCATAAACACTTCTCTCACATAAGCATATGAAAAAAAAGAGACAATGAATGAACATCTTCCTTTTAGCCTAAAGGTAACTAAGCTTGTCCTGTTCTTATTTTGTTTTTGTTTTGACCCCTAGCTTTGCTTTGCAATGCAATCCTCACACATCACGTGGCACGAGAGTTAGTGGTCGCTATAATTATTCTTCCCGTCCACACGATCTGTGAGCATGTTACCTGATCCAGAAAACAATATTTACAGTTATTTCTGTTCAAACACCTACAAGTTACAAAACATGAATGAGTTTGGACAATAATCAGTTTTACTGTCTGTGCTGAACAGCAAAAATAAATCACCCATTCCGTCCATTGTTTATATTATTAACTGCAGCAACATTAAGCCTGATGTGACTCTGACAGAGGCATAGAGAAGAGGAAGTGTCGCTTCCCCTCAGTGAGAAACGTCAACCTAGCTTGAGACCTCACCAAAGTTCCCTCAGGGGATTTATCATACACTCATAATACTTTAGTGAAAAGTACTACTCATGACAAGAACAACAATAAAAACAACACCAATAATAACTAAAAAAATAATAACCAGTATTCTGGTGCACCATATACAATATCTGTAGCCTAAATGCATTGTATCTTCTTACTTTAAATTATCAAATATATGTGTATACACACACTGGGCTTTTTGTGCCTTTATTTTTGATAGGACAGTTGGAGAGAGACAGGAAATGGGGAGAGAGAGAGAGAGAGCGAGAGAGAGCGAGAAGGGACTGACAGGCAACAAAAACAAACCGGGGGGGAATTGAACCCTGGGCCGCTGGAGGGAGGACTATAGCCTCAGTTCGTGGAGCGCCTGCTCTACCGAGTGACCAATACGATGCCCCAAATTATTAAATATATTAATGTAATGAGCTCTTGATGATGATATTATATTTACATAACCCATCTGTCCATACAGGTTCTGCTCTAGACCTGCTCTGGGGACTAGGTCCTGGAACTAAACTGGGAACTGCTCAGGAGCATACGAAATCCACATTCCAGGTATTTTTTGGGGGGTTTAACAACAAGTTTAACATCTTACACAGTTAAGAGTCTGTAGGTGATATTTTGAGTTCTATAACAGCTTGTTATGAGAGAATCAGAATCAGAAACACTTTATTGCCAGGTATGTTACACATACAACCAATTTGGCATGGTGTTGTTGGTGCAAACAGAAAACTTGGGGATGATGGTGGAGGTCTCCAGTAAAGATTTGAAGATGTCGGTGAATACCGGAGACAGTTGATTCCTGGGAGCGCAGTGCGGGATCCAGGTGTTGCAGCAAAACACTGAGTAAACAAAAAAGACGAGACAAAACAATGCGCACCGACGAGGCAGCCATCCGCTGAGCCATCTTGAACTGAGGAGCAGCAGTGATCAATTAACTTTTATAACAGTGGCGGCTCCTGACAAATCTCTCAGGGGGGCAATTGCTGCGATGATGATCCATTCAATGGGTAAAATAACCAAAGTCACTATACAATGTTATGATGTTATGATGAAACACTTCCATTGTGGCCATCAACAGATACATTGTCATATACTAGCTTGCCCTCATTTATACCTCTGAAAGTGAAAAAAGACCGCCTTTACAGTTAATCACAACGATCCCATTGTCTTCATCGGACAACATTTTATTTTAGGTGCAGCAGTTGCTTCGATGAATGAAATCAATGTTGGCATAACCTACTATTTACTCTATGTACAGTCATCATCACAGTAACCATGGCAACACACTTCAGAGAATGATGCCATATTGAAAATCTAATAAAATTATACTAAAAATCTAATCATCACAGAGCATATTCAGTATATACAGTGATATTCAGGTGGCAATGTGCAATCAATACAACTATTTACAATTCAACATTTAGAGAGTACAATAACAAGGCCGTTTTTTAAGTGCTCCTCAAACACCTCGTCCAGCGACGCCACTAAGTTGACCAGTCCTCAAAAAATCCCGGGGTTACTGGACCCCTTGATTTAATCCTTGCCTCCAAAGCTAACTCAAACACGCCACAGAATCTGACACGGTCAATAAGGCGGCTTAGAATACGGCGGTTCTTATTCACCTCGTCGTTGTGAGGACACACAGCTATCATGTGTGGCAATGGTAACTCTTCCAAAAGGCGAAAGTTTCAAGCATGCTGTCCATGTGCATCTTCGACGTTTCATGTTTTCTCACCTTCTCCGAGAGATGGTGTAATGTCGGTGACACCCGTGGTTGTCCAGGCGGTGTTTGCGTTTCCATCCGGGTGAACCAGAAAGCAGGGGTAGCGGAACAGCGCGTTAGCTACTTCGCATCCTGCTAGCCACGTTTTCCGCTCGTGCCAGCTCCGTGAACGTTTGCGCGCTGTGCTTTAACGTCAGAGGAGCATGTGACTTCATCAGTGCGTATTACGAAAGCGCGTTGGAGGGTCTACATTTTGAAAAAAAAACTTAACATGCAAGTCTAAACTCTTATGTTTTTCGTGTGGGTCCAGGAGAGCGGCGCCCTATCGCCCACTATTAGCCAGCCACCCCTAGTTTATCACATCACTTTTTCTTTTCTACTGAAGAAACAAAACAGTCGGGGATTATTGGCTGCATCCCTGCACCATATTCTGAAAGATCCACAAACACTCTTCAGTTTAATGACACTTAAAGTGAAATCACTATAACACAAACCAATGTGAATATCCGTGCCACAACCAAAGAGGGAAGAAAATACTTCTTCTTAATGTGGTGTTAAGTTTCTCTGTAAGTTCCTGCAGTGGGAAAACTCACAGTTCACACAACACAAAATGTATTTCTATATTTTGTAATGTTCTGCTTTCGCAGAGCAGTCAGATTATATATATATATATATATACACACACACACACACACATTTGAGGAGCTCAGTTAAAACCCTTCAAATGCAAGTACTGGAATTTTAGACAATTCTCAACAAAAGATCGAACTTTTCTTTTGTTGAAAACTTTTTTTTTGTTTACTTGACTAACTGGTAAAATGAAGTCTGACTGAAAGAAACACCTGCAGCCACAAAGTGCAAGAGTAAAAACCCCAAGTCTGTTAGCAGCCTGAAGTCTGGATTCTGAAATAACCGACCTCTATCGGCTGTTTTTTTTTTTTTTTTTTTTTTTTTTTTTTCCTGCAGTTTTCATGTGTTCTGTATATTTGTGGTTGTGATGCAATTGTTGCATTTTAACAACACAAGTCATGGGTGTTGGTCTCCATTAGCTACAGCACACAGTTCTGCTTTGTCGTCACGCTGAGCGATGACTTCCTGTTGATTTTGACGGTACTCATCCGCCAGTCGCTGTTTCTCCTCTCAAATTCGTCTGCATGCGTTGTGACCTGCGTGGTGCTGAAAATCCTCCTCAGGCTCAGCTGGGCCCGGAAGGCCTTGCAGAAGATGAAGTAGATTAGCGGGTCCAGGCAGACGTTGAGAACTGACAACAAGATGGTCAACTCCTTCAGGTAGAAGAACGCCTGGCTCCATGAGCACTGTCTCTTCAGGAAGGCGTAGGGAAGACGAACCAGGTGGTAAGGGACAAAGCAAACACAGAAGACACTGACCAAGACCAACATGTTCCTGCGTGACTTGGTGAGTTTCTTGGAGCTGGACGATGCCGGCTGCCTCTGCTGTGCTAGTGACAACCTGTGGGAGGTACTGTAGTAGAAGAAGACCAGGGAGATGAGGACGAACAGGAAGATGGTGACGGAGAAGGAGTGGATGATTTTGTAGAGCAGGCTCAGCTGTGGACTGTGCAGAACATCACAGCTCACTGTGACAGAGACAGGTGGAAATTGTTTCTGGGTGAGCAGCGACAGGAGGACATAAGTGCACGTCATGGCCACGAGGAAAACCCAGGTTACCGTGGAGATGATGTGAGCGGCTCGTACAGTCTGCAGGATGTGATTTCCTAAAGGATGGATGATCTTCATATACCTGGAGAGGAGAGGAGAGGAAAGGCTGTGTCAGTACATGAATCATAACCAACCCTTTCTGCAAAACCCAGGTGCTCAATGATAAAGCAGCCCAAATTCACACCCAAACCCAGCCCAGTGTGGCAGCTGTTCTATGCATGAGGCAGAGTAAAAATACAAACATGCAGTTCAGATGGGTGCAGTCACTGGTCCAGCCCACTGATTATCTCATCAAACCACATCCTTAACAGTGTTTAAGCACACATGACCATAGAGTCTCACATCCTTGTAATGACATGCTCAGTGCAGCAGCAGAGCCTTTTCGCTTTTTGTCTTCTGATCCTATCCAGATCTCAGAATCTGAAGCTTTTAAACTCACTGTTCTTAAGAAAAAGCCTGAACTTTAATGTTTGTGAATTTCTCCATCTGTTCGGATGAAGCCACTCCTGGGCTCAAATTCTGGTAATTGATGTATGAATATTTCCAGCAGATTCTCACCAAAATTTTTTCTTCTGAAAAATACCTGCAAGAATCCAGGACTGTTAGAATTTACGACTTTCTTTACTCACAGCTCCTGCGTTAATAATCTCCTGTCAGGGTTTTCTAATACAGAAACATTTTCCTTTAACATTTCCTTCCAAACTCTAACTCTGTTTCACTGATGTATCTTGGCCATTAGGAGCCAGATCTTCAGTATACTGCAGCCTGCCACAGTGTCATTTGTTATTCCACCACTGAAGAGCACCAGAGTCAGAAATGTTCAAACCTGAAAATCTAAACTGTGAAAGAACTCAAAAGTCCTGAACTCTCAATAAGTTTGACTCACTCTCTTCACAACATGTGTTTACTCAGCTCTCTTAAATGTATAAAGTAAGCACTGGAGTTTTTGTTTTTTTGTTTGGTTTTTTGTTGTTGTTTTTTTATAAGATCTTAACTCACTGAATACCAGACAGAAAAACCTCAATGAGCAATGAAAATGAACCCTCTTGATGTTGAAATTTGTTGAATTTGAGGTATTCAAAACTAACCAAACCCACAGTTATTGGCAGCAACGCTGAGTTAGCTTGAAGTAGTCCTCAAAGTAAAGTGTGAACACTGCAGAAAACAAAGAGGTGCAAACAAAATGCAAAGACATATCTAACCACAATTAATGTTCTTTGAAATTACTACACCACTCAGCTTTGACTAATGTGACTCTGAGTGACACCCACCAAAGACTTTTATACTGAAACCACATCCTGTTCACTGACTGTGACCCACACACTGACTATTTGTTCACTTTTTTCCTTTTCCAACTGATCGCATCACCACTTCAGTATGAGTATTAGGAAGCAAACGTGTCAGCAGTCAAACTAAAGGCAAAAGTGTAGAGACATCATGGGTTTTAAGCTGTGAAATTTGGCTCCAGCTCTTCAGGTCAGTAATACTATCGACCATTTGCATAATCAGCTCTGTAGCTGCAACAGACCTATCACAGCATATCCGTTTCTCTGGCTCTCACAGTCTAACAAGCTTTTTATAGGAACGTAACTGAGGTGATTCAGTGTTGAAGATCCATTCAAGCAACATCATTTGTTCAGGAGAGCAGAGTCACTGGAACTGAGCCTCCTCAATTTCATACTTTGTTCTCAAAGACAGCTTGAACGGGTTGGAAAACTGGTGTAACCGAACCAAACCCTAGACCAGTCAATGACAGGCTGTTCTGTCCAGCCCGGGCCTACCTGTTAGCAGCGATGTAACCCATGAACAGGATGCTGGCGTACATGTTGAGGTAAAAGGCAGAGGCACCAAAGTTGCAGTAGACCTGGCGGACAGGGACGGAGCTGCTGGCGTAGTTGATGATTCGTATGGGGAGACAGAGGCTGATCAGGAAGTCAGCGGCTGCCAGGTTCTTCAGGTAGATGGTCACGCTGCTGGACGTCTGAGGCAGAGCTCTGCAGAAGTAAACCTTCAGAGTGAAACCATTCAGGAACAAACCTACCTGCAGAGGGAACAGGGAGGGAACCGGATCTGGATTTAAAACACTGACAGGCAGAATTTGTTTTGACATTTGGGTGAATTCTTCAAGAGCCAGTCAATAAATCATGAAGATGTTTTCTCAGGCAGAGTGCGAGAGAGAGTATTTCTCACCAAAAACACCAAACTGTAGACCAGAATGAAGAAAATGTGGGCCGACGTGTCGACCTGATCGCAGTGAGTGGAATTGTCGATGTACATCTTGCTGGTAACTGAGGATTGGTTGAAGGGCGGGCTGACTCCTTCAAGGTCGCTCATGTTTCTGAATGTTCTGAGAAAAGAGGTGAACCCAAACAACACTTTTTTAAATGTTCAACAGTCAACATACAGAATCTGGTTAAGGCAAAGAGGGAACTGAAAGATCACAGGAACACTGGCAGAGAAAACCTCTAGACAGCACATGCACTGAAATAAACTACAGGCATCTAAAGTGACCAGCCCAACCATCATCTACTTACAATATGTATGGCTGCCATTGTCACAAAAGACTCATGATGAACCACAGCTCCAAATCAAGCCCAGGGCCCTGGTCTGAAGCTGGCACTGCTAACTGGACCTGATTCTCAGCCCAAGATGTTCCATATTTGCACATTTGTTTATTTAGAAAAAAATAAGTGCTGATCATTTCAGGCGTATTTAAAAATTATGGCTCAAAAATTTTCAACTGAATCTGATCAATAAACCATTTCAAAGGGAACCACAGGTTTAGTTTACACACATATGCAAATTATAGACTGCACACAGAAACTGTAAACACCTGTCACATGACTATACATCCACACACTTTCAAACATTTAGTGAAACAAGAGTTCACCGAGACCAGGTTCACGTCACGAGTCCTGTCTGTGGTTAAGGTTCAGGATTAGTTTAGGTTGAATGTAAATAAACATGTTGTGTCTGAAGTCACTGTGAACTTTTTCTGCATTAAACCTTTTCTGTATTAGACCAGGACCTTTCCTGAACCTGAACCAGGAGTGGTCTGAGAATCTGACCAGAACCAGAAACCAGTTTAATGATGCTGGAGACACTACAGGTGGATGTTGTACTGCGAGATCAGAAATTTAGGTGGAAAACAAATAGTCTGTCTGTGAACATTTCACATGCTTTTACACCAAGCAGCTTATAAGTGAGGGATAACGCTGAGGCGTCAGTACAGGAGGAAATCTTGTGTGCAGCGTTGAATCTGAATCAACACCCACACAGCTTTTATAGCATGTTTTAATCTCTGATGGCAGCTGGCGGGTTAATGGCTGCTCTGTGGTCACAAGGACACTGAAATTCAGCCGAGACCAAACAAGCTAATTTAAAATTTACAGGAGAAAAAGTCTCTGACTGTGTCCTGTATTTGATTATTCTGTATTGATTATTATCATTCAAACTCAAACAAAATTACCTTGTTAAGATCAAGTTTGTCCTCACAATTTTACTGTACCTACCTACCTTACCTACTTGTACCACAACAGAAAAACACTGTCAAAAGCAAATGTTGCCCAAAGTTCAAATTATTTTCATGACAGTCTTATTTTACAGAATTTAAATGTTTTACAGAATTTTAATTTGTTTGTTGTTGTGCTCCTGCTGCCCTGAAACCTGATGACTTCCTTAAACATTTTGGCCAGAAATGTACAATTATTTAAAATTAGGAATTTTTTTTATTTACATTTATTTTAATTCTGTACGTAAGAAGTGGCCACAAAGATTTTTAGAGAGAGCACTCGGTTCAGACATTTGCCCTTTATTCTAATGAAGACATTTCCTTTCAGACAATCTGAAAACTTTAGTAACCGAGATGCAGTTACACTTAATTTGTAGCGATGTCAGCAAGGAGTTAGCTTAGCTTAGCACAAAGAATGGAAACCAAGGAAAACAGCTAGCCTGGCTCCATTCAATGGTACTGACATTCGCTAACAACAAGCTCACTATTTAACACTGTGGTTTCTATATACATCAAGCAAACAAGATGTAACACGTTAGTGGGTTATGTTTCCTCATGTCTGCAAGAATTTAAAAAACAGCAAAATATTTATCCTACGTGTTTTTCATTCATATCAAATGTCTGAAAAGTACAGACAATTTGAGGCAATTATGTAAGTTGTGCTCTTATAATTTTTTTTTTTTTTTTTTTGGTTGTTTGTTTTATAAAAATATCACATCATCAGTATAGAAAATCTTACTAATGCTACCTATAACAGTGGTTCCCAACCTAGGGGTTAGGCCCATTCGAAGGGTCTATGAATTATCAATAGGAGAGGACAGGAGAAAAAACTAAGCTGTGCTGCACAAACGTATGTTCTTTGGGAGGACTCTTTGAGTTTCTTGTCTCAAAAAATTAGTCAGATGAAACAAAATGAGAAGCTCTGAAAGGGAAGCCACAGTGGAGCTGTGGCACAGACGTATATGACACTGCAGCATTTTAAAGGTGTCAGATGCCAGAATCTAGCCTGCTGCCATTATTGAATCTGCAAGATTAGACGCTCCTTTTATAAGTCCCAAATTCAAAGATTCAAAGGTTCCTTTAATACAGAGAATAAAACAACAACAGGTTTTAACGTTTTCTAATCCTCTGACATCTCTAATGTTCAATGACTGACATTTATTCAAGTTCTGCATTTGAGTTAAATGTCGAAGTGCTAGTACTGAACTACACAGACTCTGCATCTCTAAGTACTTTTTACAGCTGGTACTTCAACTACATGCTGTCCACAATATTTCTGTACTTTTACTGAAGTAGGATTTTAACTGCAGGACTTACAGTGCTCACAGACCAGCAGTATGACAAATGTATCGTATTAGTGCAGTTGAAGTACAAAGAGCAGTTACCTGCCGCGCTCACCTGTCTGCGCGTCTGTCAGTGTCACTCTCTGATGGGAAACTTCCTCCTGCACTGTGTTCACACCAGAATTCAGGACAGACTGAAGAGACAGAGAGAGGGAGGGAGGGAGGGGGAGGAAGAAGAACTGCAAAAAAAGGCTGTGGTTGTAACTCCACTGTAGCTATGCATCACAGCTGCTCATTTGCAAGTCAAAAACACACGTACAGTGATCAGAGACCATTTTCCTGTATAGCTGTGATAAACTGGAAAGCTTGTACTCTTTTTCTATGATGTCTGAAAAGAGGAACAGCCTCTCAGTGAAGTGTGTGAGTTTGTCTTTAATATTGTGTGTCTGCTTTTTGGTGCAAAGCCAAAGGTCAGAGGTAAAAGAGGCTAAAAATCTTCTGTCTCTGCTGCTTTAACTGGTACAGACTCTTGTAAATCGTGATCTTAAGAGGTGCCGGTAGGTGGATACTGTTTCCTCTGTTTCCAGTCTTTATGTTAAGCTAGCCAGCTGCTGACTATAGTTTCATACTTACCATACAGACATGAGAGTGGAACCAATCCCAACATCTAAGTCTAACATCTAAGAAAGCTCAGCAGAACAGAAGCCATCTTATAGTCACATGTTCCTTACACCCTCCATGTATGTCCACAACCGTATCTCTCACAGCAGGCAGCCTGTGTAAACATGCTGATTCAATGTGAAAAAAACGACCTATGTAATAACTGTTAGAAGACATTTAACTCCCCCCACCTCCACAGCCTCCTCATGGTTTAGAATTTGGTCATGTCTGAATTTTGAAAGGTGCTCTGAAAAGGTGCTTTTTGAACATAAATCTGAGTTTCACATCATCCAATCAACTTCAATCGAATAAGTTATTGTTTGTGATAAGACTGCAGTTGTGACAACAAACAGTGGATAAGTCTTGTAGGCCACGCTGTGGTTTTGCTATAAAAAAAAAAAAAAGAAGTCAGATTAGCTGCACGCCATCTATCACCACAACCTTGTTGGTACTGTATGCAGCTGATGTTAAAAATGATCTTGGTATACTAGGGCAGGGGGTGACACACCTTCATTCTCAAAACATTCTGCACTGACATTTCAAAGAAAATTATTCATTAAAAAAGATTTAGAAACAGCTCACTGTATGTCACATACCACCCACGTTTGAGTTTTCAGCTTTCAGATGTGACAGTTTGTATCTCATGTAGATGACTGGCCCTCATTAGTCAGCTCTGGAAACCTGTCAGAGCAAGTTTAGAGAACAGCATTCCTGTTTGCACCTGAAGGAGGAAGTTTGACTGGAGGGATTCTCCCCAGCGCAGCTGTGAAGAGGAACAGAGCAGCACTAACAGTAGTACTACTGATCGTAGTCGTGATGTTTCTAATAATATGCTTTCAAGTTTTTCTTATATTCAGCTTGTACTCTGCCGCCCGGTTAGCTCAGTTGGTAGAGCACAAGATTCGCTCTCTGGGTTGTGGGTTTGAGCCCCACTCTGGACCTCCCATGGGCTTGCCACCTGTGGGAGGTGCTGTAGGACTGGGTGGGAGTTGCGCCTGAGACCTGGGCCTGGACCTAGATAAGTGGCGGATGATGACATGACATTGTACTCTGCCCTTCTGAAGTTACATGTCAAAGTAAAAGGCCGCACACATTTGATGATAAAACACTCTCGTGTAAAGGCAGAAACCTGAGAGCTTTTGTTATTATGTGTTTACGCTGCCCTGTGTATAAAGTAAACTTTTACTTTGAAAGTGCTCATCAATATGCAGTCTGTCTTACCTGATGTGACCACAGGAGAGCAGTGTACTCACATGACAATCAGAAGGCAGGCGCAAAATCACAATTTTACTTCACAGCAACTGGGCTTTAGTCACACACTGTGTCCACTAGAGGTCATAAGAACAGCTGGAAAAACACTTCTATTGTTTTACTGCACAAACATTGTATTTTTGATGTCAGTTTATTTAAGGAGTTCAGCAGCTTTTTACAGACTGAGTATTACAGATCAGATGAGTCCTCCAGGTTATCATGTGGTTGCAGGTACAGATTCAGCCTCAGCACCGCCTTAACACACCCTCAGTTCAAACGTACAAATACTGGAATTATTTGCATCTCCAGAGAGAAAAGGGGCTCACATGACCTCAGACACGCAAAATCAAAGACAGCTGAATTCACAGAAAAGTTAAACAGTCAGAGTAACGTGATACTGGAAGAGAACTGGACAACACAGCAGAATCTGGTCTCGCACGTTTGATGCCCAGTCATCAGAGTCCAGTTTCACTTCCGTATCAGCAAACCGAGATCCCAATGTGGCATCTTCCTTTCCTTTCTTTGTTTCTTCAAAAATAAATAAAACTAAACTGAAACTATATGAAGCGCATGTATTATATACATCTTGTTTAATAATTTACAGTTTCTTGTGATGTGCAACAATTTACATGGTTCCTTTAATACATAGAATAAAACAACAACAGGTTTTAATGTTTTCTAATCCTCTGACACCTCTAATGTTCAATGACTGACATTTATTCAAGTTCTGCATTTGAGTTAAATGTCGAAGTGCTACACAGACTCTGCATCTCTAAGTACTTTTTACAGCTGTTGCACTATTGACGCACTAATCCTCCTTAAAAGCACATTCAGCTTCACTGATGGAGACATGGCACAATGATAATCCAGCATCTCGCAACTCTGGGATCAGTAAGTCAGAATATAGATGAAATTATTTAAAGAGGTGGTGCATTCAGAGCTAACTTCTCCTTTATGTTCACAAACTCTGCTTAGAATATTCACATGTGACACTACAGTGTGGTTCAGGTCTGATGGAGCTTGGGAGAACAATCTCAACTCAAAGTCCAATTAAAGTTTGAACATCTGCATGGCAACTGATCAAATTCAATCTGATGATGAAGACTGTGTGATGGTTGAAAGCTCCTAAAAATACAAGTGGGATCTCTTATTTCCTCTCGTGTCCTCTCTCCCGTGCTCCTAGATGTTGCTCAGACTCTGGGCGGTGGTCAGGGACCTCCTCCTCTCTCTTCCTGACAGCTTCCTTAGCAGCGACTCTCTGAAGGTCCGACACATCAAGACGTAGATGACTGGGTCGAGGCACACGTTGAGCGACGACAGGAAGAGCGTCCCCTCCTTCAGCTGGAACAGCAGGAACCGGGCGTCCTGGCTGAAGCCCGAACCCGACATCTGGCTCAGAGTGTACGGCACGCGGCAGATGTGGTAGGGCACGAAGCAGATGAAAAAGACCGCCAGGATGCTGAAGATGCTGCGATTGGACTTGCGACAGACGTCGCTGTTGTTGCATCGCACGCGGCGGTACGACTGGTAAACCCGGCGGGCGATGGAGGTGTAGCAGAAGGCGAGGACCAGCAGCGTCAGCCAGAACAGGGACACGCTGAAGAGGGTGGACACTCGGTGCCACTGCAAGCCCAGAGGTGTCTTCAGCTCCATGCAGTGCCGAGAGTTCTCCTCATTGGCCGGTTTGCTGGTCAACAGGACGTTGGGCAGGACGCAGAGAAGGAGCAGGCACCACACGAGGAGTGCTAGCACACGGGCGAAGCTGACGCTCTGCAGGAGGTGCAGCATGGACACCCCACCCAACCTGGACCTGCAGGTGGAGGTGGAGGAGGAGGAGGAGGAGGAGGAGGAAGTGTGTCGAACGATCTTGACATAGCGCTCAAGGCTGATGAGGCCAATGAAGAGGATCCCCACATACATGGAGGAGTAGAAGAGCACAGCGGTGTAGCGGCAGACAACCACATGGAGGTGCCAGCCACCCAGATCCAGCTGAGCCGCCACCCTGAAGGGGAAGGTTGCCAGCATGAGGAGGTCGGCGACCACCATGTTCTTTAGGTAGACCACCAGACCTGAGTCACTGGGCACTCTGAAGAAGATCCAGGCAGCCACACCATTCAGGCACACACCCACGATGCAGATCACAAAATAGAGCAGAGGGAGCACCTGGTGGGTGAAGGTGCTGCTGAAATCTGATTGATTGGTGCGGAGGTGGGTGGAGTTGAGGTGATCCATCCCTGGAAACACAACACAGTCATACACATATAATCATAGATCTATGATATGTCACCTGAAATGGCTGATAGGCTATATAGGCTGGTGGCAGTCAGCCAGTCTTCACATTTGTGGATCAGAGACAATATGTAGACCTGACCGTTGAATGGACTGATCTTTAACTTGCTGCAGAAATTCAAGCTCCCCAGAGGATAAATTCTCAAGACTTTGGTGATGCTCTGACTTTTTCGGTAGAACCTCCACGTGGTTAAACTTTCCACATATTCAGTGAAATATCTCAAGAATTATTGGATGGGTTGTGATGAAATTTGGTTCAGACATTCGTGTTCCCCTCAGGATGAATTGTATTAACATTGGTGAGCCTCTGACTTTTCATATAGTGCCATCATCAAATTGAAATTCATACTAATAAAACTTTGGTTTATCTTTGGTAACAGTTTGCTTCTCTTTGCACTAACATGGCTCTAGCCTCTTAATCTTGTTTTCTCAGTAGCTCCCATTACATTCACATATTTACAACAGAGTCACAAAAGCAGTTTCCGTCTGTGCTGCGCCACTGAAAGTCCCAAGTTAACTCCCCCCAAAAGGCTTTTATGTTCCTGGACTGAACACACAGCTCTCTGTTTACTCTGGGGCATGTGCACAAATAAAAAGAATCTTGCGCTCCTGTTTGTCCTGCTGTTCACACACACTTCCCACCAATTTCTTTCATCCCAGTCCAACACACACTCAGGCTCCACTTCACTTCTCCTTCATCCAGTCTTATAAAAACAGGACATTTCCAGTCAGTGGTGGCAGAGGAGGATGACACCAGGCAGCTTTTTGTTTTCCTATCCTGACTGAATTATTTTTAGCCCCCGTCGTGACCTGACCCAGTCTGGATCCTAACTGGTGCCAGATGATTGTTTCCCCAGTTGATCATTACAGAGCTTCAACCCAGACGACCTTATAAGGCTTCGGATTACCTGAAACACCTCTAAATAGGTTTTTTGACTCTCCCCATCTAAACTTCACAGGATGGGCATCATGTCCAACAATCTATGCTGGAAATGCCAGTCAAACACGGGAACATTTACCCATGCTATGTGGGAGTGTAAGAAAGTACATCCTTTTTCATCCAGAAACTATGTTAGAAATTGTGTCAGAAATGCTGGTCAGAGTCAGTGATAATAGTGAGAACTTTGAGAAATCATGGGGACGTATTCCTCTTTTTGTGGGTAATGTAGGAAACACCTCAAAGATGTAACTGTGACCTCGCCTTATGAGTTCTGGCACATGAACTTTTATTTCAGGCTCTCTTCTTTCTTTTCTTTCTATTTTATTTTATTTTGTGTAATTTAGACAGCTATTGCTTTTTGCTGGAGATGGGCGTGAAACACAACGATACAATGTTGTAATTTAAACTGATGCTGTCTGTTTATGTTCAAAATAATAAAAATTTCAATTACCAAAAAAAAAGTGATTTGACTCTATGAAAATCACAGATTCCAGGAAACA
The DNA here is from genome assembly GCA_037833715.1 of Toxotes lorentzi. Taxonomy (NCBI): domain Eukaryota; kingdom Metazoa; phylum Chordata; class Actinopteri; family Toxotidae; genus Toxotes; species Toxotes lorentzi. Next base: position 2,515,979 of record JBBMJY010000026.1, read on the forward strand.
GTTAATGTCAAGTTACTGTTTAAAATATTCATGTCCTCTGATCTCCTGTGTTTATACTCCACAGCTGTATCATTTTGCATGAAACAGCTGTGGCACTTACAGTAAAACGTCTTTCAGATCATAACAGATAAGGTTTCTGTGGAATATAAAGCCACTATCAGATTACAACCAGTTTCCAACACACACAGAACCGCAAACATGGTGACAAGCTGGGATGAATTGTACATTTACAGGTTGTTGTAAGTCAGACTTAACAACTCAAATATTAAAGTCAGTGTGAAAATTCATTTTCATTTTCATTTTCATTTAAGAAAACAGGACTCAGTATACCATCTTAGTCACAACCGAAGAGAAGAAAGTGTTTATTTTCCTGCAGAAACGGTGCCCTCACATTAGTGGTCTGTAGACGACGTGAATTAGTGTTTCTGGATGTCAGTACTGTCATCACATTTTGACTGATATTGACATCATGACATTTTGAGAGAAACTACTAACACCTCCCTTGTCTTGCGGCCTTTGGTGGGCAGGGGAAGCTAGCTGTCCTACATACAAATCTTATCTGCAGAGAACATTTGTGAAAATGTGGAAATAGTATCAAATGTTGGAAAGAACAAACAACATACTGATGATTTCTATATTCTTAGAGCCTTTTAGTGGAGCTAAAAATGTGAAGTTTGTCTCGATGGCGGAGCAAGATGAAACATCATGAGGTCAGTAAATTCTTAAGGTTTCATTTTTTTCGGAAACAGGAATAAGACGAGGACATTTGGTTTTCTCAAACAGCTCCTTGAATCTAAACGTAATTTTGTTGAAGATGACAGTTACTTCTGAATTCTGGATGATACAGGCAGAGGAGATGACGACGATGTACAGCGGAAAACAGCCACTTCTGCTTTTGGCCCTCTACAGATGACCTGGTACAGGAGGTGCGTTACACCACATCCTCTGTGGCACAGGAGCTGCTATTAATGCTCAGAGGCAGCGTAGTTGTTTTCAAGATTAGAACATTTGCAAGAGTTATTTGTTAAGCAAATCAGGCTCCAGCTTACTGTACAACACCAGAGTGTTTGTCTGAATGAATCAAACCAGCCATGATGACGTGGAATTTACTGGAAGAAGAAAACATGTTCACTCTCACGGAGGTCAGTTTGGTGAATTAGTGAGTTCAGGGAGTTACTGTTATATTTAAACACATATCAATCCTCAGTAAGTCATGTTAGTGTGTGGGAAAACAGGAGCTTCAGTGTGTCTATTTTTAGTTGTTTTAAATAGGTTGGGACAAATATTCTACTGGGGGTGCCGCAAGTGTCAAACTGCAGACCGCTGCATTTGAATTTACCCGTGCTCCTGCTCTGCAGAATAACACAGTATATTCGGTCATTTATATGTGGGCACGCAGCAGAACTGTTCTCTCCAAATCTCATGCCTGAGAAAAATGTCAGTATTTGAAAATTCTGTAAATCACACCAACATAAAAAAAAAACGTGTAGTGTAAAGCTGTTTCCCATGCTTCCTGTTTTTGCTAAGCTAACCTAACTAGCTGCAGGCTGTATGTATGTGTCAGAGTAGTATCAATCTTCTCTCTCAGCAAAAAAAGTGTATTTTTTTGCACAGACCAAGACACAATTAAAGTAGCTCTACAAAGGTCTTTTTTTCAGAATTAAGTCATCACATTGTCGGAAATGTGGGTTACATCAGAAACGCAGAGACTCTGTGAAAAGAAATAAACCACAGCCTTTCATGGTGAGCAGCTTCCTTCTCTTTTCTACAGATGTCATATTCAGAGTTGGTCAGAAGTCAACACCCAAGAGTAGCCATCCAAAAGTTCTGTCAAGATGTTTAAATTAGCACTTCTTTGATGTTATTTAGATTTAAGTTTTTAATATTCTATGTATGAATTAACTAACTGAGATATGAATGCACTTACTGTACATGGCTTTTGACAAATGAATGCAATCTAATCGAAGCTGAATCATTGAGTTTTAGTTGATTGACAGAAAATGAATCTGCAACTTGACTGATCAGGCATTGCAGGTTGCAGCTTCTCAGATTTGATAATTCACGTTTTTTCTTTGTCACTGCGACTGTTAATTTACCATCTGCAGGGTTTGGGATGAAACTCAGAGCCTGAAGACGAAAAATTATGAGTCGTTTATTTCACTGTTCAGTGACATTTTACAGACTTTAAGATTAATGGGTTGATCCAGAAAATAAACAGCAGGTTATTTGAGAATGAAAGTAATCATTTGTTATTAGGACCTTAATGTAATATAATTCATGGAATTTTTTTCTCCCTACAAGTTTCTTGAACTATGGGTCCTGATGCAAAAAAGGCTCATGAATCCTGTGTTTGTGGGTCCTGTGTTTATGGGATATCATACCCTGACATTTATTTCTGTAAATATTTATGCTTTTATTTGTTGTTTTTGACTTTGCCATTCACAGTGTCCCTGCAGTGACTCTTTCTCGCTCTCTCCTTCAAGATATGACATTTTCCCAAAGCAGAACAAACCAAACTGAAAACAGTGAAATGACAGAAGTGGAAGAATCAGTTCTGTTTGGACCAAGATGTTTTTGTGAATAACCAGAGAGTAGCAGGCATTTCTTCCTCTTGTAGCTGGTTTGTGATTTGTGAGACAATTTGCTGATGTTCTATACAATTGAATAAACTAATTAACATTTCCTCCTTTGTCGATTGTGGTTTAATGTAAATATTTGAGAGGCCGTCGTCTAAATGATGCTGAATTCTCCACACTGACAGGAGTCGAGTTTTGGTGGAAAAATGGTGGAAGTCCATTCCTATTCATTTCTTTAATTTTTGCCTAAAACTGTTAGATAAAAAAAAAAAAAAAAGAAAAAAGAATCCGCCCTAAAGACCCATCAGGTGTAATTTGTATGCGTCATAGCTGATGATGACCTCGGAGCATGTTGAATCACTCACTGATCGTGGGCCGTAAAGATATGATTCAGTCTGTTGATGAACACTCCACCATTAACAGTGATGAAACTTGTCTTTCATCAGCACCATGAACTTTTGAATTATTTCGTCTGCAGCTCATTAACACCTGCAAACTGCAGCGACAGCACTGACAACATGTTGCTCTTATCAAATATTGTGGTTTTTCTCTGCAAGATTTCATTACTTTTGTTATGTAAAATTACGATTGCATTTATTTATTTATTATTTATTTACTCCTTCATAATTTGCAGTAATTACCTTTATTTGAATTTCTTTTTTCTTTGATTTTATGTTTGTTTTAAATTTACTGTAAACTCCTCTGTTTGGAAAAACTGGAAAGTTGGTTTTCAGTGGCACATATTCTTTTCCTCTGAAATAACACAATGATCAACAACATTTCATGGAAGCATAATTTAGTAAGTAAGTATTAAATTGATTTATATAACTAGAATATGTCTGAAACAAGAGTTTACTCACCATATAAACAGTCTGATGTTCAGTCAGGTTCCCATACAGATGTTGCCTTTACCTGTGGTATAATTAACTGCTGTGTAATGTAAATTGAGAGTCACATTCAGTGTGATTCAAAGCTGAAGGTCTGAGCTGTTTAAAGTCTGTGGAGGAGTTTCACTTCCTTTCCTTCTCTCTCTTTCAGATTGTTCCGCCCCTTCGTATCTTCATTCCATCTCTCTCTCTCTCTGTTCTCTCTCTATAAACAGGAGTCTGCAGTCACTGCAGCAGCTCTGTGAGTCCACACTCAGACAAACTGCTGCTCTGAGCTCGACTCTAGTGTCAGTGTGCTATGCTAACATGTTGATGTTTAGCTGATAAACTGTTCACCATGTTGTTGTTGATATTCATCTCCCCCAAAACAACATTAACGTACAAGTTGTATGTTGTTGTTTTGATCATATTTAGAGGAAACTTGTTTTTTGTTTATTAACAGCGGCAGAATCACCAGGAGGTGGCTGGTGGGTGCACGAGACGCACAAATATCAGATTCAGTGTCAGGCAACTTTGTTGATCCCAAGAAGGGCAATTCATTTGCAGCTTACTCAGCACATCAGAGGCAACAGATCAATATGCATGGATCAGTATGAGGGAACAAATGAAATATTTTGTTAGAATTCATATAGTTACATAATTAATATAAAGGAAAGAAATGAGTTCAAAGAGAATCTAACAGCCATTTAAAATGACTGGTGTCTGTGTTTCGTAGCCTGACAGCAGAGGGAATGGAGGACTTGGAACAGTGGTTTGTTCTTGTAAGGTGAACATGAGAACACTGATGCGTTAAGGTTGAAGAAGTTATCATCACACCATTTAACAAAGGCAGGCAGGGCACAACCCCAATCTGAATCCGAGCCCTGCGGAAGCAACAGTGGGTCCTTCTGGAGAAGTATTCAGAATAAAAAGCAAGGGGGACAGGACACAACACAAAACCTGCTGGGTTGTGGCAGCAAAATCACATTGGTTAAGGTTAAGGAAAGATGGTCCCCGTGAACTTTCTTCTCTATCAAACCAGACCAGGATCTTCAGGGGCTTGTTCTGTCTGGACCAAAGTGGTGAACAGACCAATCAGCTAACAGACTTTGCCAACACTGCCATCACGGAGCAGCACGCCTCGCAGGGCTGTAAAAGGAGACTGTTTTCAGTGATGTCTGTGAACTTCATCAGGTTTTAGCCCTCGAACGTGTGTGATACTGTAGTTTAAATACAATCCCAGACACACACTTGGTTTGACCAGCTGGCACAACACAGTTTTTCAGCAGGTATGATGTCTTTTCACTACATTTATAGTCAGTCTCATGTTTATTTCTTTTTCCAGCTCTGTTTATCTCCTCTCTGTTGTTGTCCACTATCTGTTTCTCTGATCTTCATGTCTCTGTCTTCCGCTCCAGCTCTGTCTGTCCACCTGACTGTTTCTCAGCAGATAACAGGATGTGTTTCAGACTGACTCTGGACAGATATTCTCTCTCTTCGCACTTGTTTCAGCTTCCTTGCTTCCTTCCGCTCAGTTTAACCTGTTGAGTTGGGCTGGGTTTTAAAATCTGCTGTTAGGCCACTTCTGCTGCCATCCACCTGGCAGAAATGTTGCGTTCGTTCATGGAGATTTGCCTTATTTAGAAATTTGTCTCATGTGAGCACAATACAAACCACAGCTAACACAACTAATGAGTTCAACTGACTGTCCAGTGAACTTACGACATGACACTCCTAGCTTATCTTCACATACTTCCCAGGATGCATTGCATTAAGGTCAAAACTCCCTAGAAAGTCTATTTTTTCTTATGTGACAAAAATGGCGTAATAGAGGCCGTTATGTGTCTTTTTATAGACGATGTGTCTCAGAGGAGTCAGATGTTCTTCTCTCTGATCAAAATCACAATGATGAAGACATGTAGGTGTGTTCTTCACACACTCAGTCATAGGGGTGATGTTGAGGAACAAAGTTCCTGCACTGGTGTTGAACACACATAGGTGTGCTCTTCACACACTCAGTCATAGGGGTGATGTTGAGGAACAAAGTTCCTGAGCTGGTGTTGACTGCAGCAGTACAGCACAAACCATCAAGAACAAATTAAAACGAAAAGGAATCCAGGCTCATTTATAAACCAAGAAAACGCACAGCTGTGAATTACTTCAGCTGAGAGTAAATTAACAGAAGTAGAAACTATGAGTCTAACAGCTTAGTCCTAAACTGGATCAACTTTAGATCACTGACTTAAAAAAAAAAAATCAGCCTTGAAATTTCAAGTTTTCTCCAGTTTTTCTTTTCAACAGTGAGTGTGACTCCTGTGACCACCAACGTTAATGCAGCAGAGGCTGAACAAGCTGTGGACGCTGTTGATGCACATGTGCCTGTGGGTGTCCTCCACCCACACCGCTTTGCTCTGGAGGAGAATGGCAGGAAGAGGAATCCAGTGGGGAAGAGGAAGATATCTGACACGAGAGGAGGAAGTGGAGCATCTCTGTTCATCTCTGCTGAAACAACACTGAACATCTGTACAGCTAGTGAAGGCAGCCCTGCTGTGCTGTGCCGTGCTGTACTGCATTCACAGCTGGTGGGACTTGTTTCTTTTGATAAAATCATTCAGTCCTGTTTAGATGTAACGCTGTAAAACTATTTAAAAGTAATAAAATCTGAGGGAGCAGGTGACCTTAAAGAGAATATATTATTAGTGAGGCTTAGTGGTGTTAATGGTGTTAACTGTGAGGCCTATCATTTCTTTGATAATAACTATACTTTATACCTCCACTTAACTGCATCTCAGAGGGAAATATTAGACTTTTTATTCCACTACATTTATCTGACTGCTGTTGATGCTTTGTAAGTCATGAGCTTATAAAATACTGCGGCCATAATGCACACTCTGACTGTACATAGGTTTTCTTTTTTATTCTATTTTATTTAACCTAAATAGTTTTGAATCTTTTTCACGCAACAGCTTCTACCGACACACAAAACTCCACAGAGGAATGCCAGGTCTGCAGCAGTAAGTTCAGCCAGTCCAACCAACTGAAGTCACACATGCAGATCCACACCGGGATGGAACTGTACTCCTGTGACCGCTGCACTCAGGGTTCCTCCAACTCCAGGCAGCTCAAGAAACACCACTGTGGTGATAGCTTTCAGAAACCAACACTCAGCATAGGAGCTAACCTAGTGCTGACGTGACCTGAGACATTTCTAAAAATAAAGAAATAAATAAATAAAATAAAATCACTATTAAATTTATTTCTTCTTTTTGGGCTTGAAAAAAATGATTTGCTGTGTCCTTATGTTAGTCCAGACTGAAATTTGGTTCAGACATTCATGTTCCCCTCAGAATGAAATGTAATCACTTTGTTGACTGACTTTTCATCTAGCGCCATCATCAGGTTAACATTTAAATTTGTCCAATACCTAAATTATCTGCAAAACAAATGGTAAAGGTGGTGAACGTGGTAAACATTGACAAAGATGAACCTGGCTCAGCTGTTTGCTGCAAAGCAATGTGATATTATCCAGCCAATCAAATCTATGCAACACTCCAAATGGTGTAATTCTACTTTTTAACTGGTGATCAAGGATCAAATGTTTGTCACTGTGCTGTATTTCTAAATGAAAAACAAAAGTGTAATTTTTTGGTTTGGAGTACTGAGAAAGCCAGACACTTTTTTAAGTATGAACAGTAAGATTGGGCTCAATTGAAACCACTGATGTTGCACTCAGTGTATCAATACTTGAACTTAGATATGCTTTATTATATTTACTTTTTTTTCACATATTTTGTTATTTTACCTACTAAAACAAAGCACTTAGTGAAGCATACTTTTAAGTATCTAAATGAAATGAAACATGTTTAATAAAAACATGTTTAATAATCTATAGAATTAAAAGAAGGTATAGTCCTATGCCAGTCTGTGCCTCCGCTCCGTGATTTATGGTTGTTTTTCTTCCTGATCCAGTGCTCCACCGCGGGTTTTACCTACGCTTTACTGCGCTACAGGAAGTTGGCTTGAAACCTAGAACGGAAACTGAATGTATCCTAAAATGGATTAGTTTTTTAAAGTGCTGTTATTGTTTTCAAGTTGCAGACTCTTCAAATGATGTCTAACACGGGGAGGAGCGGAGACATCATCCACCTGAATGTGGGAGGGAAAAGGTGAGACACCGGAGGAAGTTTGGGCAGTGTCGGCTAACCCCGGCTAGCCACCGGGAACATGGCTAAGGAAGGGGCGTCCGTTATCGGACAGCTCCATGTCCCATCAGGTCACTTAAGTTTTTAATGAGTTAAAACTGTAGAGTAGCTACAGGTCTTTAGCTGTCTTAACCCAAATCTGACGGCCATGTTCAGCTTTCGGCTGTTCACTGGGATTTTCTGCAGCCGGACTCCTCATATCGCTGTGAAGTGACCATTACTGTGTCCGACAATGGAACTCCTAAATGTGGCTGTGAAACCACTACAGAAAAAGGATTTAGCATCTTTTGTATTCATTCTTGTTCCGTTGGGGTATTTTTAAACCAGCTGTGGTTCAGTGAAAACTAAAGGTTTATTTATCTGTTCACCGAAATGATAAACTATCGAGTAAAAACGTTATGGCCCAGATGCTTTTGTGTGATAAGGGCATTTAACATCAGAAATTACTGGAGGAAATGCATTCAGGGATAAATTCAGTTTTGTTCTGGACTCATGTGAACAGTACTTTTATATGATGCGTATGGCAACTGTGTACTTAAATCGGATAACTATTTGCAATCTCACCAGAAAGCATCCAGATAGAAACACTTGGTGGCAGTAACACTCCCTCAGTTGCAGTTTGTAAACGAGGGAATGTTTGTTTGTTTGTTTGTTTTCAGGTTCAGCACCTCCCGACAGACCCTGACCTGGGTTCCTGATTCATTTTTCTCCAGGTTGGTCAATAAAACACATGCTCACACACACACTTTGTGCAGCCAAATCAAGGGATTTAAGGACATCACTTTTGGCTCTGGGAAGTTATGATGGGTGTTTTTCAAAGACTGAATGGTTAATTAGAAAATAATAAGCAGATTAATCCATAAAGAAAATAATTAGTTTCAGCCCGACCTGGGTTTTTTGGGCTTGGTGCTCAAAGGGAGGTGTGGTCGCTCATAAACAGGGCAACACCAAACCCATGTGATTCTTACCTGGAGTTTGGGGAGGTGTTCTCCAGTGTAATGTCCAGTAAAATTGTAGAGTAAATACCTGTGTATTCGTGCTGTTGACAGGTGGATGGTTTGTGTTTTGTTTTTGTCTTCAGTCTTTTGAGTGGTCGGATCTCGACTCTGAAGGATGAAACTGGAGCTGTAAGTACATAGTTCTGTGTTTGTCTGTTGATTTAGCGACATAACAATCAGTTCCTAGTATTGTCAACATCGTTACACTGGTGTGTTTTTTGTGTGCTGTAATAACTCTGTGTGTCTCTTCTCTCACCGTATAGATCTTCATCGACAGGGACCCCTCTCTATTCGCTCCCATCCTCAACTTCCTGCGGACCAAAGAGCTGCACCCCCGCTCCATCAACGTGCACATGCTCATGCACGAGGCCGAGTTCTACGGCATCACACCGCTGGGTGAGATACAGAAAGTCAGAGTGTGGGGAGACATGATGAGACTAAGAGACAGGAGAAAGCTGCTGAATGGCATTAAAGGGTTTACAAACCCTTACAAAGCAAAGTAATGTTAAAAAATTACCTGCTATGGGCCTGACTATAAAAAAAACTTTCTGAAATGTATTCCACTTTATTAAAAGCACTAAAATACACTAATAATTTAACAATCTCTTATACACAAAAATCAGTTTAATGAACCAGAAAACTCTGAATGATTCCATCTGAAAGAGCAACTTAACACCCCCAGTTTGTTCGGAGCTCCAGTGGTTTTAAAGGCACCCTGTAGAGATGTGTTGATATATGTTTTGTTGGTGTACGAGCATTCACAATGTGCTGCTGGTTTCATGGCATTCTGCTGAGTAACAGTTGGTGGCAGTAACATACCAAGAAAGACTGGGAGGAAGACAGCTAGCTAGGAAACATTCATGTCAACAGTGTACACTTAAAACTATTTCCAAAATCAGCTTTGCAGATGTTATGTTATATCTAATGAATTAACTGTTTGTTTTGTGTTTTGTTTTTGTTTTTTTTTGTTTTTTTTTTTGGTAATAGTGCGTAAGCTGCAGCTGTGTGATGAGCTGGACCGATCTTCCTGTGGAAACGTGCTGTTCAACGGCTACCTGCCTCCACCAGGTACACCACCCTGTCTTCACAGCACACCTGATCCACCAGAGAGGTGTTTCATTAAGAAGGGCGAGAGAGACAGGGCTTATTGTGAGAAGACTGGCTTCAATATGTCTGACAAACTCAACCAGGATGCAGCTGCTCATTCAATACAGGCTAATTCTCTGAGCCTCCTTTATGAGCTTCTGTACCAGGCAAGGGCTTCCTGAAAATAAGCCTGATTTAGTGCAGTAAGCTTAGACGACTGGTGACCTTGCTGTATGAAACACCCCACTGGTACACCTGCTTTCACCAAGCTAGAGGACACACCATCATTCTGTTTTCCCTTCTTCATTGTTTCCTGTCCTAGTGTACCCAGCAAAGCGTCGGAACCGTCACAGCGTGGCGGGGTCGCAGTTCATGGGGAACCGAGTCATGCCTGTGGAGAGAGCACCAGTCAGACGGAGCAACACCATGCCCCCCAACCTGGGGAACTCTGGCATTCTGGGCAGGGCCATCACTGAAGAGAGGCCATCTACAGGTAAATACACACACACACACACAGAGTGGGACTAGCATTTAAAATGAAGTCTCTGGATTGTAAAATATGAGCAGTTATAAGTGTTTTTAAGAGACGGCTTGTTTGTGTGCGTGTGTGTGTGTGTGTGTGTGTGCGTGCATGCGTGTGTGTCTGTGTGCGTGTGTAGGTCAGTCATCAGATTCTGGCATGGTTCGGATCATCTGTGGTCATCATAACTGGATCGCTGTGGCCTACGCACAGTTTGTCGTCTGCTACAGGTAAACGCTTCAATTATTCAATTATTGCTATTATTATTATTATCATTATAGGCTCATCTGACTGGTCAGTGTGTCATTGAATCTCTTATAGAATTTATAGTAAAACAATTTTGGAGCCAAACACACTAGGGGCTCTTCTGAAATCGTTTATGTAATAACGTTTTTATTTCAAATTTGTATTTTTATGTCTCATTCAGGATGTGCTTGGAAACAATGTGTTAAAGATTCAGTTTGGAGTTTTACTAGAGACATTGAGACACTGTGCTCTGTGAGTCAGGAGCGTTGTAAATCAAGTGTTTAAATTTGTTTTTGTTTTTAAATTTTCTTAGTCATTGAAATAACTGATTTTACATGTAATGAAGTTGCCATCAGCTTCATACATTTTCTTTTTTTTTTTTTTTACTGCATTTTATGGAGGTGTTATTTTATGCCTTTATTGTAGGTGGTCACAGTCACAGTAGACAAATATTTTTAAAGGATCATTTGTTTGGCAGACACTTTTATCCAGTGACTTAGAACAGCTGCATTCAAACTCCAGTGAAACAACAGGTTTAGACCGAAAAGGTTTGGGGGGCATGAGAAGCTCCTGGATGAGCCTCTGTGCCTTGATTTCACCTGTAATCTCTGTCTCTTTCTATTTTCTTTCTCTGTCAGGGTGAAGGAGTCGACCGGGTGGCAGCAGGTCTTCACCTCTCCTCGTCTGGATTGGGTGATTGACAGAGTTGCGCTCAACGCCAAGGTGATGGGCGGCTCTCTGGGAGACAACGACAAGATGGTGGCTGTTGCCTCAGCAACAGAGATCATCCTGTGGGCCATCTGTCCGGACGGCAATGGAAATGAAATCGGTATGAGGTTTTTTGTTTTGTTTTTTACATGGAATTTTTTTTTTTTTTTAACTCAACAGTCTATATTTTGGCACCTGCGTGTCTAATTCTTATTTTTTTAGTCACTGTGTTTGTTCTGAATGCTGATTACTATAAACACTATAATGTCAAACCAGTTTTACCTGCTAGCAGACATTCAGCAAGTAAGTATTCATTAGTTTACAAGTCTTTCACAGTTTACAAGTCTTTCACAGTTACAGTTACAGTCTTATTCACAGTTCCAAGACAAATAGTTTAGCTTGTGAATGTTCAGTAAAGTTTCTGTAATTTTATTAAGACCGTGTTTGGGGCAACATTTGTCTGAAAACTCACTGAATTCATTAATAACTAAGATGTTTCCTGAAGGAGATCATGCAGACCTTTTCCCAGCAGATCTTGTTTACAAAGCTGTTCCAGTAGCACAGAAACCTGTTCTGAAGTTGTATCCCTGTCCTGCAGGTGTCTTCAGTCTGAATGTGCCGGTGGAGGCGCTCTTCTTTGTTGGTAACCAGCTGATCGCCACCAGTCATACTGGGAAGGTCGGAGTGTGGAACGCTGTCACCAAACACTGGCAGGTGGGTGGAGATGCACTCTATGTGGGGACCAGACCATCTGCTGCAGGAGTCCTCGTCCCTCTTGTCTCTGAAGATAGTTCTCTATGACTCTGGCTGTATGTTTGTACTCACAGTCCTTTAAATTATTTCTAAATTAAATTATTTCTATAAATTAATCATTGACCTTACATTTACATTTGCAGATGATGATACTGAACCAAATGTAACGGAAGCAAACCTCCTGAGTTTTACGTTTTTTTCTTGGTTTAATCGTCCACAAAGAGCAGGATACCGACAGGAATGAGACAAATTAATATCTTAAATGTACTGAATATGAGTCAAATCAGCAGATATGATGCAGCAGTTAGTCTCCTCTCAGCTGGATTAACTTGATCACATGGTGATCAGGAGGATGTAACTCCTAGTGAGAAAACAATCCAGGTGTGGTAAAGCAGCTGGATGAAAATGATCTGTTGGTTGTGTGTGTTCAGTGGTCAGCAGTGTGATGTTACCTGTCGTCTCTGTGCAGAACCAGGATGTCGTTCCCATCAGCAGCTATGACACTGCCGGCTCCTTCCTCATCCTGGGCTGCAACAACGGATCCATCTACTACATAGGTAAAAAAAAAAAAGAAAGAAGTTGCTTTCACACATGCACTGCAGACCTAAACTTATCCAGACATTACCTGCAGGAGCAGAACAGATGCCCAGGACGTTAAACAGACTTTACCCTGCCAGATCCCCAGTACAAAGTCTGTGTAATGTCCACATATTTGTGCGCACTTTGTCGACATAAGGTTGATCGGTTGGATGTAGCTCAAAGCTGTGCAGCATTGCAGAGCTGTTAGCATGACTGTAGACTCTTAGTCTTGTTAATACACTGACAGAAAATCAGGTGAATACTTGTCTTTTGGTTTTATAATAGTTAAACCGAGCACCAGCTGATTCATTGTTTCCTGTGTGTGTGTTATGAGGAATAAATGTTTGAACACAGAATCACTGCTGTTTGTTTGTCAGACGTTCAGAAGTTTCCTCTCAGGATGAAGGATAACGATCTGCTGGTGACGGAGCTGTACAGAGACCCGACTGAAGACGCCATCACTGCGCTCAGCGTCTACCTCACTCCCAAAACGAGTATGGAACTACAATGCTGCTGCTACTTATCTCATACTACTGTTACTACTAATAATACAGCTGCTGCAGTTTAAGGCAGGGCATCGAACCACAGTACTTGACACACGTACATGAGTATCAAACTGTCAAGTACTAAAAGTTTGCAGCTGTACATGTGTACATGTGATGTCTGATCATATAAGAGACAGCAGAGTTTGTTTATTAACCATAAATGATGAAACTAATGAGAAAATGTGTTAGTGGATTTACTGTAAGGAGACAGGGCGACCTTCTCTCACACTCACGACTCATTCCATCTGATCAGGCGACAGCGGGAACTGGATCGAGATCGCGTATGGGACCAGCTCTGGGACGGTTCGAGTCATTGTTCAGCATCCGGAGACCGTCGGATCAGGGCCTCAGCTCTTCCAGACCTTCTCTGTCCACCGCAGCCCCGTCACCAAGATCATGTTGTCTGAGAAACACCTCATTTCAGGTACGCGTTTAAATCCACAGAACACATACTGAGCCTCGTGCAGTGCAGTCTGTTCTTCATGCCGCTGGTTGTGGTGTTTCTCCTCTGTCCTGTCACGGATTTCCATGTTTGTTGTCTTTCAGTTTGCGCAGACAACAACCACGTCCGAACATGGACGGTGACTCGGTTCAGAGGGATGATCTCTACCCAGCCTGGATCCACGCCGCTTACCTCCTTCAAGATCCTCAGCCTGGACGACGTCGATGGACACGGAGGCTGCAGTGCCGGGACAGAGATAGGTAACACGCACACACGACCACAGGGGTTAAAGGTTAAAGAATATTTCCAGAACATTGAAAGTCTTCAAATAAAAGCAGAATGCAGAAGCAGAAAGTTTGTTATGATTTCTGTGAACTGGCCCTTTAAACGTCTCTCACGAAAACCATCTGCTTTTCATTCACTGTCTCATTTACAATCTGTTAAAATTCACGTCTACGTAGGAGTTAGGAACGTTTTGGTAGAGGTCAGAGGTCACGGGGGTCCCGACGGTAACCACGTGTTTCTGGTTTCAGGTCCGTATGGAGAAAGAGACGACCAGCAGGTTTTCATTCAGAGAGTCGTACCAGACACAGATAAACTGTTCGTTAGACTGTCGTCCAACGGAAAGAGGTGAGAGACACATTTATAACGGCGTCTATTCATCATTGTTTTGGCCACATTTTCCATGTTTTACAGACATGCAGCTCATGTGGATGAAAAGATGTTTGTGACTGTACTTTGTTTACCACCCTTTAGCCAAAGTCCTGAGTAGTTATTAAAATAGTTGATAGTAGGTTCAATTTCTGCCAGTCGACTAATCGTAGCTGTGTGCGAATCAGATCTGGGGGATGTAATAATCTTCCCTGCGTGTGTGTGTCAGAGTATGTGAGGTGCGCTCGGTAGACGGCACCTCCATCACTGCCTTCATGGTTCACGAGTGCGAGGGCTCGAGCCGCATTGGCTCTCGGCCGCGGCGCTACCTGTTCAGCGGCCACGGCAACGGCAGCATCCAGATGTGGGACCTGACCACCGCCATGGAGATTGCCGGCAAGGTCGACATCAGAGGTCAGACTCCTACCAACACAACTTTATTGTTCACCATTGTCACCACAGAGGACAGGCTCTTAAATCAGTGCAGCTTTATTGTTCAAACATAGACACGGCAGCAGGAGTCTGTGTCGAGCTCTGACTGATGTGGACTCTCATTGGTTGTCTCACAGCGCTGGGCGGGCCAACAGAGGAGGAGCTGCTTGAGCTGTTGGACCAGTGTGACCTGGCTCTGACCAGAACGCCTGACAGTACACCTAGAGCCTCTACCTGCAGGTACACACACACACGTGTTTTACTATCTTTGTGAGGACACTCATTGACATAAGGCATTCCCCAGCCCCTAACTCTGACCTCAGCCTAAACCCTGTTCTAACCTGAACCTCAAAACCAAGTCTTAGTCCTCAGAAAGCTCTTCGAAGTTGTGGTGACTGGCTAAAATGTCCTCACAACGCCAAAATGTCCTCACAGTGTTGTTGCTGTTGTTGAATCTTGTGACTTCCCGTCCTCCAGTCTCCACTCTCAGCTCAGTGATGGCTTCAGGACGGAGCGTCTCCACTCTGCAGGACGAGGAGCTGGAGCTTCGGGTTCGTCGCCTTCTCTGTGTGGCAGCCTCCCCCGGCAGGCTCCACCCCCTGTCCTGCTGACCAAACCAGCCCGAGACCATGGCCTTTCAGCCGGGTCCGGAGCCGGACCACAGACCCTCGCCATCCCCAGTCCTTCCTTCACCCATGGTTTCAACTCCAGCCCCAACCAGACCGCTAGCCCCCACTCCCCCAGACACCTGGACCGGGACAGAGAGTTGGGGTCTGTCCGTAGGGGGAGCTTCGTGGAGCGCTGCCAGGAACTTGCTAAGGGTTCAGAAGCAGCTGGGAGCTCTGGGTTTGGGGTCCTGACGGGTTCGGAGGGCGTCAGGCGGAGCTTAGCAGTGTGCAGTGAGTTAGAGGCCAGATTCGGCCTCAGGACCCCCAGCACCTTCTCTGTGTCACCCGCTGCTCGGCATTCGCCTGGAACACCTTCATCACTGTCACCATCTCCGTTATCCTCATCCTCATCACACCGCAGGGCCATGTCTACTTCCCCAACAAGCCCCGCCCCCTCAGCGGTAAGCCCGACGCGGTCTCAGACCCCCGTCTCACCTCGCCGCTGCGCTACAGCATCTGCTGCTGACTTCCCAGCATCACCTGAGAGCCCCATGAATCCAGACAGCCCCGCTACTGCCCCCGCCAACAGCCCTAAACCACACATGAACGAGACCAGCTTCTGATTGGCTGATCTGACTGAGACACAGATGCTCAGAGCCAATCAGTGGAAAACTGAAAAACGTCCTGTCAGAACAGACGGTTTTGATCCTGAGCGCTGAAACGTGTTTTCAGCAGGTTTGGAAATCTGTTGCCTAAACAGCAGGCAGCCAATCAGCTGCCAACCCCGTTGCTATGGTTACCGCATTCTGGTCAGTCGTTTCTTGTTTTCCAGTTGACAAGATCATGACTAACTAGCTAACGACAGGCGGGAAACGAATGTGAAGCCCCAGACAAATGGCTGAAAGTCTCTATTTCACTGAAGCTACTTTTACATTATCAATAAATCAGTGTGATGTTAAAGGGCTCACTCGTAGTTCTGAACCCAGGACCTGTTCACTAAACCCCATCCCAGAGTCACTGTTGCTACTCTTCAGCCGACAACGTGAAATGAACGCAGCTTTAACTGCACTGTTCATCTTTGTTTTTGTAGCTTTTGATAACCAACAGCTGAGTCCTTGTTCTGTCCGTTCCTCTCCTGGCTGTGACGGTCAGAGTCTGTTTTTTAAACAAAACAAACAAGAAGTTTGTATGGAAGCTTTATTTTTTTAATTTGTATGTTTGGTTAGTTCAGTAACGTGTAAATTCATACTGATGAAAAAATGAAAAAACACGTCGTCTTCAGTCCGTTTTTTCCTTCACTGAGCCGAACCTGAACGTCTCACAGTCACGGTCACAGTGTTCTTTAACTTTCCATTAATGCAGATGCTTGAATTAGAGAAAACTGATCTGTCTGAGACTTTATTTTACACAGCAGTATTTTCCTAATAATTCCTGGACAGAACTACAAATCATTTAAACCTCAACAACATTCATTCGTTATTCTTTCATTATTTCTAACTTTAAATAATATTTGAAGGCAAGTGTCACAGTTCAGTTGACCTGCTGTACACTGACCTTTACACTCTTTGTTTGTAATTGATAGACATTAATTACTTGGCAGTGTGCTACAGCATTGGAAAGTACATTTACTCAAGTACTGCACTTAAGTACAATTTTAAGGTACTTGTGCTGTATTTCTGTTTTCTGGTATTTTATACTTCACCACATTTCAGAGAGAAATATTTACTTTTTACTGCACTACATTTATCAGGCAGCGGCAGTTCTAAAATCTTAACTTTGACGTGGAGAAACTGCAGGATCCATATTATTTTAATTCTTTCCTGGAAACCTCTGAGGAAATTACTGGGAACTTAGGAAAATATGGACTCTTAAAGTGAAGTGTTCAGACTGTTGTGTTTCTTAGTTGTCTTCCTCCTTTTAATTTGATGTTTCCTGTCGAAACAGAGAGTCGTCTGCCATCCACTCCTCCTGTAAGTCCGCCTTTTATATCCTTGACACTGGTTTTACTGTCTGTCACGGGTTTGTCCTCCTGTCCTCTCATTTATGGGGTTCATTTCACCTTAAATACACTTTCTTAATACGCGCATCAGTTTTCAGCATTAAAAAAAAAACAAGCTTGTGTGTTATTTCTTCTAAAGGTCTGTGATGTGAACGTTCAGAGCCACAGATTTCTTTAGGTTTAAAAGAATTGGTTAAAAAAAAATCAAGCATAAATTGATGACTGTTCCTTTCATCCTTTGGTCTAAAAAAATTGCAGAAAATACTGAAAAAAGTCAGAGGTGACTCCCTTGGTTGTGATTCAAATAATTTCATTTTCATTCGGATTCCCAGGTTTCCTACGACCCTAGAATGCAGCTCTATTCTGTTTCTCTGTGGCCCTGAACTCTTCATCCACATTTAGTTTGTCTGCTTTCTACTCAGTGATGATTGAACACGAGCTGTGTTTCACGTGAACTGTTCTGCAATCACTTCTGTAAACTGCTCGTAGTGAATGTAGTGAGACAGCTGTTGCAGCTGGTCTCAGGTCAGCACTGAGGAGGTTTTAAAGTTTCTGTCTAAAGCTGTGAGAGATACATCAGACTGTGGTTTTTAACCGTGTTTTTAACTAAACAGCTTTTCTAACAGTCTTTGTAAAAAAAATAAAAATAAAAGAACTGACTCATAAATCATTTGGAAACGTTTTATTCCAAAAGCGGTTATTTAACTCTACATACAAACTAATCAACAAGACTAATCAGCAGCTGATAAATAATCAGTACTGATAGAAAACGTCTCTGTAAAGCCGAGTTCGACAAAATAAAAGTCCACACCGGTCGGCACTCTGAGAAAAGTTTTGAATAAAAAATATCTTTGTCTTCTTTTACAAAAATAATCACAAATGTAAATTTTATGACGTGATGAAAGGTGTCCAGGTTCTGACAATGATGATGATGTCGGACGGTGTGAGATGAAGGTCTGATTCCAGCTGTGATCAGATGTGAAGCGGTGTTTTCTGTCTCTGGACGCTGAATGAAAAACAGGTGAGTCTGCTCATGTTCGTCCTCGCTCAGAGACCAAACATTCACATCGTGAGAGTCAAACAGTTCTGAAATCACTAAAACCTAAAGCCGTGGTTAGAATCTAAACGTCTGATGTCTGTATTAACTTTTCCAAAACCAAAAAAAATAAACGAGAGAGCGAAAGTGTAAAGAATGGATTAACCTGAAAGTCAGCAAGTCCAGCAACTAACTCAGTAACCTAGTCCCTACTAACACAGACCAGTGTGTGACTGTAAGGTGATGTGGATCAACAGGTTCTGTTGGAAACCACCTGCTCTCAGACGCAGCTGCATCTGAGCTGAGGGTGGGTCCTGATCTTTATTGACTCGGGCTGCACTCGAGCAACTCGAACCTCAAACGTTCAAATCTAAAACGTCTTAAATGGAAACCTCTGGTGTTTTCATCCAGTTAGAACAAACATTATTTTAATGAGACTGTGATAAGTAACACTGTGGAGGACTCACACTAATGTATTTCATGTCTTCTACATGATCACCAGCTGCTGAGGATGATTGTGTTTCTGTGTTTTCATTTATTGATTCATAAGTCTCCCTTTGAAGCATCTATAAACTGGACATAAACGTTTAATAGCTGGTTTCTAACAGATTGTAATGCAGCTGTAAGCAGGTGAAAGTGTTTATTAATGTGTTAAGGACTCTGTGGACACTCCTCAGTGGAGGCTGCCCTACACTGTGCTTCATATCTGTTGTCAGTCACATTCTAATCTGTTGTGAATCCGTAGTTTGATGTTCAGAGATTCTCTGTGCTACAGAGGGAAACTTTATGATAATCTGATGAATGTGTATCTTTGACCAACCGAAAACAATGTGTGTAACCAGCCTGTGAAAAGTCTTTACTCCCATGAGGATAAACCTTAGCAGACGTGGAGCTGATCCGGTCTCACAGCGACGACAGACTGGAAACCTTTCAGGCCTTGGCGTCGAGCATCTCCAGCAGCAGCTTGTGGAGGGGGACGCATCGGTGGCGGTGCAGGCGCAGGAAGGCCTGCACGGCTCGGTCGGCGGTCTGTCGCAGCAAGGGGAGGCTCATTAGCAGCCGGCCCGCCCGGTGCTGCTCTCGGCGGGACAACTCATACTCCTGCAGGGCCTCGTGGAGCCCGTCCTGAAACCTCTGCACAGAGTCCGGACAGTCCACCGGGTCGGCGTCTGATGGATGGGAAAGACAGACAGAGGATGTTAGTGAGTATATTTACTCAGGCACAGAACTGAGGTTACAGTACATTACTCCAGTAGTTTAGAGCTACAGCAATTAGTTGATCAGAGAATAATCAATTACGTGTTTTAGTGATTTTCTTTTTCTTTTTTCTTTTTTTTGTCACATATGAAAGTAAATGTCTTTGGGTTTAAACTATTAAATACCATTATTTTAACATTCCTCACTGACTTTTTTTTACATTTTAAAGACCAAACAATTAATCAAGACAATGATCGATAATGAAATCAACTGTTAGATGACAGTATAATGTATTTTCCATTTAATGTAGATTTATATTCTAACCCACTGCATTTATCTCACTGCTACGGTTACTGGTTATTTTTCAGATTGAGATTTGACTTAATAAACATGAGTTCACTTTCTAAAAGACAAATCCTTGTTAAAGATGAAACCTTTTTATTTTACTGGTTTCAGTGAACTGAAAATCTATGGAAACCAGTTTTAAGAAACAAAAAAACAAAAAACATGAACATAATAAATATCTGTAGTTTTTAAGCTTAAATACTGAGAAAATTCTGAGGAGTTCAGGTCTGTACAGAAACACCTGAACTGTTCCTGTCTGATCAATGAAGAGACACAGAGGGGTCAGGAGACGGTCAAGTGTGACATAAAAGAAGGTCAAGGTCAGACACACACACACACACACACACACACACACACACACACACACACACACACACACACACACAGACGAGCATCATCTTCTATTGTGTGAAATATTGATGTTCAGACCGTTAATGGGCTGAGCAGAGAAACTAAGACACACAGGCTAAAATACACTCACGCACACACAAACACACACTCACACACACCCTCTTTGTCTGTTGCCTCCAGCTGACAGTTAACAGTTTATAGATCCAGAACTGAGTCTATCAATACAGTTTATTGATCCAAGGCTCAGACAGTGGGAGACTGACCAGACTTCAGCAGGAAGGACCAAGCAGTGTCTCATCATGCTCTGCTTCAACTGGGGTGTTTAATAAGTACGGTCAGATGTTATTGATTAGCTGCTAACACACTGCTGTCCATCCACCATTAGCACTGTTAGCATTGTTAGCATTCCCCAGCAAAACCACAGAAGTGGCTGACTCCTTCCTCTGAGCCACAAAGCTAAAACAAAGTACTGAAAACACATCAATGATCCACAGTCCACAGATCCACCTTCATCTTCATCACCACAAACACAAACACCCCCCCCAAAGACAACTCAGCAGCCCCCTCTCCAGAACAACAACAACAAAAAAAAAAAAACATTTCTGGAGCTAATCAATACTGTGATGCTTCAGCCCCAAGCCACTGATCAATATCAATAACCACTCCTCTGGGATCAATAAATTCAGACCCCCCCCAGAAAAACTTCTCCATTATTATAACTGTAAATCAGTGTCAGTGTTCCTGCTGCTGTTTCTCATACAGCACTTTTATCTGAAGCACTTTACAGTTCACTCTCTAATTCACACATACTCACACACACACACACCTTCATGTCCGCACCGCTGACAGTTTCCTGTGTGTAGAAAGTATATGAACCTAAAGATTTTTTTCACATCAGCTGTTATTGTTCTGCTGAATTATATGTGTGTGTGTACCAGAGTTAGCCAGTGCCATGGCCTTCAGTGTCACCACCTCCTCAGGGCTCAGATTCATCGACTGGTATTTAGCCGTCAGGTGACGCAGCGCCTCATACAGGTCGGCCAATCCCACGGCTCGACACTGAGTCTTGTCCAGCCGCAGGTTCTCGGCGAACACAAGCTCCTCCCCTGCCACGCACTGGGAACGCCATGCCACGCCCACCAACAGCGCCTCCATCCAGCCACTCTGCAGCAGCGACATCTGATCGACCAATGAAAGCCCGGAGAAACCTGGGAAGGGCGGGGCACAGCAGGTGTCACTCAGGTGTGTCAGTGTATATAGGGGATAACTTGACTAGTGCCCTCAAGGTGATCGGAGTGAATGAGGTCTTCAGTTTGTACCTGGGATCTGTTTGGCCCAGCCAATCAGAACCAGCAGCTCCCGGTTCAGGAGGTCACAGAGGGTTAGCAGTGTCCGCAGACTGCTGTCATTGGTTGAATCGTCCTGATTGGCGGCCAGTTGGGCGGGTTCTGTCAACAGCAAATGGGAGATCACCTTGTTTCCTGAAAAACAGGTAACAAATAAATGAAACATCCAGTCTCCAGCTCACATGTACAGTTTGAATGAAAAGCTTTATTAGTTACACATGAACTGACTGCTGCTGATGGGGTGACTGTACGGGCTTTTGGTGTAAACACTCAGTCCAGTCTCCGCCCGCCTCTTGTACTTCTGTCGTCCCCCTCTCACCCGGTCCATACGCACACCTGGACCACAGACAGGGTGTTTAGTATCCAGCTGATCCTACTTCCCCTCAAGGCTCTTAAGTCTGTGGTTTGTGTCTGTGACTTTCCATTAAGAAATATTAGCAGAGGCTCAACAACCCCGTAAAGGGAGGTGTCCCGGACTGATGTGACCTACCCTCTCTCATCATCCCGGCTTGGAGACATTTCTGGAAGCGGCAGGCCTGGCAGGCTTTCCTTCTCCGCTTGGTGATCTCACACTCGTTCGTCACTGGACAGCTATACTCGATGTTGCCTACGTAACCACAAATTACTTTTTTATTTTAGATTAAGCAGAGAACACTTTATCAGAGGAGACTGTCAGTGTCCTGTCCTGAGTAATAAAAGTAAGCCTTTTAACTAAGCAGTATTTCTCATTAATTAAATAAATACATTTCTCTTTGCTAGTTTATCAACATGTCGTCTGTTTGATTCTCTGTCCTCTGTCCATGTTGTCATCCTGTTTGTTCTCACAGAAATCTATAGAAAATCTGTCCAGACACCCCCACGCCTCCTCCCTCCTCCCTCCTCCCTCCACAGCCAGTATAAGTTTTATTGGGGCTTAAACTCCGGAGTCCTGTTAACAGGATATTGACGAGCAAAGACAGAAACAAATGCAGAGACTGGAGGCTTTTTCTCAGCTGACTCAGTTAATTCTGGGTTTACTGACGTGAAACATCATCAGAACTTCATCATCAGAAGAAGATTCCTTTGAGGAAATAACGTTGTCACTCATCATGTTCCAGAAGCATCTTATCTGACATTAGTCCTTATTTAATGTGGATATTTTCTACGTAGTTGCTGAATTTAAGAAACTTGACTTATTTTATTTTTGCACATTGAACAGCTGAATTTTCAGAGCACACAGATGCTTTTCAAAATAAAACTATGGAAATGCTGTAAATTCAACATGAAATATTCAGGAGTGATTCAATTTCACAATAAGGTCTTTTAAACTCATACTTAATGTGCAGATCGGTCTGATCAGACACAATCAATTAATCAATCAGTTAATCAGTCGTCTGAACCCTGGGACGCTGTTCACGGATCTGAATCCAGCCGAAGTGAGAAATAAGCAGCTGATGTGTGAGCTGATGGTTTCACACACTAATCAATGCAGTGAGCGCTGCTGCATTGATCAGCTCTGCCTATTAATTAATTCACACACACACACACACACACACACACCATTATTCTCACCCTGTATGGTCCTCTTGAAGAAAGCCTTGCAGGCCTCACAGGACGCCACGCCGTAGTGATACCCGGAAGCGAAGTCTCCACACACCAGACAGAGCCTCTTGGGCCCCACAGCACCCATCGGTGTCAGGTAGTCACCCCTGAGGATGGAGTCGACCTGCAGATAGAAAACACACTGACGTCTGTGCTACTGTTGGAACATTTATCAGCGCTTTACATTCATCTCCACTGTCTGTTCTCATGCTACCTTCATTAAACACAGTCTGCTGAACATCGTCTACCAGATGCACAGTTTCCTCACCGTTCAATCAATTTGCTTTTATTTCTCAGTGCTGAGAGGTAAATTTTGAGGGACTGTTTTCTGCTGTTGTATGCTTCTGCTCCTCTACATTTATTGGACAGCTTCAGTTGAGTTGTCCCTACAGCTCTGATAAAGGTGGGCTCTGATCGTGGTGATGTGATCGCTTTGGTTGTCAACTGAGCATCAAACAGCAGTTGTGAGTGATATTTTCGTACAGGTCTGGTAATGATGCAGGTACTGGATCAGTAGTTTTCTCATTAGTGCAGAAAATGTTCCAAAAAAAGGTTCTTCACCTGCACAGAGAACGAGTCTGTGCGAGACACTGAAAACCGTACTGAAGCCTCTGACACCATAGCGCTGCCACCGACGCTTCCTCCGCTGGAACTAGATCCTGTTGGGGAGTCAGGCTCCAGCGCTCCACAGAGGATGCTGTAGGAGGAGGAGGAGGAGGAGGCCGGACTGGGAAGGAGGAAACCAGGGTGTGAAGGGCTGAGGCCGAGCGTGGAGTCCAGAGGGAAGGAGGGACTGAGGGGGGAGGACTGGAGGAAGGAGGCTGGAGATGCTTCATCAGTGGGGGAGGAGGAGGAAGAGGAGGAGTCCTGGAGGCTGAGGAGAAAGAAGAGAGATTTAACAGTTAAAGCTCACCAACCTGCAGTAATGATGGAGGGAAAAATAAACATCTTTGATAATCTGATTTTTTTTTTTAAATCACTGAAAACTCTTTAAACCATTTAAATCAAAATGAATCAGTGTGACAATAACAAACCATTTATAATTTACACACACGCGGCTCTCCACACGTCATGTGCTCGAATGTAGACTCAAACAGGTTTTAATCATTAATTTAAAATCCTTCGTAAAATGTTCTCAGGACAGAGCACGAGACTCGAATCTCTCTCTGGGTCGTGAGTTTGAGCCCCACTACCTGTGGGAGGTGCCTTGTAGGCTGGGTGGCAGTCGCCCCCGCGACCTGGGTCCAGACCCAGATAAGGGGCAGATGATGACATGACATGAGATGTTCTCAGGACAAACTCCACAGTCCTACATATTCTTGGCCTACATCCTAGGCTGAGGCTCCAGCAGTCTGAGTTACACAAACTCAGGCACATCAAGGTGAAATCTCTTAAATTTAAAGCTACATTTTTTTTTAGAACTAAATTTCTTCTGGATGTTTCATCACTGAGCTGCCAGAAGCATGAAGAGGGAAGTTTGTACTGAAATGTCTAAACTTTTGAAAATGTATCAAACTCAGACTGTTGAAACTTATAACTAACTATAAACCATAAAAAACATTATGTGTATAAAGGCACAGAAAACTGTTGTTTGGACACTTGTTTCTCTCTAATGATCAATAAAGTTATTCAATTTACTGTGTGTTGTAACCCAGGGAGGGATTTTGCTTTCATGTGTGTTTGGTTTTATGAGTGAGAGCAAGTTACTCACCGCTGTGGGCTGAGGAAGTGACAGTCGTCCATCAGAGAGAAGTCCTTCAGTTCCATTGTGAACCTGATCCCAGATCAGCTTCACCACTTGGCCAAAACCTGACAAATCCAACCAAAAAAAAGCAAAAACAATAATAAAAAAAAAGTCCTCAGTGCTGCGTTCACACACTCAGCTTTCAGTCAGTAAAAAAGAGTTTTCTGATCGTACTTTAAGGTCCAGTGAAAAAGTGGGAAAAGTTTCCCTGAACTCATGAAGATGGATGAGGACAGATTTCTGAGGCTCTGAGGTGTCTGTGGTGTTATTTATCTGTTTCCCCTGTCATCACAGAGGAGAGGGGAGAGCGGGGGCAGGGCCTGCATTTCCAGCCAATCAGCATGCAGCATCACCAGTGCAGGGGATTGACTTCTTCTATCATCTCTATTGATTTGGACAGTGACAGATGTAGGCCACGGCAGCCTGAAGCTCCTCTCTGCTGATGGTGACCTGCAGCTTTTCCTCCTCTGGGTTGAGTTTGAGCTCACAGAGAAAAAAGCAATAGGGAAATAAACACAGAAGTAAATAAAAACAAAATAACATTTAGTCTGGTTTCAGCCATTAAAGAGTCTGAGATGAATTTTCAAAACGCTCCTTTTGAAGAAGTAGATAGTTTTCTACTTCTATTTAAATCTTCTCATCAAGCGTCAGATAGTTTTACTTCTTTCAGGCCATTTGTGGCCTTTCATTACACACGTCTCACATGGTCTGTTTTAAAGAAAAACATTTAATTATAATAGAGGGATTAAATATTTCTCCCTCAGAGACACATCCTGTTTGTGCAGGGAAGAATCTAAACATTTAAGAGTTGAGTTGCTAAAATGTGAAGGAAAATTCAACTGTTCACGACCAAAATAAATAAAAACATGGAAGACACGTTGTTAGCCGAGTGAGGTCAGCATCTCTGTGACAGATAATTAAACATCTCAGGTTGTTTAAATTTGCAGCATAAACACTGGGGATGCACCGTTACCATGGTAATGGGTGTAATCCGCCTTTTTTATTTTTTTTTTACTGACAGTTTTATCTTCGTTTCTGTTCACATTTAATCAGGATTAGTTTGTTTACACTGCAGAAACAAACACAGTTGTGTTGACTTCCTGTCGATGGACTGAGGGACTAACGGACATTTCTCCTCACTGTTTAAGGGAACATCTGATTTGAATCAGTCTCACACAGTCACAGGGAAACTAGTGGTACACCTGCTCTGTTTGTGTTTGTGTGTGTGCGTAGGATGCTGAAGCAGCACTTTGACACAGCGAGATGTGAGAACCAAACACACACACACACTCTCCCTGTCCTAATCTCACCCTCAGACGAACAGTCTCACCTACATCTGCTGTTTCATAAGAGCTGCATAACTAGGTCTGTCTGTCTCTCTCTGTCTGTCGCTCTGTCTCACAGAGGAGTGTGGCTTAGTTTAGTTCTCTGCTGCTCTGACGTATCTCAGTTTCTCTGTTTTACTGATTTTTAATAGACAAATCACAGAGAGCTTTTTTTCTTTATTATTTCCTCCCCTCTGACTAGAGAGACAGTTTCTCAAATTCAGGTGCAACAGGTTCAGATTTTCATGAATTGGTAGTAAATGTTCTAATCCTCCAGAAACAGTACAGCACTTTTGTCGCCTTTAATCTCAAAAACGTTTGATCCTTGTCCGTTTCTTGAACAGCACCAGTAATTTGAATTTGTCTTATTGTGTTTTCATTGTGTTTGACATTGACGTGGCAGATGCTGAGACATTACAATGAATAAGTGAAAACACTGACCTGAAGGTGGCTCTGGAGGAAAACTCAGGGATCTTTGGACCAGGAAAGTCTTTCTGTCCAGTCGTTGTTGAGACATTTCAGTGTGGGACAGTCGTCCCTGACTCTGACATAGCTAAAAAGAAATAAATCTGTTGAAAAAACATTTTTATCATCTTTTTGTGATGCCAGTTGCAGTTTAACTGATACCACTGTCTCTAAGTACTGGGTTGAACTGAGACCTGGGGGAGATCCTGCAGGAGGAGCAGGAGGGGGACGTCTCTGTCTGTCACTGTCCCCCATCGTTTACACCAGAAAAATATTCATCATCAAGGACTTTAAACAATATGTTTTTTTGACTGTTGGCTCTTAAAAATAACTCAGTGAGGCCTGTTTGATTTTAATGTAAGTCACACAGGGTTATTTCTATTGTTGTGCTCAGCTTGGGGGACACCAGCAGTTTGTTTGTTTCCTGTCATTTCAAGCCAGTTTATTAATAAAGTTATGAAATGATCCTTGAGTGCAGTGAGATAATCTGAGTAAAAATATCCTGAGATAAAAGGAGTAAGTCTGGATTCCCTGAGTGAAATCCCTCTGTGTGCCTGACAGCGTTCGCACTGCTGACCCACTCACCTCCATCAGATCTGGGTCACCACCGCTGTGAGTCAACGCCGACTTCCCTCACACCACCTCAGCTCCCTGAAGACCTCAAGACATCATCATTCTGTCACTGGACAACTGGAAAACACTCATTCACACCGCTGCTCACAGCTGTCTGCTACTGCACTGCCCTGCAAAGGCAGGAGGGGGCAACTGCAGTACAACAACAACAACAACAACAACAACAACAACAGTAAACAGTGAAGCCTCAAAAATGAGTAACATATGCAAGTTCAAAACCTTAATTTTATGCAATTTTAACCTGAATCAGAGCCACTGACTTTAAATAAAAACACATCCACAAGCACAACATGTTTCGTCTTCAGCTCTTTTCTATTTGAGGTAACGAGCAAGCTAATTAGCAAGTTTAATACATTAATCTTTGTTCAAATATTTCACCTCACCAGAGGCGAAATATTTTATTTATCTGCTGTTAATATTTCTTGGTCTCCGTTTTCTGTTTATTGGATCCATGTTTTGTGTTCATATTTTACATCTTTTGAAAGTTAAAACCTTAAAACGTGTGAGTTAATATCGCAGGAAATGTTGATGAGATGTGTGTTGCTGAAAGGCCTGGGGTTCCAATTTGTTGTTTTTTTCAAATGAGGTGTTTATATTATTAGTTTCTTTTAAGACACTGACACTGGGTCGTTCCTCCCTTTGCTCTCATGGATTAACCAGATGTTGGAAACCTTCCTTTGAGATTCTGCTCCATGTTGACATGATTGATCACATCCTTTCTGAAGATTTCTTAGCTGCACATTCATGCTGCCAATCTCCTCTTCTATATATATCTGTTTAGCAGCATGTTTGGATTTAATTCGTTTTTGTTGTTGTTGTTTTTAGATACGATATGTCTCTGCAGGTCAGACTATGACACTTTGTATAAGTGCTCACACTCCTGTGTGTCTGTGTGTCTGCTGAATGAGGATACCTGCAGCGGTGTAGGTCTTCGAACAGCACTGGCCGTTCTGTGAAAGTGAAAGCTGATATTCCGCTGGCTCACAGTTTCAGCCTCAGTACTGGGTGAGCCTCTGTAATCCCATTAACACTACCTGAGGGTGAAAGTGTGTGTGCGCGCTGTGAGACTGTGTGTGGACAGATTGGCCTATAATATAAAGTGGCTTACAGACCTGGATCTACACAAACAGTGCAGGCATTAAGGTTATGGAGTTTAGGGAAAGATTAGAGGTGGTCAGCACGCGAGCATCACCTGAGGTGACTCAACAACAAACACTCAGTACACAAGGCTAATGTTAGCAATATGCTAACAGATTTCCACAGGTGGGTTGATGTAAACAAACAGGTGAAGAGAAGCTGCTGAGGGTTCTGAGCACCTCTTGTACAGTGACATGCTGATAATAAGACTGTGCAAATGTAAACAGTAAAATAATTAAACAGAAAAATACAACTAACCTGCATCAACACTGATACACAAATAAAGTTTTCTTTCTCGTTGTGGTCATTTTGTGTCTCTTTGAGGCCTAAAGCTCAAATTCTCTCCTCCGGGCAGACTAACAGCAACTTACTGTGACCTCACTCCTTCCCTGACCAGAGTTGAACCAGCAACCTTCACTCACTGCTTCTCACATCCTCTCTGCTCTCTGTCCTACAGACCTGACAATCAAAAACCAGAGGAAACACAGACAGGCTTCACTAAACACGTGTGCAAATATATTTTCATTTCTTGTCATACAAACAACAATAATAAAAAAAAAGTGAATCATTAACCATAAAAATGAACATTTTAAGATACCAGAGACTACAATTTCAACAATTTACAAAATCTCCTGCGTGAACACGTAAGGCCGGTCTCTGGCAGATACAGTGCATGTTATACATCAAACATTAGGTGCTGAGGAGGAAAGTTCATCGTGTCGGTTTCAGCATGTTAACTACAACAGAACGTTAATACAAACACAGTAAACACACTCTCTGACAGGCTCTAACAGCTTCATACATTTGGTAACAGTAAGGATTATTGCAGAACAATGCCAATGAGTATATACACAATATGACTGAATGCAGCTTCCAGGACATTCAGGAGTGGAAACATGAGTATTGTAGTGTTTAGAGCTGTCCGTCAAACTGAGAGAAAGACACGATTTCCGAAAAGATTTCCACTGGTGGTCAGAACATAAACCTGTATGATGGTCACACCATCCAGGACAGTCCTGAGTTTCTATGTTCAGCAACGTTAATGAAAAAACTGAAATGGGAAAAAATCACTTGTGAACCAGTGGCTCTTCACATTTCTTGATTCCATTCCATGTGACGGATTTTAAAGACAAAATATCTTTCCATTTGGCTGTTTGACAGTAAAATTTGAGTTTATCCACCAGTATTACATCCTGGTAACACAATTAAAAGAATCAGCCAAGACATCTGGACTCAGTGTTTCAGTGTATATGGCCCAAAAAGCAAATTAGTTTTCAGGCTCGTTAATTTGAAACAGCGAGTGGATGGTTCTGCTTAGCGAACGTTTAAAGTCTTGGCTTTCTGTTTTTTTTTTTTTATAGTGGTACTGTTAGCACACGGATGACATTTACAGAAGAAAGCTGTACGGTCAGATATTCTAACTGTATTTAGACTAAAGCTAATGTCAAAAAATGGCAAAATGTGGAATGTGTTTGTAATTAAACGTACATTACTCCTGCTTTAAAAAATAACTATGTACTGTAAATCATTCATTAATAAAGACAGACTATTTTCTTCTTTATATTTAAAGGTGAAACCTTCAGATATGTGTTTCACTTAATACTAATATGTATAGTTTAGTTTTCACACCTGAGCTCCCTCAGTGAACATAAGTGACAGAGATCTATAAGGTGATTAGAGCTGCAATGATAAGTCAATCAATTAGATTAATCAACAGAAAAATGATTGGCATTGATAATGGATTAATTGTCGGTCATTTTTCAAGCAAAAACAGTAAATATAGTTCCAGCCTCATATGTGAAGATTTACTGCTTTTCTTTGTTCTTATCTGAATTTTTATCTCCAGTCTCTGCTTTTTTATGACTGATATCTGATGGTGACTGATATCTTTATGCCTCAAAGTGTAAATGAGACAGTTCAAGAACATGAAGGTCAGAACACTGCTATATTCTTATCTTATTCTTACCTATAGTCTTAAAAGACAGTTAAGTGAATATCTTGGGTTATGACCTGTTGGGTAAAACATGATATTTGAAGACGTCACCTTTGGCTTCTAGGAATAGTAAGAGGCTTCTTTCCCCCTATTTTCTGACATTTTATACACCAAACAATTAGTCAACGAATAGAGAAAATAATTGGTTGATAATGAAAATAGTCGTAAATCGAAGCCCTAGAGGTGAGGTTCATGTCTTTCCCTCCGTTTTGTGTCGAGTTAGTTGTGAAAAGTAGGTTGTTGCTTCTGAACTGATCTGAGGTCAGTGTCTGGCTCCCAGTGAAGCTTGGTTAGTTTCCAAAAAAAAAAAAAACAAAATAACCCCCCAGAATACACAACTTCACACATTTCCAGACCTTTCTATACAATCAACATCCAGATAGTGTCGTGGCCGTGAGTCTGTAGGAAGTCAAAAACATACACATGAACTTTGGGCACAGCTTGGTTCTCAGTTCTCCTCATACTGGGCCAGACAGGGCCAATCAGAGCCAGTCTACAGTCTACAGCTGGTTAAGCCTGGTCTCCGTCACTGGGCTAACTAAACAGGGCTAGACTGGTTTAGACTGAGCTACACTACACCAGAAGATCTGCTGTGGCAATGAAATCCATAGACTGGGACCAGAATCTGAAAGTGATATGTTAATAAAATGATTAGAGATGTAATCTACAGACCCAAAAACTGGATTTAGTGTGAAATCACTCTTAGGTAAACTGAGCTTTTGGTCAGGCATGAATGGCTTCAGTGTCATTTTAAATGACACACACACACATACATATATATATATATATATATATATATTAAGCAAAATTCAAACTCCAGTTCAACTTCAAAGAATAACACTAAAATTAGATAATTAATTGTGCATACAGTCACTTTATTCCACCATCAACTGATCCTAGTCCCAGTCTGAAAGGTTCCTTGTGGCAGAATTTTTTTTTCCTTTTTATAGAAAAAAATGCAGAAATTTTGTCGCCCAGGCCAAACAAATCTTTGCACGTTTCCTGGTGACAATGACCCCAAACTACAAGACTGCGTGACCCTACAACGTAAACGTAAATACAGAGATCAGCTGTCAGAGAGTATGGACAAACTGAGAAAACGCAGCTGGGGGTAGAAGCTAAAATGGGGAGTAAATTTACTCTTCAGTGGAGAGTGACCCTGTGTTGTGCCCAGTCTAGTTTAGCCCAGTTTAGTGCAATCCTGAGTATTTTAGTCCAATACATCTTATCCTGGTCGAGTATAGTTTGTCAAATCTGGTCCTAAAGTAAAGCCCAAGCCAGTTTAGTCTAGTTTAGTCTAATCTAGTCCAGCCCAGTCTGCCTTTGTGTAGTCCAGTCTTAGATTGTTTAGATCAGATCAAGTCCAGTCTGGTTTGATCTGGTCTATGCAGCCACACAGTGGTTTGGTCTGCGAGACATGATGTATCCTCTCCTGCAGACACAGCGAAATGAGCCTTCAGTGTTCACACAGCGAGCGTTCACACACGGGAACTCCACGCCGACGCTGTCCTCACACTCGTTTATGTCTGCAAACATACACATTTACTCTTAATTCAATAAACACTAGGTTCATAATCTCATAATTCATCATGACAAGAGTAGGGGGAAAAAAAGGACAGTAAATATATAAAGATGTGTCCTTAAAGGAAAATTGTAAAATCTAACTTAAAAAAAAATACTGAAACTTCCCCTTAACAACGTGAAGCCTAATACATATTTACATTAATGTGTCAGGAAATGTAACGTGTTTTGTAATCTGTTTTTACTCTTTAATAAAACAATAACCTCCGTTTTGTTTTCGAGTCCTGTTCCTGTAAGAACCCAGTTCTTACAAAAATACTAAGAGCATCATTCATTTCTTCTTTTCTCTAAAATACCCAGTTCATACTCCCCTCTTTCCCACAGCCTTGTTTCTTTTCCACTGTGCCTACATTTAAGAACCCGTAGGAACCAATCATTGCGTTTTATTGTTTGACTGGGACCTGATTCAAACAACTAAATTACGATGTAAATCGTGGACTGTATAATAACCTATTTCCAAGATTATAAAATGTTTTGACTCCTGGTTCTAAAAGTAGGTACTGGATCAAAAACACATTGTTCTGAGGATTTTCTGCCCATTCAGACTGATTTCCTCCCCTGACATGTTTTTAAAAAGGTGTGAGTGTAGTGATGGTTCAGAGCAGCTGTCTCTTCATACCTATACATGTCATGGAGGTCATATCCAGTTCATATCCTTGGTAACAGTCACAGGTGTAACCCTCCGCGACACGAATACACCTGCCGTTCTCACACCCATGCAGTATCCCACAATCCTCTGCTGTACTCAGGCTGGCATAGGGCTCATAACGCCCTGGAAGACAAGACAAGTGAGAATTTGTTTTACTATATTTTTTCTCCATGTGATGATTTTGTAACCAAAGAAGAAAATTTTCTGCCTCAGGTGGGTGGAAAACGGCCTAAGGTAGACTCACTCTCATACACCCTCCTCGGTGCTGCTCCTCCTCTCTCAGTGAAGGGAGGGAACGGTGGGCCCGGCCTCCACGTCTCCTCGTCATCCTCCTCCTCATAGGGAGCTCCAGGCAGCGGGGCCAGGCTGAGAGGAGGACCATCAGGCCGGGATGGAGGAGGAGGCCGTGCCCCGAATGCAGTCTCAGCCCGCGGGTCTGGCGGGAGATGGAAGGACGGAGGCCTGGGTGGAGAGGTGTCAGGGGAACCGTAGTCCCCTTCAGAGTAGTAACCGGTGCTGAGAGAGACACAAACACTGATGGACCAATACAAAAACATCCACTGCCACTAGCCCCCAACCAATATATTCATCTGTTAATGTTCTCTGGCTATATTCAGAGGGGCACTTTAATTAAATTTTTATCTTTATACTACTAATTACCATTATCTGTCTGCCCTAATAATCTTCATGCTGTCCCTGTTCATCCTCACCCATAGTCAGGCCTGCGATAGGCTCCGTCCGGCAGACTGAAGGAGGCAGGTGTCCTCCCCCTGAACCCCGACCTGCCGCCTCCTGCTAAAGAGTAATCATCAGGACGACTGAAGTCTCTGCTGGGAACCACAGCTGGAGGGAAGGAGTCCGGACTGTAGGGAGGGAAATGTGGAGGAGCTGGGGGGGCGGGGGAGGAAAGGAGGAAACAAGGAGAAGAGAGAGGGGAAGGAAACTGATGCTCAATGAGAGACAAAAAGCCACAGAGACAATAAAAAAAAAAAAAATCAAATGCATTTTCAAGAAAAAAATTTAACAATGAGAAAAAAAGTGAAATAAAACTATAAGACAGTTAAAATAAGTCATGTTCTTTGTACCGCTCCCTCCTCCTTGTCCTGCTCCAGGTCTCACTCCTGTTTCTGATCCACTCGTATCCGAAAAACTCGGAAACTGAGGAAGATATGTACTGCACAGAAAAGCATAGTCTTCTGCAGAGACACAGAGGGAAGTGAATTATTCATCTAAATCTAGAAAGCCATCATGTGCTGCTTTTTTCTTTTCTTTCAGTTTTCTAATAATAAGTGCAACTGTCCAAAAAAAAAAAAAATTATCATTTTTACTTTACAGTGAAACCAGCAGCAAAGAAAGCTCACAGAACAAGCTGTAAACACAAGATCTGACATCATTTTATAAACGTTTAGTGCATCTTAAATCATCTCTGTATGTATTTGGTTTTATGGCTGCCACAGGTGGGTCAGACCATACACTGATATTTTTCTTTCACTGTTTTCCTGTGGTTTTTTTAAATTTTATTTTATTACCGGAGTCCATGGTGGGACAGAGGGCACACTGCATTCCCCAGCCCTCCCCATATAGACAGCAGCAGTCGGTGAAGGTGACCTGAGCCCCAAGCAGAGGACTCTGACACATCAGGTCTGCTGAGAGGTGCTGCCAGCACACAGACAGGTTCTCATCTGGAGGAGGGAGAGAAGGATGAATAACAAGAGAGACTATGGCTGACGGTGCTGAAACAAGTCTTCTTTCAAACTTCGCTGTAAAAACACGTTTGGTGGGAAACACAATCTCTGGATGGAGGCAATGTATTTTTTGAATGAATGAAGCACAACATTTAGGAGGAGGGGGAGGAGGAGGAGGAAGGCAGGTGTCTTACCCACAGTGAGGTGGGAGGAGTTGACACAGTTTCGCTGTGTGTCGTCCAGCACCAGAGGAGGTGGACAGCTGCAGTAATATGAACCCACCGTGTTCACACACACTCCTCCGATACAGCTCTCCTCCTCACATTCGTCGTGATCTGAGACAGACAGAGACAGTGACTGAACAAACACACGGTCATGGTCAACAGGTATTTGTCTGACACGAGCTGTAACTCCACAGTTTCCCTCTGACTAACTGCTGTACCTTGTTACTGTTGCCGAGCTATGATTGGACAATCATTGTTTGGGGGTGGAGGTTAACAAACAGTCAACTGTATGAGTTGACTTTTTAACCTTATATATCATATACATGACTGCGTGTGCTATCAGGGTGTGTCACGCATGTCTGCATGTGTGTCTTTCATACCGACACACTCCAGCAGCGTGCTGTTGTAAACATATCCACTGGAGCAGTAGCAGTTGTATCCGGGGATGTTGTTGACACACACCCCGTTCTTACACACCTCTGGATGGAAACGCTTACACTCATCCACATCTGGAAACACAGGCAGAGAAAATACACAGCTGTATGTTAAAACAGGTCCTCTGTACTGCTGTGCTTACTGCAGCTGCGTGCACACACACACTGTTCGTGTGCAATGAGAAAGATTTATTTCGATTTACTGGTAGCACTGGGTGAACTACAGCGGACCTGAGTGGGATTGATCTAGATTTTTGTACGATAGCAGTAAAAATAAATAAATAAATAAATAAATAAAAGCTTTAAAATGGTTTGAGTTTTGAGCTTTTTGCCCCTCACATATTCTGAGACTCAGTAATGTCAACTAATGTTTACTGACTGGGGGGAAAGAAAAAAAAAAAACTAAGGATCATGGATTCACTTTAGTCGCTTTTATTATCACTCTTGTGATAATTATGTTTAAAGTTTTAAAACTACAGTTCCCATCATGCTTTATAAGCAGGAACAGAAATGTTGCCATGCAGTCAGGAAGCTGTGAGCTTCTCTTTAAGCCTACCTATATTTATTTAAAGTCAGTTAAACTGACAGTTATAACCTGTGTGTGTGTGTGTGTGTGTGTGTGTGTGTGTGTTTGTGTGTGTGTGTGTGTGTGTGTGTGTACACCTCTGTAGCTGAAGGCTCCTGGTCCAGTAGTAACATATCCTCTCCCACTGGGACACAGAGACAGAAACTCGACTGCACAAAAACATTGACAACACAGAAACCTCTTTAAACATCTTTAACTGTCACATATTAAACTACAACGCTGCTCTAACATCCTGTTAGGCTGCAGGGTTCACTACAGAACGAGACACTGGAGGAAACATGATGGGATCATTAAAATGAAAGTTTCTGTAACACTGTCAAAACGGCAAAACTCTGAATTACACTCAAAGATAAAGTCAGAAATCAGATCAGCTGTCTCCTTCCATATATCTTCACCTAATATACAACTATATTAGGTGAAGATAATATAGTCAAGACACAGCTGTCCTTCTCCGGCATAACCCAGCCCAGTGTGTGGTATCTCACCTGTGTCTGTGGGTGGGCAGGTGTGGTACTGGCAGCCCAGTCCCCAGCCTTCCCCCACTGTGCAGCAGCACTCCTGCTGGCTGGTGTTGGTGGCCAGCAGGCTGCAGGTGCCTCTATCAGCAAGGTTGTAGTAACACTCCCTCAGCTCGCCGGGACGAGCCACAGGGAGG
This sequence comes from Toxotes lorentzi, assembly GCA_037833715.1. NCBI lineage: Eukaryota > Metazoa > Chordata > Actinopteri > Toxotidae > Toxotes > Toxotes lorentzi. Next base: position 2,552,157 of record JBBMJY010000026.1, read on the forward strand.
GGGGGCGGCAACGCCTCCACCTCCACTACACTGGCATGGACGGAGGAGGAGGAGAAGGGGTAGTTGGGGGCAGTCTCTGCTGCAGGAGAAGAAAGGAGAATTTCGCTGGTTGAGTTTATTAATAATAATAATAATAAAAATAATAACAATAATAAGACTATTTAAGAAGATTTACGTGCATGGCTCCCTAAAGCTGTGTGAACGTTGTGCTCTAATCTGAGCAGCTGCAAGCTAATTAACAAGTTAGGAAAGAAGAAGGAAAAGCGTTTCTCTGACACAAAATTATGGCTATTTTTTCACTTTGGTCAAATTAAGAGAATAAGGGACCATACGTACTATGATTAAATACTACACAGTCTTAGTTTTGTTTTGAATATTGATACCAGTGCTGCAGAACCACTGGAACAGCTGTCTCTGATCAGTGGAGGTGTGCTGGTCAACTGGATTTAATATATACACCATGGTGAAACACTGATGGTAACGACATTGTTGACAGTTTCTGTTGCCATCAGAGAACATTAAGAACACAGCACAGAACTCCTGTCTTCATTAGCAGTTCCATTGTTTAGCCACAAGGGAGCACCTTCCTCGCAGAAGCAGAGCAGACACAGCAGGACCAGATAACCAGGGTCCTCATCTGTTACAGTACATCAGTGGTAATCACGTACCCACACAGGCTTTTCCATCAGCGGTGGAGGTGAAGCCCTGGTCACACACACAGAGGTAGGTTCCTATCATGTTCCGACAGAAGGCGTGATCCCCACACACTGTCTCATTGGTACACTCATTTATATCTGACGGGGAACAAAGAGGTTGTCTGACATGTACGTTCCCTCCCAGGCACAGGCAACAGAAATACATTGAAAATAATAAACCACAGGAGATACTACTAATAATAGTGAGGATAAAAAGAAATCACATAAATAGCACATATAAAAACTAATATGTTGATACAATCCATTCACAGGACCTTAAACACCTGCACATAAAGGGCGCTGCTAATCACTCCAATGTTTTATCCCAATAACCATGGAAAAAAAAAAAGGATGTAACGGCTGTCAGATTTTCCTCTCACAGTAAATTTGATTTTCTCTAGTTTTAAATGAAACATAAAATCTCAACAACGCGCCATAAAAAGGGGGTTTTGAATTTTTCCAGGCAAACAGGAAAAGAAGCAGGCAAAGTAAATATTCCGAGACCAGGCAGCTTTCGCTGGTTTTACACTAAAAATGCCTGTTGAAGTATCTGGTTCGACGTCTGTGTTGTAAACATTGTTCTGAAATGAAGACATAATGCATCATTGTCCTTTTGTTACATGGACAAGATGAACGATCTTAATCTGACCTGCATGTTTTGTATCTGATCATGTTTCACTAAGAGTCCTCCCTCTATTCTGATCTGTCTCTGTCTGCTGTTGCGGTTGTTTGTGCAACTCTTCCTCCATCTGTTTCACATCCTTTCACTTCCCTGCAGGGCTTTTACTGTGAAACATTTGCAGGAAATGTTGAGTTTAGAGTAAAGAGTTTTAGAGAAACAAAGTGACCTCAGTTTCAGTTTGTGCATGTCGCTCTCCAGGTGTGTAAAGTTATGACCAGTCATCACTGACTCCTAGGCTGCCATAAAGTTGAACATACAGAGGTTTATGACCTGCCGACAGACTCACCTACGCAGTCCCCAGTCTGTGTCACCTGGTAGCCTGGATCACAGGAAGTGAGGCAGCGGTATGAACCAATCGTGTTTTCACAACGGCGTGACCCACAGACGGAACCGCTGGACGAGACGCACTCGTCAACATCTGAAAAAGAGATAATGTTATGTTCTGATGGAATGAAAACGTGTGCGTGTGTGTTGTGTGTTTACCAAGGCAGGTGGTCCTCTCGGGGTTGGCGGTGAAGCCCGTTTGACACTGGCAATGGAAGGAGCCCTCAGTGTTTACACAGCGGCCGTCCAAACACACGCCTGGCTTCACACACTCATCCACATCTGCAGAGAGAGAGAGGGAGGCCGTCACTGCATGTCTCACTCTCACTCACACACACACACACACACACACACAGTATACACACACACACTGTCATGAAAACAGGTCAAAGATGACATCGGCATTACATCAGCTGTAAAAGCAGGACTGGCGAGATCGGACCTGAGCTGTTGGCAGTAGATCAACACGAACACTGAGCTCTGTGTGTTCCTGACTGAAAACATTCGTCTGCAGAGCATCAAACATCCAACAGCCGAACCACAGTCATGTCTGACTGGCTGCTGAAACTCTACCACAGTGCTGGATCTGTGTGGATTATTAACCGCTCTGGATGACTGTACAACTTTAAATATTTATGGTTGTAGTTGGAACAGAACGACAACAAAGTCAGTCACACCACAAACCAGCAGAGTGAAACTCCTGCATGTGTTTTTGTGATTTAAAGGCAGTGCCTGAAGAATGAATAAAGCCAATTTTGAATATTATATGACAGGTGATGTTACGCTGTCAGGTGTTATTTTAAGGCCTCCCTTAAAATTATGTGAGATATACACTCTTACTTCACACTCACTCAGACTAAAGCATTACAGCTCTGAACTGTGAACTGATCTTTTTCCACGAGAGGTTCTTGAATGAAATCGACTAATTTATGGCAACAATTTAATATGATTTTTATCAGCATGTTGAAAAACGTATGTGTCAGGTTTTTAATTCACTGGATTAGACAAAAACTGATTCACCAGAAAATGTACTCTGTGATACAAACACAGATACTGCAATACAAAATGAAAAACATACTGTGGGAAAGAAGAATTAAAACAAACAAAATACAAATACAAATAAACAGACCCAGGTTTTGTTCTGGGATCCATCAGGTTGAACAATCTGACTCACCGAGGCAGGCCGTCATGTTGTCACTCAGTGTGAATCCCTGAGAACACACACACGTATAGGATCCAGGTGTGTTCACACACTCTCCTCTGGAGAAACAGAAATCACCCTCCAAACACTCGTTAATGTCTGAGGACACACGGACACACACACACACACACACACACACACACACACACACACTGAATTTAGCTTTTTAACATATTCAGCAGATCATCTTAATACCACCAATAAACTTCTGTGAATATTTCAAAGTGTCGCAGTGATGTTAAAATGTAAACAGGTCTGTCATCAGTAATTAGTGTCTATATATTTACTTTATTTGTACAGTAGCTGTAGGAGCTGCAGTTTTTTTTCCACTGACATCCACAGGTCACATTAGAGTGAACAACACTCACCTCTACACTGTCTCCCCAGGCCGGCGGTTCGATACCCGGGTGGACAGTCGCACCTGAACGAGCCGATTGTGTTCACGCACACTCGCTGGGCCTCACATGCCCCAGATCTTGCACACTCATCTATATCTGCAGGACACAGAAGAGTTTGATTGCTAACATGAAATAATGTGGCCTCGCTCTCCCACATCAAACATAAATAATCTACTACAGTTTCACTGTCACCAAAAAAGCTTCAATTACAGAGACAAAGTGCTCCTTTGACTACACACCTGCGAGTCTCTGCCACAGGCACTGTTACATGGTGTTTTCTGGGTTTTTTTTTTTTCATGTTTTCTTTTTCCTGGTTGTAGGATTCGGTTCCTACACTTCATACTGGGACGACGTCATGCACATAAAAACGTTTCCAGGCTCCGAGACAGTTTTACAAATATAAAACTCCTGTGGTTTAAAAACTCATAACAGAGCGAGCATTAACTGTCCTGTCAACAGTCTTACAGATGTCTCTTTGACTAACTGACAGCAGGGCTGACTGGTGCAGGGCTGAAGTGCTCAAATTGGAAGTGTTTTTTTTCCACCCCCGACTCAGACATGTTTCTGAACTCAGTCCAGCTCTGATCTTGACCGAGTGCTGTTGGTCCTTCTCATTCTACCAAACTTCATTTCTCAGTGTAAAGAACTGTCACACTGAAAATGTATTTAAATTTATCCATATAGGTTTTGTTTCAGATCATTGATTGTGTGTCTAGATACAAATTAAATCACCAGAGAAGTGATGTCCACATTCCCTGAATGCAACTCCTCTAAGAATATTTTAACTATCCACCAAAACAGCCTGTTGGATTTAATGTTTACAACAAGTGTGTGTGTGTGTGTGTGTGTGTGTGTGTGTGTGTGTGTGTGTGACCTTGGCAGGAGCCATCTTTGATGCGATACCCAGGCTGACAGGACACACAGTAATACGATCCCACAGTGTTCACACACTGCTGACCAGGACACTGGACCTGCGCACACTCATCCATATCTGGCGCGCATGCACACACACACACAGTTTCATATCTGCAAATCTGATTTTCATTATATAAACACCTCATAGTCAAATGACACTAAATGACACTAAAAATAATTGTTCCCAAAATCTGCGTGTGTGTATGTTAATGTGCGTGTACCTGTGCACACTCCGTTCATACTGTGGTATCCCTGCTGACAGTCCACACAGCTGTAGGAACCTTCAGTGTTTACACACTGCTGACCAGGACATGACTCACTGTTCTCACACTCATTTACATCTACAGAGAGAGAGATGAGAGGGATGACAGAGGGCAGTGTGTGTGTTTGTGTATGTGTGTTTCTTTGTGTGTGTGTGTGTGTGTGTGTGTGTGTGTACCTGTACACAGTCTGTTGGTCAGACTGTATCCTGGTCGACAGGACACACAGCGGTATGATCCTACAGAGTTTACACACATCTGACCAGGACACTGAGACGGCTCTACACACTCATCTACATCTGAACACAAACACATTGGACATGTTAGTCAGTGATCTTCAGAGCTGCTGGTAGGTGGATTATGTTTTCTCAGGACAGAGCCAGGCTAGCTGATCAATAAACTTGAATTTAACTGGATACTGATCTTACTGTAAAATCAGTCCAGGCTCCTGCACTGTTCTGATGTTTAATACTACATGTACGTATGTCATGCATTTGACTGTATTATTTATTCTGCTGTTTATTTTGAAATATCATAACCAGGTTTCTCTATGGTGCACAAACCAGGAAAAGCACATGTAAACATACTTGGCAAAAAGGCCATCAGCGTCCACATGGACGTGTGAGACTGAGTTTTAAGACGCTGTTTTGCAGTATAGAGTCTGGGCAGCAGCTTCAGGCCTCGTTACCTGTACAGGTGTTGTTCTGGAGCTTGAAACCGTTGCGACAGACACAGTGGTAGCTTCCGGGTGTGTTTTCGCAGCGACCGTTGGAGCAGGGAGCCTGACGACACTCGTCGATGTCTGCAGACAAAGTCACAGGAACATGGTGAGAGAAGCAGCTGCTGACTGAGGGCAGGATTATTCAGCAGCTAAATCATGTGTAGAGGCAGTAATCAGAGAGCATCACTTTCACTCTCAGAGAGTTGACTCATCTTTCACCTCAGAATTAGAGGCAGCCTTTGTGAGTGTGGATGATACTGAGTCTCAAAACTGACATTGGTCATGTTAAAGTAAATGTGCGCTGTGTGGTGATTAAACACTTGTTTTCTTGACTCAGAGTATCATCAACATCATTTAAAACTGAGAATGAAGAAATTTCCCAGGTAGCTCAGTTCTGAGTTGAAGCTAGTTGACCTCTGACCCAGGTGTGTGTTACCTGTACAGAGCCTGTTGAGCAGTCCATATCCAGGCTTACAGGACACACAGCGGTATGAACCCTGGCTGTTGATACACTCCTGACCTGGACACCGCAGAGGGTCCTCACACTCATCCACATCTGAAACACACACGTTACACACGTTTCTATCAAATGAACAATTTACAGATTCTTGCACTGTATTTGATTGTTTTCATCTTCTGCTACTTCATACTTTGACCAAAAATCAGTGTGTCTTCCTATTTATATTTCTGTTTTCCTTTTAAAGTTGTGGGATGGGTAAACAAGTCTGTCATCCATCTTTACCTGTGCAGGTGTTGCTGATGAGCTTGTAACCAAGGCCACAGACACACCTGTAGCTGCCCAGTGTGTTGTCACAGCGACCATTCCTGCAGGGGTTCAGCTGGCACTCATCAATGTCTGAGGATGAAAAGGAGTGAGCTGCTGTACCTTCTTGTATGTGACAAGAATCTTGCCGGTCCCACACACACACACACACACACACACACACACACACACACACACACACACACAAACACACACACAGGAAGTTGATGTCACCTTGACAACTGGTCTGCTGGCTGCTGCTCCTGTATCCAGACGGACACACACACCTGTAGCTGCCCATGGTGTTCACACACTCTCCCACCGAACACACACCTGGCGACTGAAGACACTCATTCACATCTACACACACACACACACACACACACACACACACACACACACACACACAGTCATTAAAAGACATGAACACACACCAGTTTGTATGTTTATTCTCTCTGACACTGATGGAGCTTTTCGTGTCTGCACACAGAAAGGACTGCAAATTGTCTTAATCTAGATGTAGTGGTGTGTGTGTGTGTGTCTCACCTTGGCAGTATGTGCGCTGAGAGTTGGGCTGGTATCCCTGATCACACACACAGGTGTATCTTCCACCTGGTTGATCCACACAGCGGCCACGCCCACACACACCTGGTCTGCTCTCACACACACCTCGCACTGCTGCAGACAAACACATGCAGACACAGGAAATCAACACTTTGTGATGTGAAATCCTCTTTGAAGACAAATCTTGGGTCTGAGTCTTCCCACAGGTGAAAAAAAGTGGGTCCAGTCATCCAGCCCCTCTCCTTACTCACTTCTCGTCACCTCTCCACTTTTCACCTTCATGTACAGTCATACTCATATACATAAACACCTGTCCTCTCTGCTCCAGTTGTGGTACTCACTCTGGACTCTGGTGGGTCTGATCGTTGGGCGGATAGCTGGTCTGTTCTGCTGAGGAGGGGGTTCTTCGCTGGGTCTTGACCCACTATCAGGACTCTGTGGCTGGGCAGGAGCAGAGAGAGAGTCACCTCTCGCTGGCGGCTGATCGGGCGGGGACACAGAGGAGGGACGACCGCCTGCTGAGAGCAGAAACCACAAAATCTAACACACACAATAAAAAAAACAATCAATGGACAATTAAAGATATAGTCCACACATGGCAGAGACCCACAATAGCGACACTGCATTGTCCTGCAGGGTGCAAAATAGTACATGACAATGATGTGATGTTCTTGTTTCTAAGTTCTCTAAATTCAGTTTTTCATCTTTAGTTCTGGTGTGGATTTCTTCATATTTAAATATAAAAGGATGCAGTGTTTTAATCTTAATAAAAGTGGGGACACCACGCAGCTTCGATGAAAGCCCATTCTACATGACTGTCCTTCTTGTTAAAATGTTTTGAGATAGGAACCATCAGTTAAATGTTTCTGCCAACAACAGTCAGATTTCCTTTTCAAATACTAAGAGAAATGACATGACTGTGCTGACTAACCCTCAGCAGTATTTCTGCTGTAATCAGCTGCTCTCAGAGCTTCTGTTACCTTGTCTCCCAGTGGACGGAGGCTGTGGTCTTGGTTGTGTTGTGAACGATGGAGCAGACTCAGGGCGGCTCTGCTGGGTCCCAGCTCTGCCAGGAGTCTGGGGTTTGTCCTGGGTGATTGTGGTGCTAGTGCTGCCAGGCTGCACCGGCCTGGTGGAGGGAGAGCCGGCAGCTACACGGGTCTGAGGCTGAGATGGAGGCCGGGGTTGAGGCTGACGTAGACTGGGTCTGGTCTGGGTACTGCTGGTACCAGCTGATCCAGCACTGGGGGCGACACCTGATGCAGAGCTCAATGAAGTCCTCACTCCACCAGTTGTCACTCCAGAGGAAGAGGGTTTCTGCTGGGACCTGGAGGCTCCGCTGCTACTGGATCCAGAATCAGCACCTGAGAGGGGGTGGGGGTGGATGGAGGCGTGGACAAATGGGTAAATGGACAGAAACTCAATCGACTAATCGTTTCAGTTCCATTGGAGATATTTTCACACCAAAGTGGTGGACCAACCCACCAGGTCTGACACTGACACAATTATTTTATGGATTAATGGATTAGTCATTTTAATTTTCTGTCAATCAAGCAATCGATTAAGTGTTGCAGCTCTATAAATCACTGCCGTCCTCTCAGAGCCAGTAGCTTGGCTAAAAAATTTCTACCACATTATAAACACCATAACAAACCCTCAAAAACTGAAATTAAAATGTGTTACAGGACAAAAACACATGCAGGTGTATGTGGTGTAGGGTATGTTTCAGGTTGGTTTACAGTAGCTTACCCTGGTTATCCTGGTTGCTGTGGGTTATCAGTGGGGCTCCTTGGCCCCCCAGCCGTTCGGTGACTCTCTGGCTGAACTGTAGGGCTGAAGCTGAGTAGTGATAACCGGGACCAGCGGGACAGATCTCCTTAAAGGCCACTGCAGGAACAGACAGAGGGAACAGTGAGGAAACATCACAGGTAATAATTAAACAAGTATCATCTGAAACAATGAGACAGAATCAGAGGTTTCCTGTCCAGAAAAGACTAAAATCGGTGTAATGTCCATTTCCACAGCACTGACTCATCAGTCCAACAGCAGAGTCAGGTCACCCTCACTCTGCTGATAACACTTTGTCTCTAACAGTGACATTGTTTTCAAACTCCCATGAAGATCATTAACATTATTTTCTTCTTTGCCGTACTCCTGATCCATGTTAAGTTACCTTCAACAAATCTCAACACTTCTATCATGTTGACGGAAAGAGCAAGTCAGGTTAGCTCCAGCATTCTACTGTGCCTGGCAAGTTGCATTAAATTACCAGTTGGCTTGCCAGCCACAGTAGCATGCCTGCTTGCCAACTGCTGGTTAAATCATTAGTAACCAACCTGAACCAAAGTAAGGACATCTCTGGCAGTCGGGTCCCCAGGCTTTGCCGACCCGGCTGCAGCAGCAGATCTGTTTGGTGATGTTCTTGAGGATGGGCAAGGAGCAGGAGGACGGACCCTGACCTGAGCCCAGGACCCGGTAACACTGACCCTTCTCCTCTGAAATCACACTATGGGCTGCGGAGGACACACAGAAGAAGACAGGCACAGGTTATAAAAAGACATCCAGGAGCTGGTCTGGGAGTCCAAACAGACTTCGAGCTGAGGCATCAGCAGAGCGTTGCATGCAGAATTGGTACATGCTATTTTCAAGTCCATACAGGCTGAAATCAACAGAGACATTCAGACAGAACGGCCTCGACGGAGACTCAGATTCTTGATAACTTGACAGTTATTCTTGATTTCAGCCCACAAATTTTCAGAGCTTTGCTTGTCAGTGAGGTGAAAACTCTTCGTAAAGGTGCTTTGTGCAACATTGTGGATCAGAGCCATTAATGAGGCAGATATACATTCAGTGGACAGTAAGAGCTCTACAATATGACTAATATCAGTTCAGTTTTTAATGTTTGGTGCATTATCAAATATATCAAGTCTGTCGGTCTCTGAACCAAGCAACAAAAACACAAATTGATGAGACATGGCAACTTTTCCTGACCCGCAACCACTGTAGCCATAAGTAACAATCATGACTGTACTGTGGTCAAGTGCAGGACTGTTTCTTGCCAGTTACTGGTCCCAGTCAAGAAACAGATGGCACATAAACCTCATACACCTTGGTTTTTGTTGACTTCGCTGCAGTACAAAACTGTCGCACTTCATTCCCTGGAAAAAAAGTTCACACCAAACAACGCAACTGACAAACAAGTCATATTTAAATGTTTCCATAGGAGAAAAACTAACTTACAAAAACACACCTGACCATCAGAGACCAAACACACACACACACACACACCGATAATACACACCCCTCCACAACACATCCAGACAGTTTGGAAGCAAAGAAGAGAAGACATGAATCAGACTTAATAAACCAGCAATAAGCTTTGATTAATCAGAGCGCTGTCACTGGTTATCAGGCAGACCAGCATCCTGCAGCAGACCTCCTCCTCCTCCTCCTCCTCCTCCTCCTCTTCAGTGAATGCCGGTCAGAATAAGCAGGTCACCAGTAAGGCTTCATAAAATCCATCTGAGCACTGATGTTCAACAGGACAAATATTTCTACTGACAGAACAGAACAAAGGATCCATTGACTTTCGATGGAACAACGAGATGTGCTGACTTTCAAACAAAGACGTCCATTGACCTGCAAATGTTTAAGAACAATGGGAAGTTTCATCAACTCTCAGCTGAACATGGACTCTGAATTTTCACAGTATTAAAGGGGCAGTCCACCTATTTTACACATCAACATGTTTTAAAGACTCTGGTGTGGGTCTCCTGAAAGGTCTCATTGAGCTGAGTAGCGAGATTCTTTTAACTGGATTTCTGTGGGCTGGAGTTGGATTCTTATGATCCTGTTCTCACATCCAGCTGTCATGGAACAGACACAGGAAATGTACCCGGTGTTATTAATTAAATAAACTGATGTTACAAGTCAAATGAAGAGACTATGGGAGAACTGTGGCAGGTTCTCAAATATGAGAGAAGGAGAACTGGGGCTGTTTTATGACCTCATTCAGATTTTTTTTCTCTTTGCTGCACTTTGATAAATAAAAGCTGATAAATAATCCATAAGTAAAAGCTACTGCTTGCTTTAATTCAGAAAGGATCCTCACTTTACTTTTACTGTCCAAAACTTTTGCACAGGACTGTGTATAATGTGATCTATGTTATTGCTGGTTTCAGTCTGATGAAGATCCTGATTAAAACTTTGTACAGCAACAGTGAATAAAAATCACTGTGGGGTCAAAGTACATTGTGTGGATCTACAGACGTTCAGATTTTAGAAACACTATGAGCTCAGATGGATTCAGGACGCCCTGATCTGGAATCTACGTTATTCTTGATTTCATTCCCAAGCCGGCGGCAGCATGTATATAT
>JBBMJY010000026.1:2575531-2585816 GCA_037833715.1 Toxotes lorentzi
ACACACACACACACACACACACACACACACACACACACACACACACACACACACACACACACACACACACAGTGGGCCAGTGAAGCAGAACAACAATAAACATGAACAGTGGAACAAAGTAGAAAACACTGTGAGCACATAATTACGTTACAAACTCCACCTGTAACTAACCCAAAGATTCAGGACCAGCAGAGGAGACACACACACACACACAGTCCTACAAAGACACAAGGTCTGTAACAGTGTGAAAAAGATGAAGTTATGTAATTCATGACACAATCAATTCAACATGAACACAAGTGTCCCAGTGCAACAGATGTGCCAATGTGTGATGAAAGCTCAGACACACTGGCACCAGAAGTAGTCCTGTTCATTTATCTCATATTCAGGGTGACATGACATGAATCTCTGCTCTTCTCTGATAAAAAGTTAAAGATGTAAGAACCGTGGTTCTGCACTACAGCACCAGCAGCTGAGGCACATGGGTATTGTAGTGTTTAGACAAGCCTGTTTAGCTGACAGAAAAAAAACATATTTCTCAAAACCAAAGAGTAAATAATTCAAAGTGATTTTCAAAACATAAACCGAGATGGGGGTTACAATATCCTGGACAGTCCTGAGTTTCTACTTTCAGTAACACTAAGGAAATCATTTAAAAAAAAAACTGGAGATGAAAACAGCAGCTCCACCAACTTAGCAGGTCTATTACAGAAAAAAAAGTAATTAAAATCAGATCATCCCAGTCAAGTGAGCCCTCCATACTTCTTCCAAAATTAAGACTTTTTCTGGCTCCAGATTTCTGCAAGAGGTGAACCCAAATCTCACACGTCACAACATCACCTCATCTCAGATATGATTCATAACGGATCGATCAGTCCCTCCATCTTAAACTTCATTCATTCTTTCATCAGTTTAACTCCAACGTGGACTGTCCAGTCAGTTCTCTGCATAGCTGGATAATAACAGGAACTGGTTACTGGTCTAATCACAGTGATCAGGGCTGAAATATGAGACTGTATTAACAGTCACTTCACCCTCTCACACACACACACACACATTAAAAACCAGGCATTCCAGCTCCATTAAATCACCATCAGCTTGTTTTTTGGACCAAGTTGGAAAAAAAAAACCGATTCCAACAATGCACGTCTGACAGACATGACCTGTGTGTACAGTTTATCTCTCAGCACCAACATGTCTGCTGCACACTAGTTATTATACAAAATAATGACCCATGTGTTGTGGTATGCGTGTTAAATACACTGTCAGCTTGTGTTAGCATATCCAAACATGACATGGCTTGATTATAATGTCTGCGCTCATATCTTTAAACTACCACAGTCAGATAAGCACATTACGTACAGTAAATATACAAACTGTCACACTAAGGTTTGGTCATGGAGGAACGATGTGTAAGGCTTAAATTAAAATAAATAAATAAAAATCTAAGCACTCATAAGTAAAAAATAAAAAATATCAACTTACTATCTCATCATTTAAACTTAGCATAATTTTAAATTAAGATACTAAGGCTACTTTAAAATGCTTAGCTGCAATTTGTGTCACAAATCTGAGTCTTAATTCAGTCAAATCTGAACACAGAAATGAAACGCCTTCTGAAAATATCATTATCTCTAATGTCCATCACAAATAATAATCAATAAATCCACTAAATCATAGTACACTAACCTGTGGGTGCAGAGACATGGATGGTGTACTGGCCCTTCTGAGTGTGGAAGCTCTTCACAGTGGTTTTTACTGAGGAGGAGGATGATGATGTTGACGATGAGGAAGAGTTAGAGGAAGAGGAGGTGCCACTGCGAAGTTTCTTTCTCTCCTTCTCAATGTGTTTCATCAACAGGGCAGCCATCTTGTCTCCTCTTCCTGCCCGTGACAGAGTCTTCCTCAGCAGCACTGCCTGGGCCTCCCTCAGACTGTCACATATACACAAAAACATACACAATAACACACAGAAATATATCATACACACAGTGTAAACACACTTATAATACTAACAAACAGGACAGAGACAAGTCTGTTGCATGTTAGTGGCTCCATGAGGCTGAAATGCCCTTACAAGATCCAAACACATTCTGGAGGGTTTGGACCAGGTTTCCATGACTTTAAACCAAACCTTCTGTGAATCCTGTGTGTATAAGAAAAGTACACTCTAAAATTTTTACCCCCATTTATGTAAAAAACCCCCAACAAAAACAAACAAACAAAAAAAAAAAACCAAAACATTAAATTTATTTTTTTACACTGAAAAGTGAATACTGAAGCTTTCCTTTTACAAGATTGTTGTTTTAAAACAATTTGGCTGGAAATATAAGAAGCCAGCCCGACTGGTGTTGATCCAGTCCAGTTGTAAAACACTCCCAGTTTAGGGAAACGCTCTGAGGATACACCAGAGAGGAGAAATGATAAGACACTTGACACGATGCATTTATTGCTCATTCCTCCTTTCAAAAGACCGAGCTGTCACAGTAAACAGCCAGCGGCTGTGATCAGCTGCAGCTGCTCTGTGAAGCTGTGGATGTGGTTACTGCTCCGACCACAGCTGCTACTGCGGTTGAATCTAAGGTGGATGCGTCTTCAGTAGCTGTACTCTGACTACTCTTTTTTGCTACTGTTAACATTAGAAAGATTTTGATCAATGACTATTGATTAATCCACATGGAATCTGAACCTGCAGTGCTTCAGATAGGACAGATGTGTCTCCAAAGCGCTACATGAGGTCAGAAACACAGCAGGTTCAACACATCAATCAGTCAGCACAACCGTCAATTCACTTTACACACAAATACCCTGCATGTGGTCAGTGTGATACTGTGTCTACGCGGCATTCCAGCAGACTTAGAGCTGCAACCATTAGTCAGTTAATCGATTAGCCGATCAATAGAAAAGTAACTGTTCTTGTTTCCAGCCTCTCAATAATAAACATTTCCTGCTTTTCTCTGTTTTATGCCTATTAAACTGAATATGTTTGGTTTTGTTTGGGAAAAAAATGCATTTGAAGACATCAACATGGACTCTGAGAAACTTTTTGTCACTATTTTCTGACATTTTATAGACTAAACAGTTAATTGATTAATTGACAAAATACGCATCAGATTAATTGGTTGTGAAACACTCATTAGTTTCAGCACTAATTTAATCAGCAGAGTATTTCAGACATCTCTACAGGCACAGTCAGCCTCAATAGCAGTCATTCAGACAGCTGGTTAACTAGATCAGTGGTACATAATGTACCTGAACAGCCAAAGCTGAGGGTGCACTGAACCACTGCTTCAAAACTCAGTTTTATTTTATTTTATTTATTTTCTTCACTGTGGGAAACTGTCTTTGGCTTCAACTCACAGTGCCGAAACAACACAGGACAATGATAAGGAGAAATGACAGCAACACAAATCAATAAACAACATGATTTAAACTATATAAAGTAATCAAATAAAATAATAATAAATAAAACTATGAAATCTGACAGTAAAGCCAGTACTGTTAGAGTAATCTGGGAGGGTTATTTTTCTGTTTCTGAGAAGCAGGTCTGTCTGAAGAAATGATTCAAAATGGCCTTAAACAGTCTGATGAGAAGCAGTCCAGACCTGCTGTAGCTCAACAAACAAATACCACAGAATAATCCACAGCTGATAACGAACACACACACAGAGACGCCCTGCAGTCTGAGGGAGCTTCACTAAGTTTATTTTACTTTCCTGTTGTGTGTCTGAAATTAAATGTCACAGCTGTTGGTTTGCTAGCACACACTCGGTTTTTTATGAGTTATGCAAAGCCAAGGTGGACAGAGCAGATAAACCTAAAAGGTTATGAGAAGCTGATTTAAGTACTGTGATAGAGAATCTGGACAGCTAGACATCAGAGTTCAGAATCATTGCAGTGTGATCTTCATTTTATGTGGAGTTACTCTCATATACTTTACTGCAGTTCTGCTCTGAGGTTCTTTATCTTGAAATGCAGTCTTCAGCTGAGAGCTCAGACCTTTGTGCTGGTTATTAATGAACATTTCAGGCTTATTTTTAACCACATATTTTATTATGGAGAGCCTGACAATGAAGAACCTTCTCTGAATCTGTGGCTGCAAAGTGTAACAGGTGTTACTCCATTTTAGGCTTTCTCTTCAGCTCTGACACACACACCTTTGGTTTTTTTGTTTCCTAAAACCCGGGGGTCATAATAGAAAAAGAAAAATGCACGTGCAGGTGGTTTTACAACACTTACTGTTGCTCTAAGTATTTTCAGAATCCTCAAAGATTTTTCTTTTTTCCACTTAAATTTTAATATCTGCAACATGAACAGAACAAAAACTGTCTGGGAAATTTATTCACATGTTTCTATCATCCCTGCAGACATGTTGTTGCCATTTTGAGTCTAGTACAATGTCTATTTTTATTTTTATTTTATTCTATCTTTATTTTTCATCAACTTTACAGCAATTTAGGAGGATTTCTGCAACAGTTGTTCTACCTTCCCCCAGTTCCATGTAAAGGCTTTTTTATTCGCTAGTAAAAGTATTTTAAACAAGTATCTTCACTACAGAGATATGGTACCATACTTCTAACCACCTGAACGAATAAACATGACGTTGTTTTTTGTTGTGTACATTTTATTCATATTGGAAAACAAACAAACAATAAAATGCCTAGATATTCACACAAGATACTGCAGCCTGGAGAAAATACTTAACCCAGAATCCCTCCTCATGTCCCTGTGGTCTGAATTCAGTCTTCCCAAAGTGTGTCCTGACCCTGGCTCTGACCTCTGACCCCTCGACCTTTGACCTCTGACTCTGGCTTATATTGATTGTTAACACTGTGAAGACTCAGAGAAATCTGGTTTCTCACACTCACAGGATTCAAAGTCTCTAAATGTGATCTCACAGATGAGGAGGAGACAAAAATCCTCCGCATTCGGGTTGTGTTGACCTTTGATGCCCTTTTCAGCTCGTGCTTATACTTTCATTAATGTTAATTATCTGAATTTTTTTGTGTAATTATTTACAGACCAAACTATTACATTAATCTGACGTGTTTAGTGCAGCCTGGTTTATGGTACAGTGTTTACAGTGAGTCATAGCAGGTGAACAGCTCCACCTCATGTCTGAACAGAGAACTGCACCAACTTTCTTCTGATGAATGGGTGAGGAAAGAGGAAAAAAAAACAAAGTTCTGATTCACTTTGGTTTACTGCTGGGCCCCTACTGACCCCCATTATACTATACATGTGAGTTTCATTATGTCTCCAGACCCAGAAACAAGCCAGTAAGGCAGAGCTGAAATGATTAGTTGATAAATTGATTAATTAATTTCAAGAAAGCAATCACAGAAATTTTGAAAGTCATTTTTTAGATAAATGGCCAAAAAAAAAAATCCTTTTTCTGTTTTCTGTCTCCTGTTAAACCCAGTTTTGGGGTTTTGACTGTTGGTTAACTTGGGCCTCAGCTAATAATGATGGTATTTTCACTATTTACTGACATTTTATTCACTGATCAATCAATCAGTTATTAAAGGTAATAACTGCCAGATGTATTGAGTGTCTAACACAGAAAACACAGCGTCCAACACAGTATCTAACAAACCTGAAATAATTCAGGTCCTGAAACTAGATTTTGACACCAGAGACCAGAGGCCCCTGGGGTTCTGGGACCCCACTGTGCCTGATGGTAACGTCCACCCATGAGTATGAGGGGTGAGGAGTAATCTTACCTCAGGGTCTGCTTCTTTGTTCCTTCGGTCGTCATCACTTCCTTCTCCTCCTCCTCCCTCCTTGTCTCTCCAGTATCCACAGTTTTCTCCCCCCTCAGCCCTGGATTAGACTCCAGGTCTGGAACTTTAGAGCTCGCCAGTCTTTGGTCCTCTACTTTAGACTGAGATTTAGACTCCAAATATTCTCCTTTCTGCACTTTAGGCATCAAGTTCAAGCCCAGATTTGGGATTTTAAAGGTTTCTGCTGAATCAGGCTGTCGGATCACAGTTTCATCTTCTGTCTTAGAGCTTCCTTTTAAATCTGTTACCCTTTCTTCAGTCTCAGACCTCAAAAGGGACTCGGTCTCTGGGTTGGACTCCACATTCGAGATTTTAAAGAGTCTTTTCTCCAAATCAGAGTGTACCTCGGGTTCTGAATCAGACTTTGGAGTCTTTTCTGTGATCTCAGTGCCTCCTGTCCAGGGCTGGAGGTTGTTGAACTCAGGTTTATATTCAGCTTGTGTTAGTGTTTCCTCAGCTGTGGGCTTCATCTTCACCTCATCAGTTTTCAGAGATGCTTGGTTCTCCTCCTGCATTAGAAACCTTTTGTAAACACCTCCTTTGTCCTCAGCTTTTATTGGAACACCTTCAGTTTTGAGGCTAAGATTTCCAAATTTGTAAGCATCCCCCTCTTTGTTGAGGTTTTCAGGTGGAGTAGAAGATGGATTAAGGTCTGAGGTCTGATCATTTAAAACAGGGACAGGTTTGGTGCTGGTCTTTGTTATTTTAGCAACTCTGGTGGAGGCAGGTGGAGGCAAAATGGCAGCAGGACCAGAGTGAGCTGCAATAAAGTGGCTTTGAGCAGGTTTGGTGACTCTCTGAGGGGTGGTGGTTGGTCCTGGAGGGTTGTTGGGGGGGCTAAATTGGACCGCAGGCTGGTGTGGGATGATGGTGGGATGGATGGGGGTCAGCAGCTGTCCTGGCAGAGAAAACGTCACTGTGGGAAACTCACAGCGAAAACCATGGAAACCTTGTCGGCAAACACAGCGATTAGACTGCCGGCACAATGCTCCGTTATGGCAACGAGGAAAACACCTGGCTGCAGGAGGAGGCAAGGAGAGGAAAGGACAAAGGAGACAAAGTCATACAAATATTTAATTGATTCATTCATTTAAGAACAAAAAAGCAACACAAATTTACAGTAAAATGAGAAGTAAATTTCAGAATGAACGTGTATCTCTTCACTAATAAAGTTGGTTTTGAAGAAAGAGTCTTTGGGTTTTCAGACTTTCATACAAACACAAACCTGACTATCTTTTGTAAAGTTTGGATTCAAGAGCACAAAAACTGATGTAATGTTGACCTGACACAACTTTGTCATGAGTATGTCCTAAACCATTAGTGAGGTTAGGAAAACAAACAAACAAACAAACAAACAAACAAACAAAGTTTGTCCTTTACGGACAAAGTCTGACTTTAACCCTAATCCCTAATCCCCTTCTGTAGTCCTGATGGTGGCATCAGAGGAAAAGTCTTGTTATTACCTAAATAAAATTTTGTCCTGTGTATGGTGGCCTTTTTAGGACATTCAGACTCTGCTTGTCATTCTCTCTACACTGTCAGACTGGATCAACTAAGCTCAGTCTAAGATTGAGCTGACTTGTCTTCAACAGTTCAAACAGGTCTGCTGCTGAAAAAAAAAGGGGGGTTCTGCTCATGTGCTGCATGAGACCACAGAAACTGAGAGGTTAACTTTTTCTGGTTGTGAAGCTTCACTATTAGGTCCTGCACTGCATGTGGATTAAATAAACGACACGTAAGATTCAGCATGGTAACTGTAAAGTACAGAAACACTAAGTCCCTGAGGAAGCACTGAACCCCTCATAAATCCAGCTCTGCATGTGGATCCTGGTGTCCACCATGAATTCACACTTTGAACTGGGTCATAAAGCACTGAGAGGTGATGCAGCATCAACCTGCTGTTATATATAACAGCCTGTGGTATACAGTCCAGACGGTATGTCTTTGGACAGTTACACACATTCAAGATCATGCAGTTTGTAATAAAATAATGGATTCCACATTAAAGTGCTAAGTCTTAGCTTTAATTTGCAAAGGTTTACATCAGTACTGAGGGAACGATGTGAGAGACATAGACCTTTTAACACATAGTGACCACACTGCAAGTAATCAGACACTTGGCTGTTAAACGTAAGTTCATGCACAAAGAGCTGACTGAGAGCTGAGAGTCGCTGTCTGCAGTCTGCAGAATGGCTCTAATGGAACTGACACACTGAGATTTACTGGTGATTTCTACTGTTGATGGAAGCAGCTGAACTCAGAGATCATCAGGACTGTCTGTGATCGCATTCACATAAATGCATCGACACTCATTAGACGACATTTCATCATTCAGCAGGACGACGATCATGAACATAAAGAAACCACAGAGGTTGACCGTCCTCAACTGGCCGAGTCAGTCGCCTGATCTCAGTCCACCTGCTGAGGACCAGACCAAAGGCAGAAAGACCCACAACAACAAGAGCTGAAGGAGGCTGCTGTGAAGGTCAGGGAGAGCATCACCAGGGAAGATACAAGATCCTGCTGATCTTTGTGGGTCCAGGACTTCAGGCCGTCACCGGCTGAGGATATTACACTAAATAATGAATATGATGATTTAGTCTGACTTCATGTGTGTGTGTTCAGTTCCTTCTGAATCACTGAGCCTTGGATACTATGACTTTAAAGAGTTGTACATCCCACACAGTTATTTCTATATTGGTGTAAACTTCTTCAAATTAAAGCTGAGACTTTGAGCTCTTTAATGTCAATTATTCAATCTAAAGTATTGAGGCTCAAATGTTTTCACTTTTCACTGAACACCCTCAAACTCACAGACACAGTATGACCTGTCTGATTCCAGCAGTTCATGTGCGTTGTCTCTAAATATTACAGTACCTATGAGCCTCAGTGACCACTGCCCTGGAGACAGCTCCATCAGCAGCTCCCTCCAGAGCAATGAAATCAGCATTGTATCATATTCAGAACAAAACTGATCTGAAATCCAAAAGTGAATTTTTACAAGCTCAACATCTAACGTCAGAATCTGATGCTTCTTACAGCAATGCACTCTGGGCCTCATAGTTGACCAGAGTTGTTCTGGACACAGTCTGTGACTTGATTTTTTATTTTAGATATCTGAAACATGACACAATTTTTAGATTTTTTAAAAATTACATTTTGGTTTGGTAATTCAGTGCAAATGAGTGAAATTACACCACAGACTGTAAATAAAAAGACTTACACACATGGCCTGTCCGGCCTTTTGTGAATACGTTTTTCCATTTTAGATTTAGAAAGAGGTTCTGTGCTAAATTGGCAGCAGAACCCAGATGTTCCTGTGGACCAGATGAGTTTTTTTGAGGATCGACAGCAGTTTTCTGTTAGAGGAACTTGAATATCTGCAGCAGGAAACTCCAGCTGCTCCATTGTTTTACTACAGCATGACAACTACAGCTGACCATAGGCAAAATACAAAAACACAGAAGTGATGAAAATGTGTTTAGATTTAAAATCAGCGTGCCGAACGTTTTAATACATTCTAATTCAAGATTGGACTTTGATTAATTATCATTTTTACATTGTTCAGTTTTCTGGACATTATTTCACTTTGACGGCTTCACAGAAAATACTTTATTTGTTCATTGCTGGTTTGCACATGAGGATTTATTGACAAGAAGAAAACACAGAATATTACCAACTTTATCTGTTAAAACCCAAACCAACCAGTCAAAAAGCCTCTGGAGTTGTTGGAGCTATTTTGACTCCCCAGTAGTGAGACTGTAGTTTGAACCCTGATTTGGGACAACAAATGACGGCAACATCCTGTACTCACGTTTGGTGCACCTCCTGGTTTTAGGTGACAAAGTCCATCCGACGCAACACTTATCTCCACAGACGTGAGGACTGAGGGCAGAGAGAGAGAAATATCAGAGCACTCAACGAATCAATGCATCTTGGCTGCTATGTCACACTCCCACCAGGACAGGTGCAGAATGGGTTTTCTACGGTAACATACTTCACAGAGAAGCTTTGATGAAGATTTGATTCTTTGTGAATTGTTGTTTGTGACATTTTGAAGATTTTGTTGAGTGAGTGGGCTTTAATCCATCGTCGTTCTGACTGTATTAAATGTGCGTGTGCCGCAGACTGTTAGCCTATTGGCCTTCTGGGAAAAGAAGTCAATTAGCAGACCAACACTGGGTCAACCCCCCCATCAAAATAACAGACCAACGCGACTTCACAGTCAAGTGTAACAGGAAGTGTGTATGTGTGTGTGTGTGAGAGAGAGAGAGAGAAATGTGCTAATAGGCTCATATGAGAACAGATTCACTGCGTGTAAAAAGTGGAGGAGAGAAGGCAAATAATCAATAAACTTTATTTATCAAAGAAAAAAAAACTAACAGGCGTGATTCTGGTGTTCTCTACAACAACTGGTGTTGGAGAGAAAATAAAAATTTAAATTTAATTACATTTGAAATATAATCTTTAAAATTTTAAAGATTGTAAGGTAATGATGTACT
>JBBMJY010000026.1:2585938-2606965 GCA_037833715.1 Toxotes lorentzi
TAAATAAAGGGGGAGACAGAAGAGCATCCTATAACAAACCAATAACAAAGCTAAAGATTAATCCAAAACAACAAATTAACAAATTAACACATTTGACAAAAGAGATTTGAAAGGATCCAAAGAACAGACTCCAAACTGGATCAAACACTTATGGAAACACAGGATGATGGAGCCACAGCGGAGGGAAGATGTTTTTTTAAAAATGTTGCCGGCTGAGTGTGGACAGAGCCTCTCTGCAGAGGATTTAATCATTACTCACAGCGTACTGGTTGTA
Organism: Toxotes lorentzi; assembly: GCA_037833715.1. Lineage (NCBI taxonomy): Eukaryota > Metazoa > Chordata > Actinopteri > Toxotidae > Toxotes > Toxotes lorentzi. The sequence continues at coordinate 2,586,213 of JBBMJY010000026.1, forward strand.
TTGTAGCTACAGGGGAGGCCCCCAGTAACACCCAGTCTCACACACACTCAGGTCCTGGTGTGTGTGTGTGTGTGTGTGAGATATTTAATGGTAAAGAGACACACTCAACTATGCACACACACACACACACACACACACACACACACACACACACACCAACTTCAAAACACATATTCTCCTCTTTTCTTCCTGAGAGGACACTGAACAGCCTGTTAGGTTCCACACAGTGGAAACTAAGGCAAGGAGGAACTTTAACCTCAGCTTTAAGCATAAAGACAGACTCAAACAGCTGCTTGTTCACTGTTCACATGCAGAGATAGAAGATTTAAGAATGTGATTATGTGTGTGGGCTGAATGTGGGCTGAAAGGATTAGTCGATGAATTGGACTGACAGAAAATAAGGGTCAAGTGATAACTGATTTAACTGTTTAAGTATCTATAAAAGTGGCAACCAGCTGCTAAGTTTGTTTGAATTTACTAAACTGGAAGCCAGCTCGTTGAGTCTCCGGCAGTTTAAGAAGTTAAAGTTAGAAGGTGCCAGGTTTTAGAAAATCCTCCTCCAGCTCAGCACTCTGTCTTTTTATCACTGCAACTGATTTGTGAGACATCTCCAATGATCATCTGGAAGAGAGCTACAGGAACAGTTACTTATAAACTGACATCTGACCTTTTATCAAGAGTAAATCCTCCATCATGAAGGTTATAATGTTCAGAGGAGTTTCTCTTATCTAACCTGATCTCACTGATAGAAACTGGGTTGACAACACAACACAATTTATAGATTCGGCTTCACTTTGAGGAGAAAACCCCTGTTTTATTCTGACAGATGCTCTTTGAGCATGACTTCCTGAGCAGAGCTGGACCTCAGGACCTGTGTGTGTGTGTGTGTGTGTGTGTGTGTGTGTGTGAAATAAGAGACTTCCTGCATCTTTGTTGTCACGTATCACTGTAAACTAAACATTTTTGGATTTCCAGACACTTGGTCAAACAAAAAAACGACATGTGAAGACATCACATTTGGCTCTGCGAAGCCTAATGATTAATGGATAATAAAAAATAATCATTAGTTCCAACCCCCTGCACCTTTATTAATAAATATATGTTTTAAAGTACATTTCCCATCACTTTATTGTAGCAAGTGAGTGATTAAAACACAACTGTACTTTGATCAGCTTCTCAGAGAATTAATAATCTGCCTTTACTGTCAGAAGCCCCGCAGTTTACTGTCCCTCTAAATCTGAAAACCAGACTAAGGGGACACAGTTGTTGAGTTTGAGTCTGATATTTGAAACCATTTATCATCAGCTCCCTTCAGGGCTCATCGCGTCCTTCTCTAAAACCTTTTTGAGTGTGTTAAGAGTTTTGGATCATTTAAAAAAAATGCTTGGTTTGTATGAGTATTTGTTTTATTGCTGCTCAAACTTCTGATCAGTCAGTAAACACACAAACCCTGGCTTCTCCAACGTCTCGGTCTCTTTTCTCTGAGTTCAACAAGCAAACAAATCCGGTTTAACAAAATAGCACAAAACACAACAACAGCTGCAGAGTAAGAAACAGAAATAATCCTGGCTGTTTGTGCTGCTCACCCGGTCAGAGCTGCTCTCCTGCGGCCATCGGCCTCCCCTCTGCGTCGCTTCTCCCCGATTTCCCTCACCACCGTCGGCTTATTGGAGTCCAGCCGAGGCGGGATGGGTCTGCCGGTGCGCTGCTTCCACCCGGTCTGGACGCCCTCCCGGTGCCCGGGCTGCACGCCTTCATCCTCCCGGTGAGGATGATGCTGAGCTGAGGTGTACAGAGTTAAAATCCAGCTCGTCCAAACGCAGAGGAGAGACAGCTGCATGTTTGAGTCAAACAGGTGTGTAAACTCAGGAAAGACGAGTATGTGCTGGTTTCTTCTACAGCGCAATTAAACCACCGCAAAACGCATCATGCATGTGCGCACAATCAGAGTCAGCACAGTCAAGCTCCCTGCGTCTGTCCCCTCTTTGAATGGTGGAAAGTTTCCAGTTTCCAGTTTTCTGCTGCTGTCAGCCAATAGAAGCAGGGTAGATTAACAGCTGTCATCTTACCAGCCAATAAGAGGCCGGGGGAAAGGAAAGGAAGCAAGGAGGAAAGGAAAGGAAAGGAAGGAAGGAAGGAAGGAAGGAAGGAAGGAAGGAAGGAAGGAAGGTTGGAGGTTGGAGGTTGGAGTAGCAGAATGTTGTGTTTCCTGCTGTCTGTTTTGGTGTAGGGTCCTGTTCTCAGATCTTAAATGTAACATCCATATTCAGACAAAATCAAACAACTTTCACCTGAAAAATCTACCAAGGATGAAAGGACTTGTTCCTCAGATCAGACACCTGCAGCTGATTCAGAGTTCCCACTACAACCGAGAGAGACTGCTTCAGTCCAGTTCTCAGATCTTTGCACTGACTCCCTGTTTGTTAAAGAACTTAAACTGTCCTGTTGGTTACTTAGACACTGAATGGTTCATTTCTGACCTAATACCCTTTGTGTAAAGCACACTTTGAGTACCCTTGTTGAACAGGACTGTATATTGGAGCTTGAGCAAAAATCTTAAAAAGAAATATAATTATTTTACAGAAAATGTCCCTCACAGGAACTATTTGCGAGACCAAAAATCGTCTGTGTGAGTACAACACTACAACCCAAATGTACTTTAGATAAAACTGTGTCAAAAGTGCATAAACCTAAAAGTTTTATTTTCAGGTATTGCCGTGGATGCTCTGGGTAGACCTATGGGGTAAACTAAGCTTTTGTTTTGAAGGCTGTTACCGGAAACAGCTACTGACATTGTTGTTAATTTGCAGCTAGGCTTTACGTCCGATCCAAAGAGTAACGTGTGTGCAGTAGAAGCAATTTCACCTGGTTACCGGGAGACTGGAACTTTTGACTCGCCTCAAGAAACCTTTCAGACACTTAACCCGTTGACCTACACCGGTGTCAGCTCACACACCAACACTGACGTATTCCGGTGCAGGCGGGTAGCTGGTAGTTAGCTTGTTGGCTAGCTCCCGAGCTAAATCAGAATGGACCTGTTCGACGATCTGCCAGAACCCACACAGACCGGCGGTGAGTGTAGTTCAACAGCAAGTACTCCTCTAATGATGGGGTCCATATATAGGTGGTTTGAATGGGCTAACGTAGAGATGAGATTAAATCAGGAAAAATAGAAGATGCACTTCTCCTTAGTAACACCATTATTATTCAGACCACCATGATTATTCCCTCCATTATCTGCTGATTTTTATACTCTACAGAATGATCAGGAAAGTCACTAGATACTCGAGCTCTGGATTTAAGAGCAGTTTTGAGATTGAGTATTTGGATTTCATGCTATTTCGTCAAAAATAGACTTATATACATACACTGAATAGGAAATCTGAATCTTTTCTAATCCCTTATCAAATCTCATGAAGTTGATCTTTCCTCGTTTTTCAGTTATGAATAAATAACTCCATGTCACAGACTCAGTTCTGATCTGTGATCAGCTGTTGTTGGACCAGAAGACTAACACCTGGAACAAACTGACCTTTACACAAACTACTTGATCCAAATCCTGGAGCTCTTGATGCAGAACTCTGAGCTCTTTATCTGATGCATAAAAAAGCTGAAGTTTGACCCAGAGAGATGTTACAGAGGGATGAGTCTTCTTTGGTAGAGTCCCGTCATTAACCAACAGACTAAAGCTTCACTTCACACAATGAACATTAATTACTCACTTTGTGTTTGGTTTGATTTCTTCAGGTCCAGCAGCGGTGGTCACAGCTCAGTCAGAGTCCACCAAAGAAGATGAAGAGGAGCAGAAAAGTGTAAAACGAAAACGAGAAGATGAAGAGTCTCACGCCGATAAAAAAGAGGAGCAGGAGCGGGGGGAGATCAAGAAAGTTTGTAAAGAAGGTTTTCAGCTGTTCCACCACAATGTTTGTTTGCTTCTTTTCCTCTTATCAAAGCTCTTAGACCCTGAGTGGATGGAAATATGACATGTAGAGAAGATGAGTGTGTAAAGAATGATAGCTGGACTTACTGTTCCTGTGTGTGTGCATGTGTTGCTGTTGTTGTTCAGGCATCCCTGTATTGAAAGGCTACGTGGCGGCGAGGCGTGGTGAGCGGGAGGAGATGCAGGACGCTCACGTTTTGCTGCCAGACATGAGCAGCTGTCTGTCGGCTCTGCCAGAACAAGTGTAAGACCAACAGCTGCCCAAGCACTTCTAAAACATTTAAGACCAAAAAATTCCAGGAACCACAGGAAATAATCTCAGTAACTAAATTAGTGACGAGACGGCGTCAAATTGTCACGCTGCAATTTCAAAATGATCGTTTGTGTTATCGTGATATTAAACACAACGTAATTTTCTGTTAAACAGTAAAATTACTTCACGCTTACTTTGGATTTCATCTCAGAACAGTGACTTTGTTGGAACAGAAACATTGTGAAACAGGGTGGTTGTTAAAAGTTCGAGACAGTTGAAGGGGAATGATGTTAAACACAGTACAGTGTCTGTTTCTCTTCATTTTTCCAGGGCTGCCACCTGAAAGTCGATGATTTGGGTCATCAGTTGAGAAGACCCTGAGTCGACTCACATTTTGTCAGTCAAATCACTGCACTTTATTATTATTATTGTTTTTTTTTTTTTAGCTGCGTCATTGTACACAGAGCTACACTGGAACAGCAGTATGGCAGGCTGAAACCTTCACATTCCAAGTCTTACTATAAAACTAACAGTGGATAGAAATGGAAGCAGCGTGGCTCGTTTCTGTCGGCTGACACCCTCAGCTCCGCTTAACGTTACACCTCAGCAGCACAAACTTGTCGCGCTTCAATGGGTTGACAGGTTAACGTTAACATTGATGTTAACATTGCAGTGGTATCTAGAGCTACACAGACAAACAGCTTTGTTCTGTGGTGTGTCTGACCAGGAGGAAGATTGATTGCATGTAAATGTACGGACCAAAACATTCCTACTCTGTAAACCGTGGTTATAAAATAAGTCGGGTTTAGGGATGAACTCTGACCTCTGATCTGCTGAATGTATCTTCACTGTTATCTGAAATGATTGGTGCCTTGTCATTTCTGCACATGACCAGACCTACAGGTGTGCAGATGTGTGCTGGAGGTTGTTTCTCTGATGTGTCTCTTTGTGTCCTGCAGGTCTCATGTCTCGTACTTTGCGGTGTTCGATGGTCATGGTGGAGCTCGAGCTTCCCGATTTGCTGCAGAGCATCTCCATCACAATCTGGCCAAGAAGTTCCCCAGCGGTGAGTTCAGAGGCAGAGGGCAGCTTTAAACAGACAGTCTGCCTATATTTATCACAGCATGTTGTCATGTTAGATCGTCCCAGCCCCATTTAGGTTGGGACGTGGGGAAAAATGTTTTCCTGTATGTTATTTTCCGCGTGAGCTGCCTCCTTAATGCTTAAGATGTGTTGTTTCTTTCAGGAGATAACGAGAATGTGGACAAACTGATTAAGAAATGTCTCATGGACACTTTCAAACAGACAGATGAAGACTTTCTGAAGAAAGCTTCCAGCCAGTAAGACAAAATCCTGCAGCTGAAAAACAAAAACTGTACAGAGAGAATTACAGCCTCACAGGGTCGCTGTCATTCACATAGATTTTTAAGTCCATTTTCTTTGCAGAAGCATTTGTTTTATATCATTATCTCTGACTTTCATCATGAGTTAATGTCCAGAGAGAAAGGAAGAAAGGACGCTTCTTATAACTGCAGAACTTGTCTGAGAATCGTAAAATTTTAAGTTTTCTTCTGTATTAAACTAATCCAGTGATAGTGGGTACACTGCAAACATGAATTGCTAATAGATAATTCAGCATACCTTTAATGTTGACAGCTTAAATTAAAAAAATATAGGCTAAAAAAAAAAAACAGGTCTGACGTGAAGTAGCCCACAGACTTTGAAAAGTAGAGTAACAGGCTTCCAGACCCTGCAAACAGTTGTTGTAATTCAATGCTGTGAGCACTATTAACTAACACATTACATTGAGCCCCTGCTTTGTGATTCTGGTCATTTGGGCGAACATTTCTTCTCCTCTCTCTCTGTGTTTTGAACAGGAAACCAGCGTGGAAGGACGGCTCCACAGCCACCTGTGCACTGGTGGTGGACGACATGGTATACGTGGCCAATCTGGGAGACAGCAGGGTAAACTGGCCTTTTTTTTTTAATAATCATAATGTAGAACCTGGTTTACAGATTACGTCCCCTCTGATAGACATCAGGCCATGATGGTATTGTCTCTGTCTCCAGGCGGTGTTGTGTCGGATGGAGGCGGCAGCAGCACCAGATGGACAAAGGAGGTCGGTGACTCTGGCTCTCAGTAAAGAACACAACCCAACCATGTACGAGGAGAGGATGAGGATCCAGAGAGCAGGAGGCACCGTCAGGTACACAGCCCACGTCCTCACTAACACTAGCTGTGCTGTGGAGGTGCACCGGGCATATTTCATTTTTACATTTCCACTAATTGCACAAAATTTGCATCTGTGTGCAAATGTTTTAGACTAACAGATGGCAATGACACATACTGTAGTTCACTGTGAAAAGCAAATTTGTACAACCACATGAAACGACAACAAAAATTGGTAAAAATATCGAAGATATGAAAACTCCACCAGAAAGTTCTGTCGCCCGACCACAGTAACAGTCATGACCAGAGCCTAGTGCAGTTAATACCTCTCAATAACAAACAATTATTTCCAGCACTGATTAATTGATCCTTTCATCAATTAATCATTTGGTCCGTAAAATGTCCAAACTGAATAAAGGCCCATCATAGTTTCCCAAAGCCCTAAGTGACAAATATTCACCTTTGAAGGTTGATCTAACATTTAACTGTTTCTGTGTGTGTTGCAGGGACGGCAGGGTGCTGGGTGTCCTTGAGGTGTCTCGTTCTATTGGAGACGGTCAGTACAAACGCTGTGGAGTCATCTCATCCCCCGACCTGAGGAGGTGTCAGCTCACAGCCAATGACAGGCAAGAACAGAGCCACAGACAGTCACTGCGAATTTGTGACATTGAACACATTGTCTTTGTCAGTCTGATCCCGGGTCATCCACAGAATGTTTTATTATTGGTGCAGAGGGTTGAATTAATTGATAGATCATCAAACTGCTTATGGTGTTAGTGTGTCCTCTGCTTTCTGGATTTTGCAGTCTCTGAGTGCAGCGCACAACAGGAAGATTAATACATAACACATATCTAAAACATGGAAGAGCAAGTACCATATGTGCTTGGAAGTTACATCCTGTGCATTCAGACATTACATGGTATATTTCCACTATACATAGTAATGGTGGGTACAGATCTTCAGAATGATTTGATGACAGATGAAGTGATTTGTAAATTCCATCTTCTAGTGAAATGAGATGTTCTCTTTCTCTCTGAGAGTTAGAGGTTCAGATTGATTCAACTCTCCTGTCTGTGTGTTATATATGAAGCTACAGTCGCCTCTAAAGCTCACTCATGAATATGTTATTTGGTGTTTGTTTTTCGTTGAAGGTGGGGGTTATGTCTCGGGAAGTTGCTGCTGCTGATGTTTGTCCTCTCTCTGCAGGTTCATCATTCTGGCCTGTGACGGTTTGTTCAAAGTGTTTTCTGCTGATGAAGCTGTTAAATTCGTCCTCAATATCCTGCAGGTGTCTCTCGATTCTTTTAAGGCAGTCTGGTTTATTACAGCTCGGATAAGTGTTTAATACAACCTTTTTCTTTAACCTTGACTGCCGTTTCTATACTCCCGCCTCTTTCCCCCAGCAGGAGGGGAATGTAGAGCAGAGGCCAGGGCTGACAGAGGAAGAGGTGCGGTTTGAAGCTGCCTGCCAACAGCTGGCCAGTGAGGCAGTGAGACGAGGCTGTGCTGACAATGTCACCGTAATACTGGTTTCTATTAGCTTCTGAACACACACATCATCATCATCATCATCTCACACACAGCAACAGTTTGACTCCCAAATATATCTCACAGTTTCCTCGTTTCTTGTTTTTTTTCCAATAAAAACCTTTTCTTTACCGTTTGCTGTCGAGGTGATTTAATGATCGGTGTTTGTGTCTTTATCTCTGTTCATACTCAGCTGCTACGTGACGCCACATAAAAGAACATGTTTCTAAAGTCAAGCTGAAAATAAAATGAACTGGGTCGTGAATAAGGCTTTGATGCAAATTACAGCAGTCACCAACAAAAAACACTAAATGAATTCAGCCAATAACCTGCATGTAAACCTGAAAGGTAGCATCTATGCAAACATCAATATAAAAGTACCAGTTTCATGGCCCAGTTCTGTTGCTGTCACTGTATATTGAATATTGGGTAATGATAATGGGAATGGTTTGATTGAAAAAGCTGTTCAAGAAAATGCAGTTATTGAGTGGGTGCAAATAATAACTAAGAAATATGTATGGATTTATTATATAATAAGGTTGACTAAATTGGTAAATAAATTAATGAATAAACGCCTGTAACATAACTTTCAGTAAAAGTCGTTGTAGTACCACTCCGGGCCGCCTGGTGGCGCTGTTTCCCCTCAGCTATTTGGATCTGATCCAATCAAGCCGGATCTTTGGCGGAACTGAGCGGTCGGTTAGCAACAACACCAGCAGGATGCCCGGACAGCTGTCAGACTGAAAGTCACTGAACTGCGTTTAATTCACACCTTTATTGAAAGTGCACCAACATGCGGGACACACAGGAGTGCGTGCACGGCGCCTGATCGTTCTCCCGGTTCCCCGGTTCACGGACGGAGTTTACAATGTGGAGAGAATGAATCATCGGAGAGGCAGCGGATCCACCGCTGCTGCTGCGGAGCTAACAGGCTAACAAGCTAACCGTCAGAATGAAGAGGCTTTCCTAAACTTTATCGACACGTGGACTCAGTGACAACAGTAGACAAGTAACATGGACTCACAGCTGGACTTCGAGGAGTGTGTTAAAGACTCACCCGAATTCAGGTAAATACACACACGCAGATAGTATCTTCAAACCGCGCATGTGCAGTAGTCCTGATGGTTGTCTCAATTATTATGTTCAGACGGAATCTGGATCAGTTTGAGACGGAGGTTTCCCTGCTGGAGGCACATCTGGACAAGGTACAGTTACTGCTAATACTACTTCTACGGGTCTTGCTACTACCACTACTACTAATAATACTGCTAACACTACTGATACTACTGCTAATATTGCTACAACTAAAATGCTACTAACACTACTACTACTTATACTACGACATAGTAGCACTGTTAAAGTACTACTACCACACACCAACACACATAGTTTGTGTTTCTGCAGAGGATATCTGGAGCTCACTGATGAAGGCTGTTGATTGGTCTATATTCTGTGGTTCTGACCAATCAGGTGATGCAGCTGTGCGGCAAGATGGTGGAGGCGGGGCAAGCGTACAGTTCAGCCAATCAGCTGTTCCTGAGCAGCCTGGCTGAGCTCTCCATGTACCAGAAGAAAGACAGCATCATCACAGTAAGGATTCACATAATGCTAATGCTAATCATAATAATACAGCACAGTACACAAAGGTTCTGCCTCGTGATTCCACATTGTTTTAGAGACGAGAATGTTTTGGACATATGTCGTTAAAAAGAGAACAAGAGGACAAACTTGTCATTTTTAGTGACTCTCTGGAAGTCAGAGTCCATCCACCGCTTTGGTCCACACTGAAATATCTCAACAACTACTGGATGCATTGAAACTTTGTCCACATATTCACGGTGCCTGGAGGATATGTGCCTACGTACAACCTCACATGGCTGTAGACTCAGTCTGGAATATAAAATACTGAAAATAAAATAGTGTGATTTTGGTCATACTGCTCCCGAAAATTATTGGGTGACCTTATTAGAAATCATCGTAGTCATCGTAAATGTTCAGGAACTCGTACTCACAGCTGGTGGAGAACAGGGGAAACAAAAGCGGAATCTGTAGCAGTGGGTACACGTTGTGGAAAAGGCCTCGCAGTCACTTGTCGATGTGTGTTGGACCGGCATCAGAGGGTCCGTGTCTCAGCTTTGTGTGTTAATGTTTTCCTGTGAAATGGTTCTCACTGACTTCCTGTTTCCTTACCCCCAGAACTGTCTGAACCAGTTCAACCAGGGCCTGCAGGAGATGGTCAGCTTTCACAGTGTGAGTACACTCACGCACACACAGATAAGTGTATAACATATTCATAACAGTTCGTTGAGACAGTCATTGTAGTAACTGTAGTAGTTGTTCCAACACAGTGTTCATCTGTCTGTCTCTTCTCCTCAGATGTTATTTGATCAGACACAGAGAGCCATTAGCCAGCAGCTGACCAACCTCTGTACACAGTAAGTTCCCCTTTATTCTCACATATCAGTGCGTCCTGTTGTGGATTCATCTTGATGTAAAAATACAAGAAATGTACAATAAAAATAATCAGCACAACGCATTTATGAGCAGCTGATTAATAATAAGAGCACTAATTATCCTGATGATGATGGTGTCTGTGTTTCTGAGGTTCCTCCCCCAGCTGGCGGAGACCAGGAGAGAGTTTGTTCGCATCGGAGAGGATCTGGAGACGGCGGCGGTAAAAAACGCTCAGGTGTCTCGCCACAAAGCCACCGACGCAGAGAGGGCCAGTCACCTGCTGCTTGCCACACGTAAATGCTACCAACACTTTGCCCTGGATTATTGTCTGCAGGTACGACATAGAGATCTGCCATCACGACCGATGTCAACACACCTGTGGCGCACCTGGAAAACGTGTCAGACATTTCATATTCCTGTTTGAGTATCAGACACTGACGTCTTTGTTTTTTCAGCTTAATACCTTCAGGACTCAGCAGAGAGTCGACATCTTAAACTCAGTGAGTTTGACTAATTTTGCAACATATGTGCTTGTAAAGGAAGATGTATGAACAGTTTATAAAATAGTGAGCTCTGAGAGCAATGAATTCACAGCTTGTGCATGTAGTTAACTAAAATGGGGTGTGTGGGGGGTATCTGCTCTGACAGGACTCTACACTGTTTATTGTGTCTTTCTCAGTCCTGATGTGTGTGTTCCTGTCCGTTGTCAGGTTTTCTCCTTTGTCCACGCTCAGTTCACCTTCTTCCACCAAGGCTTCGACCTGCTGAGAGACCTGGAACCCACCATGAAGACCATGGCAGCACAGGTTCTGACCTCTGACCTCTGATCTATTTCTGCCTTTCATCCTGTTTACCTGAATCACTCACAGTGGAAATAACCTCTAATGGATGAGTTCATGTCTTCTCCTTTACTGTGCTTTAACCTCATGGTCTGCTTGTTGTCCTCAGTTGTCCCAGCTGTCAGCAGAGTGTACAGCCAAAAGAAAAGACCTGGAGAACAAACACCTGTTGGTGCAGCAGAGAGTAAGGAATCGTCAGCTGTCATCACCTCTGTCAGTTCATCAGTCTGTCAGGATCTCTCCTTAAATCTGCCCCTGCAGCTTTACAACAAACATAAAGAAAAGCATTTTTAAAAAAAAAGGAGACAATGCTGACATGGAGAAACCAGATGGGTCGTTCTGTAGTGGAGTAACTGTCACAGGAGAAGAACTGAACCAGATAAATTGAAAGAATTATGGTTTCATTTTCATATCTGCAAGTCAAGTCAGTTTTATTTACTTACCATTAAATCATATCCAGACAAGTTACAGACCTCTGACTAACAGATGAAGTCTGTGTGTGTGTGTGTTCAGGATGCTTCGGGTGAGCCAATGGTCAACCCATGTCCTGGGAGTGATGACATCATCCAGGGTTACCTGTTCAAACGCTCCAGGAGGAAATCCAAAACCTGGAAGAGGTACAGACTGCACATATTTCACCTGTGTGCGTGTGTGTGTGTGTGTGTGTTGTATCATATCATATTGCTCATTTTAACATCCTAATATTATTAGAATTGTGTCATTTCATGAAATGAACAATGCTTATTTTTTATGTTTAAACTGGTTTCAGATGCTGGTTTTCCATCAGAGACAATCAGCTCATTTACAGAAAGTCACACAAGGTGAGACTGAACATTTACTTAAACTTCTGTCAGTCTATCAGTCTGTGTACGGTGTTTGCATCTTTCTGGAATTACTGCAGCAAATTATTATTTAATAACAAATATCAAAGTATCAAAACCAGATTACAAAATACAAACACAAAAAAATATAAACCGTGACAATTTTGATCGCACACACTGTGCATGCACACACAGTGTCGATCAGCCTCAGATCAGATTTCAGCAGCTGGATGTTGTTATGTAACAGAACAGCTGATGAACTGTCGCTGTAGGAGTGAGCAGCAGGAGAATCAGTGAACGGTTTTGTGTTCTGCTGCAGGAGGACGCCATGGTTCTGTTTGAGGATCTCAGACTCTGTGCCGTCAAATCCCTAGAGCACATCGATCGACGTTTCTGCTTCGATCTTCTCTCTGTCCAGAAGTACAACTCTCACACCTTCTAATACAGAACACAACAGTGAAGAATGAGCCTGTGTTATTCTGCATTTCTCTCTTCGTCGTCACTTCCCTCCTCAGTCTGTGGCTCTCAGCTCTGTGCCCATTTTTTCCCGCTGTAGACGTAAATCTTTAAGAAACACCTGACAAACATGTGCTTTCACTTTTGTGTCAGGTGTTGTGCCCTGCAGGCCGACTCGGAGCAGCTGAAGCAGGCCTGGCTCAGCGCTCTGCAGGGCAGCATCGATCTTGCCTACAGAGAGAGAGCCAGTACTCCACTCACTCAGGCAGGTTTTTTCTGCTTATTCTTCAGTACAAATGATTATCTATATTAAAAATGAGAGGTCCCCTGTGAAGACACAGGTGTATTTAATGCCATATGAATTACTAATAATTACAAAGTTAAAAGCAACAATTAATTTATTCTAGTTGAATCTCCAAAAAAAGTTGTAATGAACTGAAATCTCATCAGCACTGTTTGAATGTCTCCAAAATAATCACACATTTCACTGCACTGTCTGTCATCTTTACCTGTGAACAGCCTAAAGAGCCCTCCCCTCTCCTGTGCGGTGGGAATAATTCGCCGGGCCCCCCGGCTCAGAGGCCAGCGGTCCTGGGCGTGGCGCTGAGGGGCCCCGGGAACCAGTGGTGCTGTGACTGCGGGGAGGAGGAGCCTCGCTGGGCCTCCGTCAACCTGGGAGTCACTATGTGCATCGAGTGTTCGGGGATACACAGGTAACCACAGCAGGAGGCGTGTCTTCACACGGGCTCACTGTCCCCCTGCTCAGTCCTCAGCAGCTGGACAGGAAACTGTCCTCAGATGTCGTTCAGGAATTTATCTCCTCCAGAACACATCTCAGGATGACAAAATTATCTCAGATTTTACAGTTCTATCTTAGTAGAGTATGTATTGTGTGTAAAGTGATTTTAGAAAATAAATCAAAATATTCTCCTGTATTTATGTGATGTGGTATCATCATGTCCGTAGGAGCCTGGGTGTTCACCTGTCTAAGGTACGGTCTCTCACTCTGGATTCATGGGAGGCCGAACAGCTGAAGGTAACACACACACACACATACACGCTCTGCACAAATGATGTGACGAGAAGAAGAAAAATGTAGAGTAACATCAGACTTTAGAAAGATTCAGTCTTTATTTTGGTGTCTAACCAAAACTCTGTTCTCTGACTTCTTCTTTAGCTTCTCTGTGTTTTGGGAAATGACGTCATGAACCAGATCTACGAGGCTCGATGTTCAGAGGAAGGACGAGTCAAGCCCACGACCGACAGCCCCCGGTAAAGTCACTCGTATTTGATTTTCTAAACTGCACAACCTGTGTTTGTGTCCTGTTACTGAAACATCAAGTCAGCGATAATGATTTAGTGATGACAGGCAACAGAATGAACTCTGATATGAAGCTTCTTGTTTAACTGATGCACCTGTTTTTCTGCCTCAGGGCAGAGAAGGAGATGTGGATCAAGGAGAAATATGTGGAGAAGAGATTTGTGCGGAACAGCAGCTCAGATGAAGCTCGTAAGTCAGACACTCAGACACCTGACGCCTCCCGTGTGAGGAAAAAGTAAAGGTGGATTTTTGGTCACAGAAATCCACCTGCGATAGGAATACATAGGCCCAGACGAAAATTTCTCAACAACCGTCAACACATTGGTCCCCTCGGGATTATTTCTGAGCATTTTGATGAACTAAAAGATCCGCAGGTTCTGGGTCTGCCCCGCTAAACTGGATCCACAACGCTACGTAACAGGTTCCCTGGACCATTCCCCAGCTCTTCACCAAGTTTGGTGCAAATCAGTTCAGTACTTTTTACTGCTGACAAGTAAACAAACAAACCAACGAACAGAGACATTTTTACAGTAAACAATAAATAAATTAATTGAGAATATATTCGGCAGATTAATTCGTAATCAGTCTTGTGAAAATTGTTAAAAGGTCTTAAGAGGAAACTGTGAATGATGAGATCTTCAGTCAATAAGGTCCCTCGTTTCTTTGTTTTTCCCTGTTCATGAAAATTTCATGAGAATTTCTGGTCTTTTACATTTGATGTGAAAGCATCATTAAAGCATCTCTTTCTGTTTCAGGGCGTCATAAGGATGAGGCCGGGCTCCGTCTGTACCAGGCAGCTTTGGCCGGAGACCTGGTTGCCATGGCAGCAGCGTTGGCCGAGGGGGCGGAGGTCAACGGCAGCATTGCCGAGGAGGGGGGGCGCACGGCGCTGATCGGAGCCGCTGTTGGGGTGAGGAGGCGTTACAGACATGAACAACAAATAATCAATGGCACTGATCAATAGCTTCAAGAAGTTCAGTAACTGATTCTGTAGGATCCTGTACAGATGTTTTTAGGGTCAACACCAGTTACATTTTAATGTAAACTCACATCTTAAACGCTAATGTGTGATGAAGACATGAGGGACACGAGGACAAGTGACCTGTGACCTGCTGTCCTATGTTCTGTTTTATTTCTTTTGTTCTCTGTTCACTTTGTGGACAAGTTCCCAGAACTAAATCTGGGTTTTGCTCAGGAGGGCATACTAAATCCAGTTTCAGCTGGACTGTGGCAACACCTGGAAGAAGGGTAAGGGTTTGAACCCAGGACCTTTTTGCGGTTGGGGTTCGGTGCGGATTTCCGAATCAGGGTGTCCCTGAAATCGGAGTAAAGAACATCAAGAACATCTTCTCCATTTCTTCTGATGACTTCACTCTCCCACCAAACAGACCCTCGGCAGGTTTTCAGTGTTTGTGTTTCTCTGTGCTGCCTGCAGGGGTCGCTGTTGGCCTGTGAGTTCCTGCTGCAGAACGGAGCGAATGTCAACCACCGGGACCTTAGAGGACAGGGAGCGTTGCACGCTGCTGCCACTGCTGGGCACACCGGGTAATCTGTCACACACACACACACACACACACATTGTTCATTCTTGTTATGTACACGCTAACCTGTTTAAATAAAGCTTAAACTGGAATAAACACAGCTGATTTTCATTGGCTGCTGTAGACAGGTGTGTCTGTTGCTGAAGAGAGGAGCCAATCAGTATGCGGTGGACGAGAGAGGGCAGGACCCATTGGCCATCGCCGTGGAAACGGCCCACGCTGACATCGTCACACTGTGAGTCTGTGAAGGCGTTTTAATTCGGTTGTGGGAGCCGTTCTCTCGTAGACCTGGTTTTGATGGACATGGTTTAGTAAGAGCTGATTATTGAAAATGCTTGTGTCCTCCTCATGTTCTGATTCTGAGTCTGATGAGCTGCGGTTGTTGGTCGTTGTTTCAGACTGCGGATGGCCAGGATGAACGAAGAGATGAGAGATTCAGAAGGAGTCTTTGGAGCTGCGGGTTAGTGGACGCACACACCAGCAACACACACCAAACTGTGTCCAGATCCAGAAACAGTTTTCTGAACGTTTACCTGTCGCTCTGTATGAGCACGCTGATCACATGTGTGGTCTAACTCCTCAGGAGATGATGAGACATTTCAGGACATCTTCCGTGACTTCAGCGACATGGCCTCACACGACCCGGAGAAACTCAGCAGGCGGCACTTCAGCCGGGGAAGAGAGGAGGAGCACGAGGAGGAGGAGGGAGGAGGAGGAGGAGAAATGGTGAACAACCAAAACAGTGTTGAAAAGACACCTGAATGACAGAAACAGAGGCTGAGGCCCCATCAGTCCTGCTCGGAAACCACGGGCACATTTCATTTAAACGTTTAGAAGAGTTTACTTACGCTTCACATGACTGACGGCTGAACTCATAAGATATAATTATGTAGTGTAGTATATATTCTTTGTAATGACATTATCAGTGCACATATTATACTTGATGTACAGTTACTGTGGTTGGAAAAAGTGTTACCCGTGTTGAAGATGATGGAGGAGGAACTATGAACTATGACTGCAGCTAACATTTATTTTCAGGATCATTTAATCCGCAGGTTATTTTCTCTGTTAATCATTTGGTCTGTAAAATGTCAGAAAACTGAAAATTAGCTGTGAACACTTTGACACAGATGGTCCAGAATTCATAAATATTCACTTCAGTCTTATAAAGCTAAGGGAACTGGTTTTACTCACCTTTGAGAAGTTGGGACAAACAGGGAATCTGCAGGTCGTGAAAAGTCTTAAAAAGCTTTGAATTAACCGTTTTTAGCTTTAGTTCAGGTAGAACATCCTAACAACGTCCAACAACCCAAAACTCCTGAAAACAGGTTTTAGTTTGCAAACAGCCTTTAATAACTGTCTCACATCATCCAGCGACATTTAGTGACTTTTCGAGCACCACCATCAGGTCACATTTTAATTTGTCCAACACTTTGGTTTATGACAAAATATTATACAGAGAGTAAGTTACAGACTCTAAATACACTGAATGGTTATTGCTGAAGAAATGTGGACACAGATAATGTTAAACTCAGGGTTTGACTTCACAGCGTTCAGGATTCAGTCTGAAGTTTGAGTTTCCTTTAAGACTTCACCCCATTTTCCATGTGAGGACTGAAAGTCGCGAGGTTGAGCTTCAGTGTGCGAAGCTGATGGTTTGACTGTTTCATTAGATTTTATTTGATGTTTGACTCTTCCCCCTTTTCTCTGCTGTGTTCTCGAACCTGTGTTCATAAAGGGATTTAATGTGTAGTTGCTGTTACACATCAGACTGAAGTGTTACTGTTGTTTCTCTGAGTCTGAAAACTGTTTAAATATTTTTATGAATCAGGACTGAAGTGGACCAACAACCTGTGAGGGCAGAATTCAGGCCTGAAGCTCAATTCACGTCGCTGCTGTTACATAACATCGTGTAAATGTAGATTTTATTATAATTTTTTAAAGCTTCAAACCTGCTGAAATTTTCTCTGCATCATTTAAAAGCTTCAGACTGAAGGAGGAGGACGTGTGAATTCTGCTTCAGGGTGGATTTGTCTTTACTGACAAAACATTTCATTTCACATTGTTACTAATGTGACGCTGCTGCTTAATAAAATGTCTTAGTACATGTGGATGGGTCTCTGTCTCTCACCTCAGAGTTCAGTCTCTGCAGATCATCAGGTGGAAACATTTATTAACAGACTGAAAATAAGATTTTTTTTACATTTTACAAAGAATTGATTATTACATTATTAGTGAGAATCTGCCTTAAGCCAGGCTAGAATATAACAGTTGTATTTCGGTGTGTATGTAACATTCAAATGTACAAGTCTACCAAAGTGAAAGCAGTAAAACTCAACTGGAAGTTTTTTTTAGTTTTTTTTTTTTTTAAAACACAACATAAAAATTGCTCTCCGTGAGTCTTTGTGGTGAGCAGCCAAACACAACTGGACATAACCTGTAGACAACATGGAGGGCGCAGTCTGCAGAAGCCCAGCTTTGTTTTCAGGGTTATGTGATGCCTCCATCTCCACTAACACTCACCGGTCAGCTCTGAAATCAGCCTTAGACTTGGTGATTTACTCTCTAACTTCAGGCAGAAAGATTTTTTATAACTTTTTCTTATATAGAAAGATTTTTTGTAGAAACAGAATTTTTTTTCTCCTTCACTGAAACATTCAGGTGAGAAACTTATTTGATACTTATGTTTTTGGTTTTTTTAAAAAAAGTAGTAGAATTGGCCATTAACATTAAAACTTGTCTTAAGACAGCAGGAGGCACTTATCTGTTTTAATCAAGCTCTCAGGGTTCTGACAGAATATTACAAATTGAGTGAAGATAACTGTGGAGACATCAGAGATCAGTGTCAGACCTCGAGACCAACAAAACCAAGTCAATCTGTGTTGGGAAGACAAAGCTTTTCTTTTCCATGTGTTTGTGTGTGATGTGACTGACGGTGTTCAAATGTCCCACGCTCTGATTGCTCCTCAAACACCCCTCAATCGCCTCCTTTCTTTCTCTTCTTTTTGCTCTTCTGTGGTTCTTCCTCCTCCTGTGTTGTTTTCCTCTTTGGTGTCTCCTCCACCTCTCCCACCTGCTCCATGGCGTCCCACACCTCGTCCTCCTCCTCCTTCACCTCTTGGGTTGCTCTCTCCCCTTCAGTCGCCCCCCCTCTGTCCTCCAGGTCCCGGCTGGCCAGCAGTAGGCAGTTGAGTCTGGACTTGAGGTAGACTTTGTGCAGCAGCTTGCGGTCCTCCAGGCTGTGGATGCGGAGGAAGCGGTCCAGGCCGCAGGACGCCACCACCGGCTGGGAGGGGTGACACTGCAGCCACCGCACACCCCCTGTCAACCCCTTCAGACAGCCGCGGACCAGACCTTTCCTCAAGTCCAGCAGGGCGATCTGGCCGTGGGTGTTTCCCACCACCACAGTGTTACCGTCGGCTAGCAGGGACAGAGCAGTGAGCGGGTACTCGCCGTACTCGGCCTCCAGGACGGGACGGCGCTGAGGGGAGGACGGGTCGAACACGTGAACCTGACAGAGGACACAGACACAGTGATGTTTGTGTGGTGATCAACACACACTCCGGACATGTTCACACCTGAAGCCTCATTCACACCTAAAGTGAATCCCTTCATAGATCTGATTCTCTGTCATTCACAGGTTGGACCACGAGAGACAACTGGAGATATTACTCACAAATGAAGAAGAGACGCACCTCAGGAGAAATATTAAGATAATTCAAGCTTCATTTGTGTTGTTTACATAAGCTGCACATGTAAACAAACCTTCAAAACGTCAGAAACCATGAATCACTTTAATGTCTGTCTTGTTGTTTATCATTTGTTTTTGTATTAAAGGACCTGTCAGTCAGTTCCTGGAGTGACTGCAGGTTCCTGTCCAGAGTCTTTCTATTTTGATGGTGAGGGGACCCCTTTGTTGACGTTTTGTCCCTTTACAGAATGTCCCATTCATATTGATGTGTTGGATATTAACCAAATTGTAGTGGAGATTTTACAGATCATAAGTCAAGTGATCAAGTCTTTACTGGTTAGACAAAAATTTGCTCTTAGAAAAGTAAACTTTAAAACTGACGCTTTTTGAATGGAGTTTGGCTGATAAGACCCGCAGACTTATCAGTTTTAAAGCTAAGTTTTCCCATTTTAAGCAGCGCAGTGGAGACTCACCTGGTGGTAACCTGTGCACGTGACCACTTTGTCGGAGTCCGGGATGAAGGCCATGTCTCTGACCCAGTGCGGCCGCCGTAGGTCCAGCCAGTCGTCCCGCAGGTTTTTTGCGGTGAACACGGGCTTCTCGGGTCTCTCCAGGTCCCAGATCTTCAGCACATTCTCCTTACCGCCGGTAGCGATTTTGTGCGGGTGTGCGGGGCTCTGCCGCATCCTGCACACGTTCTTCCCCGCGTCCAGTTCGGTGACCGGTTCGCTGCTGTCCTCCCTCCAGACCCGAACAGTGCCGCACTCCCCGCAGGTGAGCAGCGCGGAGCCGTTGAGCGCGGCTAACCCGGTGAAGCAGCCCTCCGCCGGGTCTCCGCAGCGCCGGGTCTCGGTAAAGGCCCCCTTCTCGATGCTGAAGGTCTTCACGGTTCCGTCTACCGAGCCGACCAGCAGCTCGCTCTCCGCCGGGTCCGCCCAGCACAAGGCGCGGACCTCCTGGTCGCGGCTCAGGTGGCTCGTGTTGCAGAAGTTAAAGGCCTGTTTCCGCGACACACTGACCCCTTTCAGGATGCCGGTCTCCGAACCCAGCCACACGGAGCACAGCCGACTCCGGTCCCCCATCACTCCGGATTTAAATAGACCGAGGACTGGATTTAACCCTGGACTTCAGCAAACCCTGATTCTGACAACACGCGTGGTTTCTTCGTGGACTACGTCGCGCGTCAAAGACGTCACTCTGCCCTCTGCCCCCCGCCCCCCACCGAACTTTATTGATAAACTGGCACAGTTTAAGTTGAGATCACTAAATAAAGTCCAGGACTTTTCAACACCACACACACTGAAACTAAAACCTGCTTTACGGTCAACCCGGTCAAAGAGGAAAACCCTGCTATAATTTAATAAGTAAAGGAATTAATTTGACGTTTCTGACACTTCCCGGTTGTGTATTATTATTATTAGTAGTAATATAATTAATCCGATAATGTCACCTGGACCCAGATATGTTTGATTTAAAGTTCACTTATTCTTTGTGAGGCTTCTTACTCCGATTAAGAGTAATAAATAATAATAACCACTCTAATGAATTATACAGATGTTTGATTTAATTAATTAATCCCGTTTTAAAGGGCTGTATACATTTACAACACTGATTTCACTGCCATCCGGTGTTCACAGTGTAACGACATATTTTAAAAACTGTGCAAATAGATAGATAGATAGATAGATAGATAGATAGATAGATAGATAGATAGATAGATAGATAGATAGATAGATAGAT
>JBBMJY010000026.1:2607065-2628805 GCA_037833715.1 Toxotes lorentzi
TAGATAGATAGATAGATAGATAGATAGATAGATAGATAGATAGATAGATAGATAGATAGATAGATAGATAGATAGTTAACGTACTTTATAAATCCTAAAGGGGAATTGGTGTTTTTACGTTCAGATTGTCTAGTGACTTGAAACCTGAAGTGCACGTATTTTGCATGGTGTTTGGCATGCATACTGTAGAAGATCCTGAAATCTTTCTGTTTTTAGAGTGGGTTTGTACTTGATGGTGAGTTCTTTAATTAACTGATTTGGACTGATCTTTGTTTGTAACAGTCACTTCTAACATTTTTTTAATCGCAGCTGGAATCAGGTGATTTGTAAACATCGGTGTTGTCGCCACAGGTATAGTTTAGTATGGACAATAAAGTTCTTTTTTTTCAAAGGCTGTTACGCCATTACGTAGCGACCGCATGCGCAAATTACGCAGTTACTCCATTTTGGGTCTCAGGCTGCTATAGCTAGCTGTAGCTGGATGGCTTTGTAAACACGTCTTTACTTTGTTTGTGTATATTTTTCCCGCTTTGATATTAAAGTTGAGCAAAAGGAGAGTTGTACCCACGTTCTGGTCTGAATTCGAGTCTTTCTTCGTCTGAGAAATGGACGGAGAAGTGGACGACTTCATGTCCGGGACCCGTTCCGGTAAACCCGTCTTTCTGCTTTGTTTCATATTTAAAGAACAAACGAGCTTTAGTTAACGGTGATCGTTTACCGATCATCGCCGGGTCCCAAGTTGCGTTTAACGTTATAAACATGATTAACCGGATGTTATTTAGCACACACTTTCGTTTTCAGTGGCATTGTTAGTTCATAACAGTCATTAAATGTCCCGCTTTAGCGTCATGAGCATCAGGCAGGCAGAGTTACATTTCTCCGTTTATCCAACTATCAAATAATAATAATTGTAGTTCTTAACTGCCGGGATTTCAGTCCAACTTGAATCCGTCCGTACGTCGCATCCTGTCGGTTAGCATCGTGCTGATTTCACTCTGAGGCACTGTTGGCTGATTAAATATATCACAGATTAATCATAATGTTAAATGTAATGTTTTTAATACCAAAGAACGACACCTGTGCCGAATTAATAAGCATATCTAACAAGTAATAATTCTATTATATTTTCGCACTAACATACATTTGCTATCACGTGCTTTTGATAAACCTTGAAATGCACAATTTTTACATGGAGTTTGGCATACAAACTGTAGAAGTTTCTAAGATGTTTCCGGTTTTTAAGTGTATGTACTGGCTTAGAAGGGTGTCCAGACTTTTTCACGTTACAGTTACTGTGTGATTGTAACTTCATGAAATAAAACAGGACATTGACATTTGAAGTGAGGCTCCGTTTCCTGCAGGGGTTTAATTTAACTCTTTTCCCTTCAATAATCAACAGTAGTTGTAATATACCCAGGGGTGCCCAAACTATAAGACTTTTGCTGTATGTTGCATGCCAAAGTAAAATGCAAACTAAACAACTATCTTTATATTTTCTTACTTTATTACATTTTTTGTCATGCTGTTTTCTCTTACAATTAAAAATGGATGATTTTTGCATGAAGTTTGGTGGGTTCCCTGTGAGCCCAAAGCATGAGATATGGAAAACAGAAGTATGACAAAATCTAAGGTGGTCCTTGTTCCGCAGAACCGTCCAAACCTAGTTGCGATTTAAAAATAAAACTGAAGTGAACTGAAGTCCTTTGCAGAAGCCATTCCAAAAAAAAAGACTTCTTTTGCAGCTCATCTCCCAGAAGGCCAAACTTTCCCCCCTCCTGCCTCTTTGCAGGTGTTTGTGCCTGAGATCAGCAACAAATCTTTTGTAACAACAGTAAAATACTGACTTTTGTTGTGCTGTCCTTGACCTGTTGTGTATTTTACAGATGACGGAGGTGGCACTCCGGTACAGGATGAACACCCGGCGTCGGATGGCGAGGAGATGAGGAGTGACAGGCACCAGTCTGAGGTTAAACTGAGGTTATCCTGATGCTTTTTAATTTCAATCCCCTGGTGTTTCAGTCACACTGACCCACCACTGTTTGTCTGAATAGGACGAGGGCAGCAACGATGATGATGCCCCCCACGCCATGGAGACCAGTGGGGCGGCCAGTGGCTCTGACAATGAGGACCGCAGAGGGGCTGACAGTGACTCGGAGGACGAGGCCCCCAGGGGCCACGATGACAACGACAAGAGTGACTCAGAGGCGGAGGCTCCTCGTCCTGCCGACAGTGACGATGACTCTCCGGTCAAACGCAGGATGAGCGGATCGGACAATGAGGAGGAATCGCCGGTCAAGCACAGAGCTTCAGATAACGAGGAGGGGGAGGGGTCATCTCCCGCCAAACGCAGGGGGAGCAGCTCAGACATGGAGGAGGGAGAGGACCGGCCCAAAGCAGCCGCAGACAGCGACTCAGAGAACGAGGACATCAAACCTGCGGCGTCCAACCGGTCCAACCCCGACAGTGACTCTGACACAGAGATGCCTGCCAGACGCAAGGCGGCACAGATAGACTCTGAGGAGGAGGAGGAGGGGAAACAGGAGGAAGCAGAGGGAGGAGGAGGAAGAGGAGGGAAGTGGAAAGCTGTGATGCAGTCTGACAGTGAGGAAGAGGAGGAGGGAGGAAGGAGGAAAGCGGCAGCAGGAAGTGATGAAGAGCAGCAGGAGGATGAGAGGGAGCAGAGAGACGACAGTGATGACGAGAAGCCAGGTACTGACCCCAGACCAGCTCACGGACGTAAACATCACTGCAGTCACACACTCATGTCAGAGCTTTATTCAAAACTAAATGATGTAGTTTGATTGATTATGTATTGATTGTAGTACATTGATTACATTCAGAAGGTGGGCAGATGACAGTTGATTCCTGAAACTCTGAACTCTAAGATGATGATACTGCTCCACAAGTCCGTGTGTTTTGTATCAACAGTGTGTTAAAATGACTCTGTGATGTGACTGAGTTCTTCTGCTCAGTGTAAGTCTGCGCTGCGGTGACTTCCTGCTCAAACCTCATACTGTAGCTGGGCCACAGGTTTCATTTTTCATTTTAAGCTGAAAATTGTTTTCTCAGAGCAGCTGTTGTCGTGGCTGATTCTCTGTCTTGAAATATTCCTTCAGAATGTCATTCATTTTTGCAGTGAAGAGGAAGAAGGCCATTCTGTCAGACAGTGAGGATGAAGATAAGGAGGAGAAGGCAAACAAACCAGGTAAGAGACCACTGTCCAGCTGTGAGGTGTAGACCAGTACTCAGGGTGTATTTAGCTGTTAGACTCACAGAGCAGCAGAAGTTCTTACCCTCTGTTATTCACACAGACTGGTTTGACTGGTCTGCACAGACCCCTGACCTCAGCCCCATCCAACACAGACAGACCTAGTCATCAGTGTCAGTTTTGGATGACTCTGATGCTCTCATGTGTCTGAATTGGAGCAGATCCCTGCAGCAGGTGCAACATCTGGTGGAAACGCTGAAACCAGAAGAGTGGAGGCCGTTAGAGCAGCACATTAATGATCATAATGTGTTGATCATAGACTGCACTGTCACATACCGAAGGAATCTTCAGGTGTCCACATACTTCTGGCCACCACATCGCTCCACTCTCAGTCTCATGTGTGCGTGTTTATTTTTTTCCCTGTGATCCTCAGCAGTGAAGAGGAGTCGGGCGGTGTCGGATGATGAGAACTCAGACAGCGATGAGGGGTCAGAGGGTCCTGATAAGAGTCTGGCAGCCAAACTCAGAGAGCTCGGCTCAGACAGCGCGAGCGACGACGAGACGTCGAAGCCCGCGGCAGGGAAGAAGGACGAGAAGGCGCTGTTTGGCAGTGACAGCGACTCTGGAGACGACGATGAGGAGGAGTGAGTGCTGGACTTCAAACACTGGTTTTACTTAGATCAGCCTAACCAGTCCCAGTCTGTTTTAAACCTCGCCGAGTCATGAGATCTGTGATGACAAACAATTTGAACAAACCAGTTTCATTTCCATGTGCTTAATCAGTCCATGAAAGGGCCTGACTAAGTATGCAGGTAAAATAAAATTTAAAATTTGATGTAGAGACAAAAAAGAAAAAAGTTGAAGGACATAAGGCCAGCTGTGTTCAAAGGCACGAAACGCACTTTTGTTGAAAAGTGCGTTTATAAATCTGAACACAACCTGACTGGAAACAAATATTTGAACCAAGAGCTGCTGGTGTGACCTTTGACCCCTGCGTTTCTCTTTCAGGAAAATGATTGCAGACATCTTTGGAGAGTCTGGAGATGAAGAGGAGGAGGAGTTCACGGTGAGTTCAGCTATATCTGCTGCTACAAAAAATGTCCCCATGAGTAAATGTGGTCTCGTCAGTTTATGCACATGAAGGTAGTTGATGGAAACACCCACTGATCTACAGTTTATCTTACAGAAATCTGAGCAGATTGTTTTTTATTACTTCACACACCTCAGACTATGAAAGCAAAGTGTCTGTCTGTCTGCTCCCGGTGCAGGGTTTCAACCAGGAGGACCTGGAGGAGGAGAAGAAGGAGTCGAAGGAGAAGAAGCAGCAGGTGGAGGAAGAGTCAGACTCAGATGAAGGAGTCGACCGCAGCGGCCAAGAGTAAGCAGCACAGTAGGGTTGAAAGGTTTGAGGAAAATATCTGATCAGGCTTTTTCTGACCAGTGTTATGATTTAAAATGCTGAGCTGCTTGTTGCCGACGTCCTTCTACAGCGTGTGTGTGTGTGTGTTTGTTTTCAGCACCAGCTTCATGTCTGACTTCGACGTCATGCTTGCTCGGAGGAAAGCCATGAACAGCAGGAAGAGAAGACACCGCGATGGAGGGACGTTCATTAGCGATGCCGACGACGTGGTCAGCGCCATGATCACCAAGATGAACGAGGCCGCGGAGGTTCGCCTGTCAAAATAAAAGCCTCAACACTGGGGATGTTTTTAAAGCTTCTCTGCTCCCGGTGAGCCCGACTGACTGTGTGTTGTTTTAACAGGAGGATCGAACTCTGAACAGTCAGAAGAAACCAGCACTGAAAAAACTCACTCTGCTGCCTCAAGTCGTCATGCACCTGAAGAAGTAAGAGCTCCTTTAAATCTGACTTTAAGATCTGAGCACCTCATCATGCCTCCATTAATGATCTGCCATAGTCTGTAATTAAGAAAAAAAAACTTCTTTCATATATTTGATAAATAATTTCTTCTTGAGCTTTGGTGTATAAAGTCTTGTGGTGGCGTTTGTCCCTCAGACAGGACTTGAAGGAGACTTTTATCGACAGCGGAGTGATGTCGGCAATTAAAGAGTGGATCAGTCCTCTTCCAGATAAATCGCTGCCCGCTCTCAGGATCAGAGAGGAGCTGCTCAGGATCCTACAGGAGGTGAGGAGTCTCTGTAACCTGGTAAATCTCTGGGCTGTGTTTTTAAAGACCAGCCTGAGTTTAGTATTTTCACCGTGTGTTTCCTCCTGCAGCTGCCCAGTGTGAGTCAGGAGACTCTGAAGCACAGTGGGATCGGCCGGGCCGTCATGTTTCTCTACAAACATCCCAAAGAGTCTCGATCCAACAAAGACCTGGCTCTCAAACTCATCAGTAAGGACGTCTCACTTTACTCTCTGTGCACTTTGCTGTTTCTTTAGAACAACTCATTAACTCATTAATGTAGGGCTTGAAAACACCTTAAGTGTCCAATGTCCCAGTTGTTGACCAATCCAGTCTGATGTTGAACATGTGATGTGAACATGAATTCTTTTTTCATTCACTTAATCTGCCCATCAGAGTCCTCAAAGAGCACTGCTCAGTGCTGATTGTCATTAAAGGCTGGTACAGTGTCAGTGATCACTAGAGAAGCAGCAGAGATGGAACTGTGACCTGCACTAAACCCAGCACCCAGTGATGAGTATTGATCTCTGTCTTCTGTCCAGATGAGTGGTCACGACCGATCTTTGGTTTAACGTCCAACTACAAGGGAATGACGAGAGAGGAGCGACAGCAGAGAGATCTGGACCAGCAGATGCCTCAGAGACGACGACTAAGGTACTAACATGGACTAAAATTTCATCTTGACACACAGTGAACCTGGGGGCCTTGGGGGGCCTTGGGGGCCCTGGGTAGTTTCCCACTTTGCCCAGTTATGAATCCCACTTTATTGTTTCTCTTAATCTCACTCATTCATCTTAGAGCCTTTTTTGTTTTTGATGGCTCTGATAACTTTGTGCATTTGAAGAGGATCAAAAGTATCATGGGATTGGTTTGTGGCAGGTAACAAATATCAAAGGACATATTGTTTTAGTCTGACACTGTTCGAACCCCAAAGGGTCTTCCTCAGGTCTGGGTAGGTTTCAGGTCATATTTCCCATAATTCCCCAGGCTTTGTCTGGTATTTTCATCCTACATAATCTGTCTGTCGTCTCCTTTTTGTTGTCTCATGTACTTTTGTGTCCTCCTTTTCATTCTCTCTCCTCGTCACGCGTTCTTCTTCTCAGCCTTTCCTCTTATGTTTTTTATGTTCTTTTCTCAGTTTTCCTCTGTCATTCCTCTTCATCCTTCCATTTCACCCTTCCCTCTCCTTCCCCCCTCTCCCCCTCCTCCCCCAGTCAGCCTCAGAAGGTGGAGAGGGCGGTGGAACCTGACGTCTTCTCTCCACCAATCAGGTTCAGTCATACAGTTGCATGGTTGCACTGCAAGCCTCTGAGTTTAACAGGATTTCAGTTTAAACAAAGTGTGAATCCAAACACAGAGAGAAAGACTGAACTTTAATGTCCACGAACATTATAGAAGAGCCACCGTTCTGTTTCCTGTGTGGATGAAACTGTTCAGACGATGTAGCAGCTCGAGTTGTGTTTGACCAGTCAGCGCTGCTCAGCACAGTAAACCTGATAGTTCCATCTGCAGAGAGCAGTGGCTGCCGTGGCATCAGGAACTAAATTTAATGCCTGTGGTTGAAATGCAAGTAGGGTTCCTGATTCCCTGAAATGGTTCCTGGGCCACAGGTTACAGACAAGAAGTCACAGTCTTATGTAGTGACTCGCTGACTAACTGCTGTGAGGTGGGGAATGCTTATAATAGCATGGAACCTCTGCTGGGGGTGTTTGTGCTCAGAGTGCAAAATTTCTTCCAGAAACCAGTAAAGTTTCTTGTTTGTGTGTTGTTCCTGAACGTTAGCAGTCTGGAGTTCCTGCTGCAATAAATTTAACTATGCAGATTTTTGATTTCTTCTCGTTTCCCACCCTGGTTACTGTGTTCACTCAGTCACTGTTAATTCATCATGATATAAACCTTCACCTTTGCTCCTTTCAGCTCAGGGGGTCAGACGCCTCGGAGGGACCTGGAGAAGCAGCTCACCGGAGAGGAAAAGTAAGTCCTCTTCTTTTACCTCTTTTATAATGTTGGTCAGTGCAAACTGGAGTGAGCACAGCCAACACAACCATCCCTTCTTATTTTATCTGTTACAGACATTAAGTAACAGGTAAAATCTGCTGCAAATGATATTTACCTTTCATGGTGACAGGGCACGCTAGAAAATGAACGTCCTGCTCTTTATAAGTAAGAAAAAAAGGTTCAATACAAGACTTTTTGCATCATAGCTGAGTTAATCCAGGGAATTGACAACCAGGAGCTGCAACCAAACCGAACCTCAGCTTAACAGTAATAGAAAATTATGGTGATGAACGTACAAATAAAGTTTTTACAAAAACATAAATAAAGTGTCGATAATGGAAATATTTATGACATAAATTTAATTATAAATTAAAAAATAATATTGTTAAAGTGTCATTATAACTGGATTCTCCTTCTCCACCTCCTCCCTGCAGAGCTCTGCGACCCGGTGACCCCGGGTTCTGTGCCAGGGCTCGGGTCCCGATGCCCTCCAACAAAGACTATGTCGTACGGCCGAAGTGGAACGTAGAGATGGACTCCAACAGGGTGAGTATATGGAGGGAGGGAGGGAGGTGGGGGCGAGGTGAGTTTGTTTTGTTTTCAACGTTGGCAGTACAGAGACATGCTGCACCTAAAATGATAAAATCAGAGGTCGTGATAACCAGTCACCTCCTGTCAGTGGCAGTTTGAGGTCAGGAGCTGAGCTGTGATTGGTCCTCTGTAGAGCGGCTATAAGAAAGGCATCAGTCTGCTGGAGAAACACAAACGTCGCTTTGCTGAGGAGAGGAAAATGCGTCGCCCACAGGGAGCTGTCAAGATCAGCATAGAGGGAAACAGAATGCCCCTGTAGTTCCTGGTGTTGACCTGTGGGGGGCAGTAAGTCCTTCTGCATGGTGTGCGGTGATGGTCCAACTGTGTGTGGTGTCCACAAAGAGTTTCTCCTTGAAAAAAGACGCACTGCTTTGTTTCCAGATAAAAGATAGAGTGGAGCAGCTGTCTGTGGGGAATGGACCATCTGAGTCAGAAACTGACTCACCTCTGGCCTCTAACTTAGCCGCGATCGCACAGCACCACACAGACCTCTGACCACACTAACGTGCGGAGTCATGAATGTGCTGAATTAATTGTTTCCAGCTTTTATTTGAGAATTTTTCGCGTAGTTTACTAAAGTTTATACATTAACAGAAACAGTGAAGCCTCTAAGCTGCCTGTCATCCCCCGCACGCCCCCGGAGGGAGTGAAGTGGACTAAAGAGTGATGAAACACCAG
This sequence comes from Toxotes lorentzi, assembly GCA_037833715.1. NCBI lineage: Eukaryota > Metazoa > Chordata > Actinopteri > Toxotidae > Toxotes > Toxotes lorentzi. The sequence continues at coordinate 2,615,685 of JBBMJY010000026.1, forward strand.
CTAAAAATATACTGCTTTTGTTTAAACTGCTTTTGTTTAAACTGCGTTCTAGTGCCAAAACATTTCACACCTGAAATGTTATGTAACATCTGTGTGCGGTAGGACGTGGAGCATTTAACCTGTAGGCATCAGTGCAGTCAGATTGAGTGTTTCACCACACTTTTAGACGGCAGTGATGTTCAAACAAATCATACAATCCTCAGCGTGTCTCCAGCTAAAATTTTGTTTAAAAATGTATGTTTTTGTCTGTTTCCTCCTTCAGGGTCCGATGAAGAAGGGTTTGTCCCGCGTTGATAAACAGATGCGTAGATTTGCTGACATCCGCCGCCTGACGAAGACGGGTCATGCTGTTAAAATCAGTGTTGAAGGCAACCGGATGCCGCTCTGATTTTAACCTCTATAGGATTTATTCAGTTTTTCTTTTTAATGTTTTGTTCTCGAACAAGCCCACGATTACCCTCCCACTTCCCTCACTCCTCAGGTCCAGCTCTGCCTTACTAAAGGGCTGAGGTCAAAGTGTGAACATCTGCTGGAATCACAGAGACTCACCTGTGTCTGGACAAAAAATATTCAGCCAGCTAATTTAGCCAACATTAGCAGTTAGCTAGCTTTATCTCAAAACTAGCCAAGACCAATATGAACTATGTCCTTGCTCCAAAGATATGACATCAAATTAAATTACAAATCTTACTAGCTGGAAATACTGCTTTAAAAACTAAATGACTCCTCCCAAAATCAGTCTTTTTAACTCGTCACTGTAGGAGTTGATTGTAGCCATGACATGTATTCAAACTTAGCACAGCTGCCGTTCTCCATAGTGGACAAAACTAGCCTCTTCGAGAGTCCACAAGACTGAGTGTGTGAGTTTTTCTACATTTAAACCAGAGGATTTTACTTCAGTACCACCATCCGTAGGCAGGCGAAGGCTACATACAACTGCCAAAAAAAGCCTCAGTGGAAATGAAACAATAGGGAGGTTATGCTGATAGTAAGATGGCTTCGATCCAAGGATAATTTTGGTGAGATTTCAAGTTTTTTGTCCAAACCCTCAAGGTCTCTGTTACCAGATTCACGAACAAAATCTTCCCTCTCGCCCTCTTTGTCTCTGAATGTGAAAGTGTTTGTATTTTGCTAATAGGCTGGCCAGACCTCCCCCTCAGTCCATTTTGTCCCCTCTCTGCTCCCATAGCAGCTGTACAGAAGTATGTAAACTGTCTACAGGACTGAGTTCACACAGGTAGCAGGGTGGCTCTGTTTGATCTGGATCAGATCTCATCCTGTGAGTCTAGACCTTTAAACAGACACCAAGACTCTGTCGTGAAGATGTCAGATCTGATCCAGAGTCAGTTTGTTGACTGTGTGAATTAGCCTGTCTGCACTGTTCTGGATCGGATGATACTTTTCTTAATAAAGACTCTACTGAAACTCAGCCGCTCTCTTAACTCATCTGTTGTAACTGTAGGTAGTTACACTGAGTTCACCTCAGTCATGGTTTGTTTCAGATCCCACTCTACTGTACAGACCCCACCACAATGTTAACAAGCACATTTTCATTTTCTTACCTGGGATCTTCGTCCCCACGCTTTTTTTTTTCTATCACATCTGACAAAAGAAAACAATGTCAACACAGTGATCATTTACTCTTTATTATGCACAGTTAAACTTAAGGCAGTAAGAAGCATTTAAAAAGAGAATCAGTGAACAGGACTGGACGTAGACAGGGAACAAAGTCAAATCCTTTTCCACTGCACCAGTGTGTCGCACCGGCCTGTTCAGCCACACTCAGCCTGTAAATCTCCTTTATGGTTCTCGTCATACAGTAATGTTGTGCTGATACAGCACTTGTATGAACCCGAACCAGCTGCGGTGAAGGCTGCTGACAGGAAGTTGTTATTCACAAGAAACACAACACATGCAGGCGCAGTCGTTTTTTAAAGGAATATTCTGATGGTTTTTCACGGTTAAGTCCATTTAAAAGAAATTACATAAAACTTCATATGAACCTGTTTATTGAGTAAACATCGTTCTCTCTCTCTCTCTCTTTTTTTTTTAAAGGAATAGTTCAACATTTTTTGAAGCGCAAACAAAACAAGATACTTTAAGACGACATCATGGACTCAGAGAACCTAAAGGACACTTTTCAGTCTTTTCTGACAGTTCATAGATCAAATGATTAATCACAATCATAATCTGTGGATTATCTGATCATGACAATAATTAAGTTGCAGACCTAAACCATGTCCTAACTTCTAACGCTATTATTTTCATCTTCTTCAGTCTGCACAGTGGACACTGCCAGCTTGGAAAAATTTAATGAGCCAATGTTTTGACCTTTTAGTCACTGCAATCTTCACTGTGTGAACTGCCTTTCGTTTGGTTTAAATCTAATTATGTTTCTCTCTTATGGAGGCTGCAGTTCCTCCAAAGTTCTCAAGAGGCTGCTCAAATACTTAATTGAAGTTAATGGAGAAAAAAAACCCCTCTCACTTAAAGTGCTTTCACACTGGCCTCAATGTTAAACCACGATGCTGGCGACTTGGTAAAATAAAGCTTCTCACACATGTCTGGTGCAGTGGAAACGTCTGTCAGTGTGTCGTCCTGCTGTGAACAGACCTGCTACACTGTTGGAGAAATAAAACTACGAGGCAGAAACTCAAGTCAAGTCGTGTCATACATTTTGGTTTAAGCGTAGAGGCGGCAGACGCCTCCGGTCAGAGTCAAGGGGAAGGAGTGATGATGCATTCAGGTGACGCCCAAAGAAAAAAATACAAGAAAGTTTCAATCAAAGGTTCATTTGTGAATGTCAGTATTCAAATAAAATCTCTGCCAGGGGAAGACTCTTTTCTGACTTGGCACTAAATACTACAGAAGAGCCTGAGAACCAATGTCCGTAAATTTGACTTTGTCAGTTCAAGTCAGTTTGAAAAAAGAAATTCAGATTCAGGGCTGGGTATTGTTTTTCCATTCTGGTGGCAGCACGACATCTGAGTTTTAGTGCCAACACAAACTATATTTTTCTCTTTAGAGAAACACATGTAAATAATCCAGTCTAAACTTTATACAATGATATGATCAGAGAATAAGTACCCAGTCCTGTTTGACTGAGTTCAGTGTAGAATTTTATATTAACTAAATGAGATTTCTGATAGTGTTTGTTTAAAGTTTCTTATAAGACTTTCTGCTGCTGTGACATGAGCATGACATCTGATCATACTAGATCATTGAAATAAAATCGTAGAAAGAGTTTTCTGTCTTTTCTTTGGTCCTGACTTCTCTGCACGTGTGATGAATTCATCGAGAGCACCTGAATGCACCATCATAAAAATTATTCATCGTGGGGGGTGGTCGTGGGGTGGTTGGTGACCAGGTGAAGTGAAGGTGGAGAATAGATGTGTGATTGGCAGGTGGTGCGCGTATCTCAGCAGGTGACTGGCAGTTGGTGATTGGCTGTTTCATGCATCTGAGGTGAGTCCTCTGCAGAGAGAAAGACACCTCAGTGAGGAGTGAGAGAAATTTTAACCATTTTAGCCATTTCACCATTTCAGAGGTTTGAACACTCGTTTCATTGGAGACGATCATGACAGTGACTGTACCTGTCCTGAAGAGGGTGCTGTAGAGAGGGGCGGGCTGTCAGAGGGGGGGGGTGTGGCCTACCCTCTGCTGTTTGGTAGACGACTCATACCAATCCTGTCAATGGGAGGAGGATTGACTCGTCGGCGTGGCAACTCCACGACTTTGCTATGAACAAAAAGGAAAACGAACAAGTTAACAACACTGCAGCGAAAACACTGGTTTCACACAACCCACAACAGGTGTGCACTGAATGAAGAACTTCACCTACGTTGCTCGGACACAATTTCTGTTCCAAATCAACGGCTGTATTTTAAAACAGAATTTTGGAGCAGGTTTTGAATGGAAGTAAATCTTAATCTGTATTTCATTAATAAAATTAAAACTGAGCTTTTAAGTTAAATTTGACCTGAACTCCATCATCTGAACAGGGCCAACCAAACCGAAATGTGAACTGTGCACTGACGTGACGTATTTGATTAATCACAAATTTTTTAGAAATTGTTTGTGCTGTCACCATTTTTTGTCTTCCTCTACAACGGTTTCTGAACTATCTTTCAGGGCCACAGGTGTGTCTCAGGTGCTCTCACAGTCGTCTTACCTCTGCTTGTTTGTTGCCTGTTTGGTTTCCATGGAGGTGACTGACAGGCGGTCCAGAGGTGTGTTGTTGCCGGGGAAACTCCTCTTCCTCTTTGGCTCCATGACATCATTCTCCATCCTCACCAGGTCATCAAATCGGAGCAGCTTCGCGGTTAGCTCCTCCCCTGCCTTCACTCCTCCAGGACGGCGTGGAAGAGCCGCAAGAGGCCTCGACGCAGGCCGGTCTACGCGCTGGAACACAAAGACAGGAATATATTGCCATATTTGGGGTCTACGAGGAAATCACTTTTAAACTGGCTCGAGTGTCACACAGGTCAGAAACCCATCACATCCAGACCCAGACACATCAGTAACATAAATAACCTGGAACTGATCATTTCATAAATCTTGAGCATTTGGAGGAAAACTCGCCCGTGCTTTTGCTTCCCGTTGCCAGTTAAAGTCAGAGTGCAACTGATTAATATAACTAAAAAAAAAAAAAAAAAAAAAAAGAAATCTGACCAATTCTGACTAACCTGATTCTGACTACATCTCCTGTCTCACACACCTGTGCAGCAGGGGTGGGTCTAGTAACCTGAGCACAGGTGTGTGAGACAGGAGATGTAGTCAGAATCAGGTTAGTCAGAATTTACATGAAGTCATCAGCAGCACACAGCGGACTGAAAACTGTCTCTTCAGCAGTAACTCTCTGACTGACGTGAAATCCTCGGGATTTCATTATTTTCTGTGAGGGAGGATCCGGATTGAAAACACTGGGCTCCGCAGAGAAAAGCCTCCCTGCTCTGCTCAGTGTTTTCTTACGTCAGGACTCCATGTTGTGAATCGTCTCTTACATCACAACCCTGACAGTGAGCGGTTTCTGACTTCCTGTCCTCCCACTGCCTCTGATGAGTCAGACGATCGGGTTTCCTGCAGACTAAACAGAGACCACCTTCTGGTTTCGCTCCCGCAGCCCGTTGGACCTCAGGGTTTAGCTCCATCTGATGTTACATCATCCGATATCAGCACAGGGGCCCTCTGAGGGAGGGGCCGTTTGATTTGGCCCTCGGGATGATTTGATAGGACACAATCTGATCTGCTGCTTCACCGTCTGATCCTGACTCTGATCCGGTCAGTCCACAAGCTGTTCCATGTGTTTGTTTGATGAAGATATTTAATCTGCTGTATTTGTGTTAACAGTTTATAATGTGTGTGTGTGTGTGTCTCACCTGAGATTGATGTTGGACTCTGAAGCCATTGACGCTGCAGTGCAGCAGAGTGATGAATAGCAGGCAGGAGAACAGCAAACAGCCACAGATCTGCATCTGCAACAACAACAACAACGGAACTGAAATGTGGTGATTGTCAAACTTCATCTCCTTCACAGTTGGTGTCTGAAGCAGTGACTGCTAATTTCTCTCAGGTATAATGAGACGGGTGGCTCTGCTGCAAACGCTGCAGGAGACCCCGCGTTTGCAGGAAGTAAGACTTCAGTGCATTGCACTGAGGGACAAAAGTGTCCACTAACTCTCAGTGACACACTTTCAGTCTCCTGATGGACAGTTCAGATTCAGGGTGAAGACACCACAGACTCAAAACCTGCTGAGACTCAGTGTGGAGTCTGGACCTGGGGACACAGGTATCAGCCAAACGTTTCTTAAGTTTTAAACTGGTTTCCCATGATACAAACTTTTTATACACACACACACACACACACACACACGGCAGGACAGTTTTAGTTCAGCTGACGGGTGTGTAGTGTATTGTCCAGCAACATCGGCTAATTTTAGCAGTTTCCATCCCTGCAAATAAACGGCTTTTGACCGTCACATGCACGCCTGTGCTGAAGTGCACGGCCCTGCATTCCCCCCCAATGGGTGCACTCACACACTCTTGCGCACACACACAATGCCCTGAAGACAGATGCAAAGACACACAGAAACAAACGCTCCCCTTTAACGTCACACACATTCTTGATGATGCACAGACTCTTGCGCATGCCCACATGTACACACACACACATACACACACAACACACAGTGAACTTCTAACATTCACACCACTCCTGATGCTGACATACTGCCCCTCTCTTTCATGCACGTGTGAGGACACACACACACACACACACACACACACACACACACACACACATACACTGCAAATTCTTCCATTCACAAAAATACCCTGTTTCCTCCCTGCAGCCCAGCAGCAGACTGAACATCACCTTCATGCTCACAGAAAACACCTGAATGCTGTTTTTACACTTAATCCCAGTCACGTTTAATTTTTGGAGAAATTGGATTTCAACCTTTTAATCTGAAGATTTTTTTTTCAGAGAAGAGGAAAATAAATTCAACAAGGAATTAAATCTTTAATTGACGTTAACTCAGAAAGTTTCATTGAGTTTAAAGATCTTTTTCCCCCAAGTGTCCTGGTTAATACAGGCAGCAATAACAAAGAACAAAATATGTCATTTTTCAGAATTAAACAGAAGAAGATTTATAAAATCATGCACATCAAATATTTCATCCTTAGAACAACCACAGAGCTGCATGAATCCATAAAAATAAATAATAACAGATAATAACTTAGTAAACACAAAACATCGGCATCCAGAGGAAGAAGCAGAGCTTCTGCAGCAGTGATATAAATTCACTGTTATTTCTCAGGTGTTGAAAACTAAACACAGGAAATGAGAAGCTTAAGTGAAAGTCAGAGAATGAATGTGTTCTGAACCAGATCTGATGAAACTTTTAGAGATTAAAAAAATAAAAACTACCTGCTGAAAAGTCATATTATTTTGTAGTGTAACACCTGCAGGAGTGTGAACTTGTGTGCACCTGCGTCTCACAAACATGCACTCACACACACACACAGTAACGTGCATGTATAAACAGCGTCTGTACCTTCAGTGTGGAGTTGAATCTCTGGGAGGAGGAGTGTCTCTGTCCTGCTGTGTCGTCTCTTCTCTCTGTTTCTGCGTCTTGTTGTGGCTTCACATCAGGTTTTATAGCAGCTGGCCGGGAATCTCCCATCCAATCAGCAGCCTGCGCTCCTGTGACATCACTTCCTGTGCTTCTTTTCCACTGTGTGTGTCTGACATTTCATCATCAGGTCCATTACCTGTTAATGAAAGCTCACGGGAGCAATCACACCTCACCTCCTCCACAGCCCTCCGTCCTCCTGCAGGTCAGTTCTTAAAAATAAACATGTCCATATCTCTGATGTCTCCACAGAGTCCTGAACTGTTAAGCTCTGTAGAGCAGAGCCACTTTGATTTCTACGTTTTTGTGTTAAAAAAAAAAAATCACCCTGGTGCCTGAGTAATGGCAACAGAGAAACGTGGATGAGACAGACTTTGTTGTTGTGAGTTGAGAAATAATAACTCTTGAATCGAGAAATCGTTTTAAACACTGTCACTTTGTACAAACATTAATGTTAGATCAAATCTTACTGTTGGAACAGTTTTGGAATATGTTGGCGAGCGACACTGATGCAGGCGTCAGGTCAGAAAACACAGGAGGGAAGTTACTGTTCTGTCACTTAGTCTGAAGGGCTTGTTGATCAAACCACATCAGTCACTGCTGATTGGATGGAGAAAAATAATCCCAGCTTTCCAACAGAGAACATGAACAACGTGTCACACTGAGGAACGAAGAGGAAGTAAATCACCAGTGGACCCATGAAGACCTGTAGATACATGGTGTATTGGCCACTTTGGTCACTTCAGCCTCCTTTTGATTGGGCTTAAATAAAAAGGTCAGACAACGTTGTTCAACCAAACCTCCCAAGTTTTACATGTGAAGACGAATCTCGACCAGTTTCTGTCTTCGTTCAAATCTCTGAACTCACTGATGATGAGTTCCCCTCCCTCCTCTCAGTGATGGAAGTTCGGTTTCATCCAGTGATTTCTTTTCTTTGTGTTGCTGTTGCTAATGGCGACAGGCTCCCATGGCGGGCGACCCCCCCCCTCCCCCACCCCCGGAGGCGGACAACCTCTGTTCCATCACCGCCATTCATTCAGGATGGAGGATTGGGTCATTGAGAAAACACACCTGGGTTAATAATAGTAATGACACTGCAGCTAACAGGCTAATAATGACGGAAAAACCCTCCTCAGTCCAGTTGCCCTTTAATTAGTGACGACCTTCTCTGCTCACGGTGATGTCATGTTACCCCCTGTCTACCCCCACCTCACCCCTCCCTCCCTGTTGCTATGAGAAAACACATGGATTTAAATGAGTAGAAGCGGACAGATTTGTCATTGGAAGAATCACAGTGGCTGCATGGGTTAAACAGAAAGAGATCAAAAGACACACACACACACACACACACACTGGAAAAAGTGACAGCGGAGGAGGATGATTATGAATCCCTGCAGAAAGATAGACAGTGTAGATCTGCGGCTCTCAGATCAGTCGTTCTTTGTCCTCTGAGCGCTGCCTCTGAACATGGCACAGTGTGAGGCGTGGATTTCCTCTCAAAGCATTGTGGGATAGTGTGCAGTGCAGGATGAGAAGGAGAATACTGACGGAAGTGGAAAAATGACAACTTCATACAGAAACTCTGTGATTTACTGGAACACTGATGAAGTAGCTGGATGTTGCTTTTGTCTTCACCATCGACAATCGCTTCTCCTCGACTCCAAATAAATAACCATCACTAACCCATGAACGTTACCTTGTGTGCTCCTGACTGATAAATCCAAACATGCTGACCACCATGATGCACGTCCAGTGGCATTCAGGTATTAACAGGAGACAGAGGTTATGATGGTGCCACAAAGAATGAAGGAGAAGTTCATTTGTGTATCTCTGAATTCCCAGAGTTGTGTAACACTGTTCTCAAATCTTACCAAGACGTCAGAGTTTGGTGTGAGACCAGTGTTCCACAGCTGGAAAACAACTGTCAACAGCCCCGACAGACATGAATCCTGTCAGTTTTACCTTTAATGAGATTTGAATCTCCATCAGCTGATGCTAAGGCCACACCCAGGACCAGGACCAGAGTGTTAGACAGACAATCCATCTGTTCTGGTTCATAAAAACCTGAGTGTTATAACAGACGTGATATCAATCCTCCAACTCCAAGTACCTGACAGCAACAGCAAGTTCACCGACACTACAACGTGTGAGACAGGGGTATGGAGACCAGTGACTGTGAAGAAAACTGGATTCCAAAATCTAACCTACTCATTTCAGTGGCGGTAAATCACATTGTTTCTGATTACAACAGGTAGCAGTGTGCACTAAACCCAAAATACCCCCTCAGACACTTCGTGGTAGCGTCTCAGTGAGGCCGGGTTTCTTCTGCCCAGTCCAACTCTCCGTCTGCTGATCCTGCAGTTTTAGTCGCTGTAATAAAAACCTGTTGTTCGGTTTCCTGGTGTAAGACCTTCACGTTGTATCAGCTCAGCTCCGTCAGCCGAGGCCTGTGTCTCTGTGGTTTGACTTGGCTTTACTTTTCCCTCCTGAGGGTGAGGAAGGAGGAATCAGGAGAGGTTCAACGGTGAAGTTTAAACTCACATGACCTGCTATTAAGGTGAGAAACAAATAGAGCCACAGGTGAGTCATGAATCTGGCTCTCACTTTTTTGGCTTTAAATTTGGATCCAACATCCTCTGTAACATCACCATGGCAACAAAGAAAAACACAGTCACCCACAGCCATGGTCACAGAGAGGACATGTGGAGCCAACATGGCTGACAAAATCCTCTGGCAAACCGCTGTCATGTCCAGGGTACAGTTCCTGGTACAGCCACTCATGGAGTTCAGACACTCTACATTTCTCACCCCTGGAGAAACCTCCTACACCTGTTCACCACGATTAAAAGACAACATCTGTGTTTTTTCACAGGAAAACCTCTGTGCTCACAACTGAACGTACAGACGGATGTGAGAAACCAGGTGAGCCTCTCAGCAGCAGACTGTTCTGACACATTAAACACAAAATATGGAGCTCACGTTAGTTATATCAGACTGTGTAATCAGTGTAATCTCAAACTTCATTAACAGAATTTTTTTTTTATCCATCTTTGACTTTTTATCAAAGATTTTTTTTTTTAACACCGTTGTTCATTTTCTTTTCTGATGATTCAACCAGGAGAGTTTCGTGTTCATCCAAGACTTTGAATATGAAACATCTCCTGTTTCACAGCTCTGGACAGAGTCTTCTACACAGCAACGAACTTTAAATGACGCCCACAACAGAATCCTGTAAAATATCCTGGAGACTCCTGTAATTCTGTGTTTGAGGAATTGACGATGGGGGAGAAAACACCTTTACGGTTCGTTAAAAAACAGAAGGTTAAATCTGTCCCAATAAAGGAGACAGACGTCAGTTATGAATGAAGAAAAGAAAGTGTTGCTCATTTGTTTCCCTGCAGGATCTGACCCAGCAGTCCTTCAGTCCCTGTCCTGTCAGTCCGCCGTCCTGCTGACTCGGCAATAACGATGTAAAGCTCCAGTTGGAAATCACAGCTGATGATTCACAGAGATCAGGTGACTCCGATCTTGTGAGCGAAGCTTCTCTCGGCCAAATCAAGCCTGTAGGATTCCCCTGGATATTCCCCGCCGTCCTCCGTCTCTCGCCTCCAGCTTTCCCGGACCTCACTGTTTACTCGGACTGTTTTCACACTGAGAGCTGAGGTTTAACTCTCTGTGGCTCAGATGTGAGGTGATCGGCCACCTCACATCCTGATGTTGGTCTGAGCACAGTCTCAATTAGTAATGAGTAACAGAATTTTGAACTAATTGTGAATCGTACTACAACTTCCTGACTCGCAGTTTCACAGTGTTCAGTAAATAGAAATAACAGGACTGAATAAAGGACTGGAAACCATCTTGGAGCCAGTGGCCTGAGAACCACTGTAGAAACGTCTCTGTACAGATTCAGACGACTGATGGAGACATGACCTTCTCTTCTGTTGCTGTTGTGATTTACCTGCCGAAAACATTCAGCCACTGATCTCAACAAGAAAACTACTGCACTGACAGTAGCTGCAGCAGATGTATTTCCGATGTCGGCTTCCAGAGGGAACGGAACACACAGGTTCCCGCTGAGTCTGGAGTTTTGGATAACACAGTCTGTAAATGATGAGCGCTGTGGATGGAATACAACTTTAGATAGACTACACAGTGCTACATGTACGCACACCGGTCAAGTCGATGCTGGAAAACATGACAGCGGTTTATCTTGAAGCATCAGTGTCCACGAGACCGTGTTCAGACCGACAGCAGCCAAGCGTGGAAAAAGCCCCGTCAACGTAACACGCCATCACCAACACAACAAAGGGTCGTTCTACAAAACAGCTGAACAAGGCTCAACTTTTACTTCCCACGCAACGTCATCCAGTGAGGTAATGAGTTACAGCAAAGGTGAGACACAAGCTGAGGTCAAGAGTCAAACGAGTGGTTCCTCAGGTGCTGCTCCCTCCCTCAGGAACTCTCTAAGATCTCACATTAAAGAGGCCCCCACCCTGCCAACATTCAAAAGACCTCACCTGTTCACACTAATACTCCTCTAACCATGTAATATAAATTTGCCAATATGACATATATCATGTTTACCATGGTTACACAGCAGCAGCAGGATTGAGAGCACCAAGAGCACCAAAGTGCCTTTTAGCATGACACTGAAGCCCTGCGCTCTCTGCTGCCTCACAGCTTCATGACCTGATGTGGTTTACAGATGGGAACAAACATAATGACGCCTCTGCAGACAGGCGCTGCTTGTTTCAGTGCGTCTGTGATAATGAAAGCTGCAGGGTGTTGGACAGGCCGACGGAAACGGACAAATTTATTTAACATGTACAGCTGAATGAGGGGGGAGGGGGGATTCCCAGTTTCCAGTGTCTCTAACCTGCTGGAGCTCCCTCACGCTCACATTTCAACCTTTCAGTCAGGACTTCCTGGTTGTGACCGGGAGTCGACCCGTCCTCCACACACCAACACAACCCGAACCTGTGAAATCTATCAGCTGCTGCCTGAAAGTCTCCGCCAACGCTGCAAACGCTGAAACTAAAGGGACTTCCCAAAACTCTTTCCCTCCTGTAGGATAATAATTCCGGGTCAGTACAGAAACACTTAGGCCAACAACTGTCCGTCAGTAATAATCAGTTCATTTCTGTGATATGTGATGAGTGACATCACAAACAAGAAGAAAGACGAGCAGCCGGGTCAGAAACAAACCAACAGTTTATCCAGATCTAGAGCCAGAGGTCAAACTGAAAGTTAGTGCACCTGAAACGTCTAATAATAATAATAATCCGTCAGTGTACAGGAAGACTGTGAGAACAGCAGCTCAGTCAGTCTGTAAACTGTGATGGATGTTTTGATGTCTGCTGTCATTTCCTGTAGTTTGTTTCCAACCCGTCTGATGGTGTGCGTGCTCGTCTCTCTCCACTTCTTTTTACTGAGGATGGAAAAATGGAAAAAATACCAAATTAAGACTAAAAGTGTAAGAAACTAAAATGATGAAAAAGAGTAAGAACGTTTGTGTGTGATGTACCTACGGTAACTCTAGAATTGGACCTCGTAGTTCTCTCACATTGTGGCAGTGGCAGGACTTCAGTGTTGTTACAGTCTTACACCACCTGGTCTGATCATGGTGCTACAGCATTTCCTCATTGTTTGGATTTTGTCTAAACTTGGGGGAACGATGCACATCTCTGCTGTGGCCTCACATTTGACACTTTTTCAGCATTTTATCATCAGCTGGGGAAATGATGCGGCAGCTAATGTGTCGACCTCTGGATGTGGTCCAGATGGAGCGGAGGACAGACGACACAGGACTGTTTCTCAGGGTTATTCTGCTGCACCAGCTGCTTCACATCACACACATTATCCTAATTTTCCACCTAATTACCTTGTGTATTTGAGTGTGTGCGTGTGTGCGGTTTGGGTTCGGGAAGCAGACACCCTCTCTAATTTTAAAATTAAGCTTAAAACCTTTCTGTTCGACAAAGCTTATAA
>JBBMJY010000026.1:2628905-2641829 GCA_037833715.1 Toxotes lorentzi
CCATTCCCAGCTGTCCTATCTTCCTCCTTTTCCTCCTTTCACCCAGCCCAGCCATCAGCAGGAGGGTCCCCCATATGGTGGGGGGACCCTCCAGGTTCTGCTCAAGGTTTCTTCCAGTTAAAAGGGAGTTTTTCCTTCACACTGTTGCCTTAAGTGCTTGCTCTGGGGTCAGGCTCTGGGTCTCTGTAAAGCGCTTTGAGACAATTTTAACTGTGGAAGGGCTATATAAATAAAATTGAATTGAATTGAATTGAATGAGGCGTGTGATTGGCTCATTACTGAGTAAACAAACAAAAGGATGCAGCCATCCAATCAGCAAAAAGAAAACATACCTCTCTTCCGCCTTTCCAGAATCCCATGGGGGTGGACGAGCTGCAGTGAAAACTCAGTGACCAGACACTTTAGCTGCAGTTTGGCCTCATCGCTGCTTATCCCTTCAGCCCTTCAGCCCTGCAGGGTCAGAGGCAAAATTCAACTAGAAGAGCATCGCGACATTTTTCACAGATGTTTACTTGATGCTCCACTGGCTCTTTGCTGATTTACAACAAACTAATGACAGAAATTTGAATAAAACAAACAACAAATCAGCACTTTATATGTATTAAATTGCAGATCAGCAAGAAAATGATTAACATTTTAAGCTGTGGTTCCACCTGTAGCCACAGTGGGGCAGTAGAGTAAAGGAGAAGTGGAAGCTGATCTTTATTCAGAGCAGAGAGTTCAGCAGAATCTCTCAGATCAGAGCACACACGATCAGTCTCAGCTGAAAATGATGGTTCATGGCTTTAAACTGGAGAAGTGAAACCAAAGCCATTGTTATACAGGTTACAATATACCTGGGTAGTTATGAGCTTATTGAAATTTCACACCCTTAATACACTGTTCCTATTTATACACATCAGTAATCACATTGGAAGTGATTGATCAATAAAGTTTTGAGAAAATATACACTTTATCTATCTAAATCCACAGTCCTGGAATCCACAGGCACCTCATCAAGAGCCTCCTGAAATCCTTTAATAAAACGTGAAACATGGATACTCCTCGAGGACCCTGAACCCCCATACAGCACCTGGAACCTCTTCAAAACAGGAACCATGGAATTACCTCAAGAACCCCTGGACCTTACTCATAGACCCCCTATTAGAAATGACCCCTTGAAACCTCAATAAACCGCAAAAACCTTGGAACCTTGGAAGCTGCTAAGAAACAACAGAATTCCTCTCAAAAACCTTTTGGAGAACCCACCTGACACCCTCCAAGACTCCTAAAGCCTCCTCAGGAAACCTCTCAAGAACTGCAGTTTTGTTATTTTCCTTAAATTTCTGTCCTTCCATCCAGTCATGATGTCAACACAAACAGTTTTGGTGTGAAATTTGCATGGATTTGTCTTTGCCTTGATAAAACTAGCTTCACGCTTTGGAAGACACCAAAAGATAAGACAACAAAAAATACGATAAAACTGAAAGACACTTCTAAGAAACACACACATCTTGCTAGAACCAGACCTCACAAAATATGCTCATTAGCGTTACGGTTTGGATTATAGATCTGAGTTTTGTCTGTGCAGTTGATTCTGATTTGGGAAGAGAGGATGAAATCTGACTGTGAAGACTCTGATCTTCAGCGTGAACGGAGCCAGACCCCCTGACTTTCAGCTTCATGCTGAGTATCTGCTGTTTGTGTCTCAGAGGTCTTTAAACAGACAAACCAGCTGGCAGGAGTTACACTTGCTTCAGTGGCTTTTGACCCCTCTGTGCTTCCAAATGCTGCTGAAGCACTAATCTGTCTGATCAGGTGACACATTAAAACTCAGTTATCTCTGTGATAAGCTCACATTAGTGTGTGTCCCTCAAAGAAAACAGCTCTTAAAGTATTTCTGTTTGTCTGATAATCTGATGGTGACATGTGGTCGGATCTGTTTACCTGCGGGTCTGACAGTTTAAAAAGGTACAAGCAGAAATGGTCCAGGCTAAAAGCAAACATAATGCTGTAATCGACGTGAAAGCAGGCGGTTGGCGGCTCCTGGCAAGAGATGAAGGCGGCAGGTTGACGTGAGGTGACAGTTGACAGCCGCCTCAATGAGAGTTTAAGAGTCCCACTGAGAGTCTGATGGACAGCGGCGTGCTACAGGCCAAGTCCCGCCCCCTGAACTCTACGTTTTTTAACGTAAACACTCACAACACGATCGCAGACAACACTCTGATGAATCTGATTATGCTAGGCTGACACCAGCCCACCCTGCTGGGATTAGAAAGACGACACTGGTGCAAATATTTAGGTGATGAATAGGTGCTTCAAAAGCTGGAAATTCAGCCAACATGAAACATGAGAGGAGCTCCAGCACCTGCTACCTGCACAGGTACAATCACAACCTCAATGAGATTTGAAACAGCAGGAATTAGCATGTTTTTACACTTTAACTACGACTCGTGTAATTTTCATATTCCCGCTGATCGTTGCTGCAGAGAGACAGTGGATCACCCCTGAGGTCTTCTCAGGCCCTATTGTAAACAATTATCAACCCAGGACCCCGACAAAATAAACTAAAAGGGTCAGCTCTAATCAGCTCTGATAAGTTAACACCTAATTTCACTGGTTGATTTCTGTGGTTAAATATTTTTGCTTTAAACCATCGTGTTCGTGTCCACCTGTTGAATCTAAGCTCAGTATTTCCTCTCTTTTAGCTCTGTTTTTGGTCTCTACCAGCTCCCGAGGGAAATATCTGCTTCTCTAGCTGCTAAATGCTCCACTGTGTGCACAAGCTGGTCTCTGACCGTGTCTGTCTGCTGTTTGCTGCTGAGCAGGTTGTGGACAGAGGCTTTTTATAGCTGTTTCTCCATCTGCTGCTGGAGCTGAAATCAACGCTGTGCGAACAGGTTGTTGACAGCAGCGTCTGTCACAACGATCAAACCTGTGACAGGTTACAGTCCAGCAGCTCTTCAAGGACACTTCAACAGGATGGATGGTGTCTACTCTGTCACTCTGTGTGTCCTAGGATCACACTGTGAATACCAAGTTTTGGTTTGTAACCAGGTCCAGAATCATCTGAAAAACAGTGCAGGTTTACTGATTAGGACTGGTGTTGGTTTAAAGGCATAGGGAATCCTGATCTGATTTAGGTTTTTTTTTTCTCTTTGCTGAACTTTGGATGGAGTTCACAAACGAATAAAAACTATTCATGGCTTTCTTTTAGAAATTATCCTGACTTTTTTTGTGTTTCTCTGCCATAAACGTTTCATCCCTGATAAATAAAAGAATTAAAGTACATAAATACAATTTAGTCTCCATTGATTCTTCTTGAACGGATTGGCTGCAAATTGAAGGAGGACTCAACAAGTACACAAAGCGTGTGTGTGCTTGTGTGTGTGTGTGTTATTGGCAGGTATCTGAGGACCTGATTGATGCCAACGGCCCCCTGCAACTGTAAAACTGTGGCAGCAGCCTCTGATTGGTGAATTTTACTCTGGTCTGAGCGTGCTCACTGGGGACACTTTGGCCTTGCTCCATCACTACGGCGACAAGAGACACTGCGACTGAACACACATACACACACACAAAGTTGCCCTTCTATATTTGTGAGGACCATCTAACTTTAACCTACAATAAAGTCTTAACCCTCAAACAGCCATCTGAAGCCATGAGGACCAGAAGACATGTCCTGACTTTCACAGCTGGATCCTTTCTCTTTATTTATTTAGCTGCTAATTAATTTCCTGTTTCATCTCATCATGTGGGTTGTGTTTCTTTGTATGTTTTGCAAATTACTGGTTTGTTCATTGTGAGAGAATCTGGGTTAGGGTTAGGGTACAACATAAAAAATTCCGGCTTTAGGCAGTGGTGGAAGAAGTACTCTGATCATTCACTTAAGTAAAGTATGCAGTAATGTAAAAATACTGCACTACACGTAAAAGTCCTGTATGAAGTATCCTACTTAAATACAGTCTGAGCTCACTGTATCTGGAGCCGCAGTTTTTCTTCTATAGAAGTTGTGGTTATTTTCAGTAATGTTCACCTTTGAATGAATGAATGACAATTTGAACCTCAGCTCTACACAGGTGTGTGTGAGTGTTTTGGGTGTGTGTTCATGCTGTTGTCTTTTTTGTAGTCTCATTTTGGGAAAAAACTCAGGGTTTAAACGGAATTAATATCCTCCCTGTCAAAAACAGAACCACAACAACAACAATAACAATAACACACACACACGCACACACACACACACAGTGCAGTAATCCTCACAAAGCAGTGTCTGGTCTTTGAGTGGGCCCTTGGCATTGGCTCCTGTATACTTGCCAACAGTAGCAACACACACACACATGCATCAATAATAATAACAATGCAATTCCAATAATATATGATTTAAGTAAGTACTTTTACTACTGGTACATTTTGCATTGAAAAGTAAAGTCAATAAAGTCACATTATCATGATATCATTATTATTATTTTGATGATTATTATTTAAAGGTTCCCTGTAGAGTTTGTGACGTGCAGTAGCACCATGGAGCTGTTTGTCTCATGCACACCTCAGGCTCCTCGAGAGCCTCCATGTTTACTTTTCTTTACTTTGTTCAAACTTAGACGTTGTGGAGGGAGGAGAGCTGATTCCTTCAGGTAAGCTCAGCACAGACAGGTATATCTGCACTTTTCTAAAAAAAAAATCATTGCGTCATTGGACTGCTGATTGTCTTTTAAAGGAAAGTTTCACATATTTTGAGTGCTAAATTCATGACTGAAGATTACTGTGCAATCCCTGAATAGTTCTGCTTTTACTACTACTACTACTACTACTACTACGACTGTTACCATGACGACCAGCGTTGTTGGCTTGCTGGTTGCCCCTTCAGGCTTGGCTGCTGTTCAGACACTCGATGCAGCTCTCCAGGTCCCCCGCCCCCCGAAACACACCACAGACGAGCCGTAGTATTTGGTTTGGAGACACAACAGCCACCAACAGTCCTTCTCTCAGCCTTTTCTACTCTGTTTGTGTGTGCCTTTGTGGCAGTGGCTGCATCAGTCTTTGAGGAGTGTGTGTGCGTGTGTGTGTGTGTATGTGTGTCTGTGCATGTTGTGTGTGTGTTTGTGTGTGTGGGAGTTTGTAAAAAAAAGTTTCTGGGACTTACAAAGCTTCTGTCACCCTGCTGTGGCACGATTTGTCCTGCAGTAACACCAGCGATTAGAGGCTTCACACTCTGATTCTCACCTTGATAAATGTAGACAGAGAAGAGATTAAAGCATAATGATCCTTAAAACTACTGTGTTCATCTCGACTGCAGCTGGTTCAAAATGCAGCAGCGAATCTCCTTCCTGGTACCAGGAATACAGACCACATCTCCCCTGTACTGGCCTCTTAGTTTCTCTCAGCTGTCTCTCAGCTGCTCAGTCCATGTCCAGAACCTCGGCCTTGATGATCAATTACTGCACATAATGTTAGCCCTAAACTGCTTGACACTGACTTTTGTTGCATATTAAACACAAAGGACAAATTTTAAAAATCCACCTGTCCATTTTCTTTCCTGTTTTGTCTTTGCATCTTGCTAGCATCTTTCGAGTCTGTTGACTCGTCTCCTCTGCAGTGTCTTTGTGTTGATTTTTAGCTGCCTTGTTTCACTCCATCTAGTCATTGTCCCCGGAGGATTCATCATAAGTGACCTCTTTACCTTTTGTCCAATGCCAAAATGGTAAAGACTCTTATTTGTTCATATTGGGCCTGTAATGACTGCAGCCTCTACAGGACACTGGAGGGACTCTTTTTTTGACTTTTTTTTTTTCTAAAGGACTAAAACAGTCATTCGTGCTCTCACTCATATATTTTTGGGGCTGTTTTGGGGACATTAACCGCTGTGTTAAATCCAGCCGTCTTAGCGCAGAGCTCTAATATGGAAGTAATGAAAAGTTGTGTGGTCAGATTTTACATTTTGAGCCGTTAGTTTGCTGGATTCCTGTTGGGATTAAACCAGATTAGTTTGTGGAGTGGAGAGAACCTGCTGAGGGAACAACAAACCAGCAGCAGTCCACGACTTGTACCTGCTGCTGTTTGCCTGAAACAGATTCAACTCGTTTGTTAAAGGTAAAGATTCAGTCCGTGCCTCGTTCAAAGACGTTTGTACAGGTCACTTGAATGAGACAGATGCTCCTTTCTTTATTTTATACATTTTTCATTATAGTTAGATAAACTGGGGATTACTCTTGCTTTCTTTTCTGCTCCAAGCGTTTATGCTAAGCTACGCTTAATTTGTTGTGGATATTAAGACACCAGTGTTTCATCAGGCATCAGGCTATAGTTTAGTAACAATGTAGAAAGATGCATTTTTATATTTTTTATTTGAATTTTTTTTTTAAAGACATGGTTTAAAGTTATCTACACTTTACCAGAATGACTCAGTCTGGATCTAGATCTCCTGATACTCGAGGCTTCAGTAAACTGTGTGATTTGTGAATGGAGTTTGGTTTGGCGATCTTTTGTGGTGTTCAGCGCGAGAATGGGACACATTTACACTATTATCCTCACACTACAACTATGTGGGGCTTTTCATACCATTGAGACTTAATAACAATATACAGGTCTACCACTAACACACAGACACACAGGCACACACTGTATGAGGAAATATCAGATCTCTTTCTCTTCACACCTCAGTAACCCGGGAGAACGCTTTGTCCAAACACAACAAACACATTTACAATGCTTCAGTGGCGGCACACGTTCACCCACCCACACCCACACACCCACAATGACCTCTCCTGAGTGTCTTGTAACCCCACAGACAGCCAATGAGACGGCCGGTAGCCCGTGATGTTGTTGAGAGAGCAGAGGGAGGCATGCTGCCCTCGACACCCGACTCCCCTGTACTGTTAAAGGTGTTAGTAACGTATCATTAGCTGTCACTCATTTCGAACACAATCTCATTACTTTACAGTGGTTTAACGCTGTCGTCAAACTGAACAATACAGTGTTTTTGTAGAAATTAAGCAGTAACATCAAGACCGTTGAATGCTCTCACAAATATTACTCAGAATAAAGACACAGACACAGTCTTAAATTCACATCTGGATAAAGTCATTGTCCATGAGCAAACAGACAGAAGCAGTCAGAGACCAGCTGGTGGACATAGTGGAGCGTTCAGCAGCTAAACAGCCTCATATTTCTCTACTATTAGTGGACAGCTTCCCTTAAACAGTGAACATAACATCCAAGCTCCATGTTCTTGTGAAACACTGGAGTTTAGAACAAGCGTTAAATTCTGTGACCTGGAGAATCGTCAACATAAAAATGCACACTGTAATGATCCTCTGGAAACTGGATCCGTCAAAACTGCCTGAGCCAGGAGACTGTGATTTCTACCGGGATCAGTTAAAGCACATGAGAACCAGACTGAGATCAGATTGTCAGGAACGAGCAGAAGCAGATGAGTAGAACCCTCACTGATATGTGTGATCAGGTGTCATCATCCCTGATCTAGATCACACGTTAATGGTCTTACAAACCAGGTTCTGTCCTGCTGTCACGTTAACCACAGAAAGATCCATGGAATATGAGAATATGTTTTTATTTCTTTTATGTTGGTAGAAAGTGAACCAGCTGCTTCGTCCCTCCCCGTCTGTGATCAGCACCCTGGGCGAGCGAGGTTAGAGGCCTGGAGGTGTTTCTCTCTCTCCCGGGGCTTTAATTGGCCCTGAGCTCTCAGCAGGTCGCCATTGTGCACGTAAAAGAAGCTTAGCAGCATGAGTCCAACGTCCAGCCACACACACACACACACACACACACACACACACACACATTAACTACCCCCCTCAAAACACAAACATGGACACACAGAACATGAAATACCCTCTAACAGACACACACACAAAATCATAAATGATTTCATGCATGCATGATTTTGTGTGCGTGTGCACACACACACACACACACCAGTCTAAAACCAAACCATCAATTTGTGTGTGTGTGTGTGTGCGTGCGTGTGTGTGTAGTGACCTCCTGTGCAGAAGTCAGCCGTTCCAGCCTGTTGTCTTTAGTCCATCTCCATGGGGGACAAACACTCAGGATTAACCAGGCAGGTTAACACACACACACACACACACACACCTGTTCCTTGTGCTGTATTTAAGTTCTATGAGACTTCGATTGTGGTTTATGGACTGGTGAGATCAAGATCTTTATAGTTTAAGGTTCTATGGAAACTGATAGTGATCTGTATTATCTCTCTACAGGGGAACCCTTCAACGGTTCTTGCGTATGTTCAGTAGAGAACACATTCAGGTGAAATCCTGCTGAATGTCTGTTGTACATAACCTAACCTACATAACCACTTTGAAAAGGAAGATTTTAATCAATATCAATGACAAGACTGAATTTTATAGAACATTTGTTTAACTCATAAAATGCAAGTAAGGTTAATAATGTCACTTAGATTCCAAAGTCCTCAGTTTTACTTAAATTAGTTAATGCAAAAATGAATACACCCCACAACAAAAACTACTACATCTCGTATTTTGAATGACCTCAATGATTTTTAAGGGCAGCACCAAGTCTTTTAAGCATAGAATGAACAAGTTGGCAACATATTTCAATATCTATCTTTTTCCATTCTGCAAGAACGACATCTTTTAGAGCCTGGATGCTGGATGAAGAGTGATGCTCAGCTTGTCTCTTCAGAATTCCCCACAGGTGTTCGACTGGGTTCAGATCAGTAGACATAGTGGCCAAGTATGCATTTCTTCAGAAATGCATACTTGGTCTTAGGTGTGTGTTTTGGATCATTGTCATGTTGGAGAAGTGCGCGACAACAAAGGGCACGGAGTGATGGTATCATCTTCTCTTTCAGTACAGAGCAGTACATGTGTGAATCCATGATACCATCAATGAAGTGCAGCTCCCCGACACCAGCAG
This sequence comes from Toxotes lorentzi, assembly GCA_037833715.1. NCBI lineage: Eukaryota > Metazoa > Chordata > Actinopteri > Toxotidae > Toxotes > Toxotes lorentzi. The sequence goes on from JBBMJY010000026.1 coordinate 2,637,798, forward strand.
CACTCATGCAGCCCCATGTAAGGACACTGCCACCACCATTTTTCACTGCAGGCACTATACAGTTTTCTTTGTACTCCTCACCTTTGCGACACTGTACAGTTTTTTGTGCATGGGCTTTAGGAGAGGCTTCCTTTGTGGACGACACCCATATTCTGACTGATAAGCAAAGCTTTGCGGATCTTCTAGTAGCCTTCATCTTTCTTGTGTAAAGGAATTATTTTCTTTCTCAGGTCTTGTGACAGTTCTCTTTCAGTGGTGCCATTGCTGACAGCATGAAATGGGAAGAGGTTTTCTTTGTTAAGTAATGCCCTTTTGTAGTCAACTGCCTGCTGGACACCTGTTTAATGAATAATTAGACTCACCTGTGGCTGAATTCTTAATTAGACTTTTGTAGTCTAAAGTTTAGCTTTGCTCCTACGACTTACATTGGGGTGTACTCATTTTTCCAACATGGTCTTGAATGAATTTGTTAGAAAATTTTATTTTTTGTGTGTGCAAATTAACAAATCTTGTTTGTAATCAATGGCCCACATCTGTGGGAGTATTTTGTAGTATAGTATCCCATAGTAAATGTTGATTCTGAAAGGAAACCTGTGGGAAATCTGTGGGGGTGCACTCATTTATGCTGAGCACTGTATATTTATATAAAAAAGTCTGACAACCATTATTTCTGTTCTGGTAAAGACCTGACAGCTCTGTCTGAGGATATTTAATTAGAGCTAATAGATCCTGCAGGGTGGTTTTCAGACGTGTGTCTTACTGCTTACAGGTACACTACCTGGGCTTACAGATATCACAGAGCAGTGTAGTGGGGACTGTGTAGTGGTTTCTGGTCACCATCTGAGGGTCTGTGGTCCCTGCATTAGGGTTTATATAGATGTAATGTGGTTTACAGTGACCTAATCGAGGTTTGTAGGTACTGTGTTGGTTGATAGTTCTTTGTCACAGTTTTTCTGGGAAGTTTCCTATCGTGGTTTTAACATCCAGGTTAAGGTTTTTCTAGGTGAACATGTTTGACTGCAGTGACAGATTGTCTCAAGTGAAGTCAGGTTTAGATGAAGTGTGTAGCTGAGGTGGGAGTGGTCGTCAGTGTGTCAGCAGTGTGTGTGTGTGTGTGTGGACGTCCAGTAGAGAGCAGGCTGCTGGCAATCAGGCAGCCGCCGCTGTTGTCCAACAAATCCTGCCGTCCGTCCCCCTGTTATTAAGATCCCAGCAGGGTGGAGGAGTAAGAAGGGGGGGCAGGCAGGTTTAACATCTGTCCCACTGAACCTGAGTTAGACCACCAGGTAGCCCACCTGTAGCCCACTGCTGCTCCACACTGCCCTTCTGAGAGGTAATTAGCTGCTAACTGCTGCCAGGACCGGAGGCTGTTTGTTTAAATGTCTGTCACTTTGAACACCATTACCTCCCTGACGATGACGTCCACAGACACACACACACACAGGTCACGGATTATTACTGATGATTCCATATGAACCATCTGCAGCTGAAACTCAGACTAAACCTGTTTTAAATAAGAATTAGAGAATGGAGAAACAGGGAAATATATGGATTATATGAATATATTAAATGTTAAAGCGTATGTTGGCCCATTGTGTAGGTGAGCTGTTCAATTTTTCCAGTCTAAAAAAAACCCAAACAATTTACACACCTTCAGTACACATCTGGCCAAATTACACTCAGTATATTCCATATTTATTTTTCTACCCTTTTATAGTTTCTTTTTTTATGTCTATATTTTTTTATTACATAACTATTCTTTAATTTTTTTTTTCCATTTTCATGAGGGAATTCATTTTAAAATTCTGACTAAATTTCAGAAGCCTGTCTGTACTGGGAGCAGCCTAGTATGATCAGAGTCTGCTGCTGGTTTCTTGTTTCAGTGCCCTGCTCAAAGGCACCTCAGCACAGAACCATTTCACTAAATTAAACCAGCTGGCTGGCAAACTTGAGGCTACAGAGGGTGGGTAATCCTCTAACCCGCTGCCTGCCGGTTGGGTTGTGGTTAACTACGGCAACCCAGAGGCTCAGTTTAATTGGCAGAGGGCGTCCTGATCTACTGGCTACAAATGAGAGCTCAGCATGTCACCTGGAAACAAGACACATCAAAGAGGAGCTGAGAGGACGACCTGCTGACCAACACTCCCCCCCACACACACACACACACGTTCAGGCCATTAAAACTTATTCTGACAGTCTGATTTAAATCCTTAGATTATATGACCTTTGATACTGGTCTTGAGTTTACTTTGCACTGTTTTTGGTCACAAGTCACAATGTTTGTGAACGACTTGACTGAGAATGAGAAGACAATATAAAATAAATTTTTAAGACAGAGATAAGATATTTAGTTTTGCTCGATATCCAATGTCTTAATTCATCCAGTACTTTGGTTTATGACGTTCCCACCGGTCTCATCTGTACGCTGTGTTTACTGTTAATTATCTAAACTAAGACAGAGACCATGGTAAACATTACATCTGATCAACATGAGATGGTCATCTCCTTTAAAAACAGGAAGTGATGTTCCTTCACTGTCATGTTCACATAACAGAAGACAACAAAGATGGAGGGAACAACAGTAACCAGAGAATCAGGGGAATCAAACCAGCAACCTCCCAGTCACACGCTCTCTCCTTCACATATGGCAGGCGTGTTCACTCTGCTGCTATTTGATGTGCAGCAGGCCCAGCAGAGGTGATTAACCCCCCCATGACCACTTAACCAGCCACAAAAGCTAATAGGAAAAGTCAAAATTTAATGGTCGACCAGTTTCCCTGCAGAGGTGGGGCCATGGTGGCTGAGGGGAGGCAGATATAGTTGGAGGGAACAGATTTCTGCCTCAGCTAGATTCAGATTCCTGCTGTGGAAGACCTGGATGACGCTCACTGGTCGCAATAAACCAAGAGTTAGTGAAGGCAGCGCCGCAACTGACCTTTGACCTCTGGTCTGAGGGAGAGACAAATGCTCACTGCAGTATCAGAAATGAGATCTTGCTCTTCATACCAGGTGGTCCAGGTTAGCTCTGAAAACTTTTAGTGCTCTGTCCTCCAACTGCAAGGAGGACCACAAGAACAACACAGTCCTCTCCTTTCCTACTTACTTCTTACATATCTTGATCTAATTTCCTTCCCTTGTCTCCTCTGCACTCCTCTCATCTCCTTTTTTCTCTCTATCTCTCTTCTCACCTCCTATTTCCTCATCTCCTTTCCTTTATTGTCTTTCTTTCCCTGGTCTCTTCTCATCTTCACTTGATTCCTATGCTCCTCTCCTTGTCTCCTTTCCTTGTTTTCTCACCTCCCTCCCTCTCTTTTGAAATCTTTCTTTCTCTCCTCTCTTAATGTGTCACCCTGTTGGTATGCCAGTCTGTGAATTAGATTCCTAATTGTTGCTGAAGTTTAACTGACCTGCTGTCAGATTACAGGTTAACCCGTCAGATGAATGTGTGTGTGTGTGTATTCAAAGCAGTATAGTATCAACTCACACAATCAGTTTCACCAAACCGCAGCTTCATTATAAACACTTTGAGGTGTTTTCCCCTCAGTTAGTCTTCTCAGGCAAATCTGAGAGAAACGTTCCTCAAACTTTTTGATTCGCACGAAAATCCGGGAAATTTGTGTTTTTCGTTGGAAACAATCATATTAAACACTGTTGATTTCCGGTGATGCTGCTGTATAAAAACCTGTAGACTTGTTCTATACTGTATTATAATATATGATTGATAAAAAAAACTCTGGAAGATCTTGGTGAGCTATGAACCTGAGAGGAGGACCTGGACCTGACAAAATGACGGGTCCACGTTATGTTGTAACGTGGACCCTGTACAGGTTCTCTTACGTGACTGACTCAGCCACCTCACCTGTAAAAAACTCTTAGTCCACTGACCGCACATCAGAGCAAAGAAGACCGACAGCGTCACCAGCTCCAACCAACGAGCTGATTGGACAGACTGAGCTGTCATCACACACACACACACACACACACACACACACACACACACACACACACACACACACACACACACACACACAC
>JBBMJY010000026.1:2641929-2672018 GCA_037833715.1 Toxotes lorentzi
ACACACACACACACACACACACACACACACACACACACACACACACACACACACACACACACACACACACACCTGTCTGTCTGTGTGTCACGGAGCTGCGGTTTGAGCTGCTGGAGGTTTTTCTCTGTTTCAGTCCGCGGTGAGTCTCACACAGGAATCCTCCTCTGAGCATCGGGGTATTTTACTCTCTCACATCTTCTGTCAGGATTTTTTTTAGTCCAGCTTCATTCAGGATTTACGCGCAGGGGAAAACTTGTTTTTAATACTTGTTATTTGTTGCAGGGCTACCTGGAGAGTCTGCGGCGCGCTTTTACGCACAGCCTGGCGCAGCACGTGCAGCGTGTAAACGAAGATCTCCGACCCTCAGCCTCAGTGAGTTCACGTCTGAGTTTGAATTAAACACTAAAGCTCACTAATATGCAGCCGAGTAGTTCTGTGACAGATCCTCCGTGTTTTTACTGGCAGGTTCAGAAGATGCAGTAGGTTCAGGTTGATGTTATTTGTTTTTGTTTTTTTTTTTTTAAATGGAGTCTGGTTGTGAGCAGACAGGTGACTTTAAGATAGCCGACGGCTGCTGCAGTAAAAGCATAAAAAGTCGGTGGATTGAAATCAATCAAATAAAACAGCACAGTATTTAAATAAAGTATGAAAATTACCTGCGCTACGTTAGAGCTGCGTCTCTCCTGAATGGTTAATTATTTCAATCCAGTTTTCAAGATAGTTTTTTTTTTCTAGAGAATTCATCTGTATATATTTTAACCTTTATAATTTAATATGTAAAATGTGTAAATAAAATAATAATATAGACGCAAACATTTCATTTTCCTTGGTTTTAATTAGTTTTTTCGTTTTGTTTTGTTTTGTTTTTGGAAGTACCACATGAAAATCTCCACAATAATTCTTTACAGTTTGTGTACATGGTGAGTTTTCAGGGAATTTATTGTCATGTACTGTAAGAGTAACACACTCGCCATAAGGAAACGGTTTGCCAGACCTGATCACCACTATCAGTACTGGATCAAATCCCTGCAGCAGGTTCAACATCTGCTGAAAAGACTGAAACCAGAAAATATGGAGGCTGTTAAAATGTCACAATCACATCTGGCACATACGGAGGGAAGGTTCATGTACATGTATTTGTAGTGTTATGTGTGTTATTTAGATTAAAAGTCTGAAAGAGAAAGGAGCTTTTTTTTTTTTTAGTTTTTTTGTCTGGACCTTAAAATGTGAGTGAAGTGTTGATCATCACCATATCAACACACAGTCAGCTGGCACTGCTGAGCACGCACACACACACACACACACCCTCCCTCCCTTTCTCCCCTTCATTCACACACAAACTCCCTCTGTCTCTCTCTAGGGAATCCCTCTCCTCCTCCTCATCATCATCATCACCTCATGCTCCAGGACTTGGCCCTTGGCCCTGACACTGTTGACGTTTCCATGGAAACCCTGGCCTCTTTTTGGGCCCATGACCCCTGTGACCCCAGCGACCTCGGAGAAAAGCGGCACGAGACATCGACTGTGTGGGGTGAGTCTGACTAAGGGTGAATATTTAATGTATGTCTCACCAGGTCTCAGATCCACATCCAAATTGTTATTAGTAAAATCTTAATCTGCAAAGTAACAAGTAACTACGGCTGTCAAATAAATGTTGTTACGTAGGAGTAACAAACTGCAAATACTTAAAGTATAAGTACCATGAAATTGCACCACTGTACAGCATGAGAGTAAAAGTACTTAGTTACAGCCCAACACGGAATTTAAAAGAATATTGCAGCAGTTTGGTATATAAAGTAAATACAGTGTGTGCAGCTTCATATAACAGTGATATCAGTCTGAACATATTCCCAAAAGGTTGAACTGTTCCTTTAATTCCATCAACAGGACATTAGCATATGTGTTATAATTACAAGCAGCAGGTGTTGAAGTATCATTAAAGTAATATTAAGTGAATTGTTTCACATACTTATAACAGACTTCACATTAAGGACATTAAACAAAGCTGGACAGGACCTTAATCCAGCTGTTATCCAGCTGTTATCCAGCTACATGTGTCCGAACTCAGCCTTCCTTTGCTGACTGAGCTCTTCTCTGTATGAAATGAATATTTCTCCTTCTCTGTAAACGCCATATTCAGCAGAGTGAGACTCTGAGTGCCGGCAGCTCGTTCATCAAACAGGAGAGTCTCCCGGTTTTTCTCTGTGAACTCTGGGTAACCAAACGCTGCGGCAGGTTCCACATGAGAGATCTGTCTCCACTCTCACTGCTGCTGCTGCTGAACATCCAGAACAGTTTATATTAAGATTCATCTTTTCATTTCGTCCACGTCTCCTCATTCGCTGGCTTCAATTCATCAAATGTAATCCGGAGCTGGTTTCTGCTCATGGTGAAACCTCTGAGTGGTAGGATCGCTATCTGCAGTTCCTCTGATGACCACTAGGTGCTGCTAGCAGCCGTCAGTGTCATGCCTGCGTTTCAGTGAAAAATAAAATGGTAATGAAGAGGTTACAGCAGCTCATTTCCAGTGGTGGAGACCAACTAAGTACGTTTATTCCAGTGCTGTACTTCAGTACAATTTTAAGGTTAATGTCCTTAACATAAAGATTTCCATTTTATTCTTCGACCGATTTCAGACTCAGTTCTTTTTTTAAAATCTAAACACATGAGTTAATGCAGTTAATGGCAATGAGACAATCTTAGCTCCACATGTCACAGACAGATAATCTATAATCAGAGCGAGATTTTAAAAGTAACTTTGCTCGTTGTGTTCGTTTGTGTTTGTGTGTCAGAGTCTCAGTGTGTCTTTAATAGCTGTCCCCCTGCCGGTCTGATGTGGACAGATCAGCTCTCCCCTCAGCTCCAGAGAAACAAACAGGTACAAACACCTGCACAACATCATGTCAGCGCTTTATCTTTTATTATTTTACTGTGACAACAACAATCACAGTCATGAGAGAAAGTGAGAACAAAAACGCAGCACTAAATCCAATTTTATGGGACCTTGTAAAATCCTACATTTCTGCACCAAATACTTTTTTAGTTGCAGTCACTTATTTTTCACTGGATAGGATTGAAATGTTTCTTGTACATCCAAGAAACCCTCAGGATAATATGCAACACAATATTTTACAGTGATAAAAAAATAAAAAAATAATAGAAATATTAATTTTTACCTAAACAAAGAACCTTTTATTTTCAAAAATTAATATCTCCACTAATTTGCACTTTCTTGCAAATAAACGTTGATTCTGTGTCATGATAATAAACTTCTATCACATCTAGAAGTTATTTGGTGCCACAACTCTCACTGAATGTAACTGAAAAACAAACTTTAAGAAACTTTGCATATTTTACCAAGAAGAATCATTTTAATTTCCTTGAAACTTTTTTATGGGGAAAAAAAATCTCTTTGAGCCATGGACATGAGAAGATGACAAAATTACATCACGTGGGTCCTTTAAGTGATCATCACCCCCTAACACTGTGGAGCCAGCTGTGTATTAGACATTAACATTGTCTTTAACATGTTTCCAGCTTCAGGACACACTGCTGCAGAGAGAGGAGGAGCTGGCCAGACTGCAGGAGGAGAACAACAAACTCAGACAGTTCCTCAGCTCTTCATTTGTGAAGAACCTCGAGGAAAAAGCTAAAGTCAGTTCACTGTCATAACACTAAAACTGTATTCACCTCCTTCATTAAGTTAGGACACTCACTTCAGACAGATTAAAATCCTAACTTTAAACCTCCCAGACTCTCAGACTCCTGCAGTTTATTAAATTACTTTTTCAGCTGAGATACAGCTCAGTAAACTGATGACCAGGGTTAGCAGAGTAATGCTACACATGTGCAGTGCTACACATAAAATTGATGATGTGTGAATACAAGCATTCACCATACATGGACACTGCAGAAATCAAAAAGTAATTTTGTTGTTTGAGATCTCAGGTTTCCCAGTGGACCCTGAATGCACCTCACACGAAACAGCCAAAAGCTTTTCAGATTTTTGTCCATAACTTCATGAACACTTCAGATCAACTTCAACTTCACGCATGCACAAACTCCTTTTATTCAATTATGCAGAATGGCCTAATAAGCTCATATTGTAATTTCCCAGCTCAGTCTAAAAGTGTGAATATGACCTTCCCCAACACCCCCACAGAAACTAACCACTGATGGGAGGAAGAGGCTGAAGAGAAAACTGACATCTGTTGATGAAGGTCCTTTCCAGAACTGTGTTCATCAGCCCGTGGCCTCCCAGCAGATCAGCAAGAGAGTCTGCAGGAACCTCACTGCCGAGTTCTGCTCCGAGTCCTCCGAAACAGCTGCCTCCTCAGAACCAAACCTGGACCTCTGGGTTCTGCGAACCCTGGGACTGAAGGACCGAGACACCATCGATACATCCAGCGACCCCTTGTCCACATCTGGTTACAGCCTCACAGGTTTAGTTTGTGATGCTGCAGCCATCTCGTCCTCGTCCTCAGGATACTCTCTCCACTCTTTCAGCCCTTCAGTTCCCACCTCTACACCTTCTTCTGCCCACACCTACTGCCAAAGCTCCCCACATCAAACCGAGTATAGGTGCAGTGCTGCCAAATGCCAGTGTGGCAATCCTGCCAATTCAGCTCAGAACTGCACAAATTCTCCAGGTCAATGCTCTGTCTTCACTGCCTCTGCACCGACCGGACAGCATGAGGCTCCGGAAGCTGTGATCAGGAGCTACAACACATTAACTGCCTTCCAACCTCCTCCACTAATCGAAGACTTACCCTTCACCCAGTCACCAGACAGAGCAGAGATCTGCTCCTCCACTACCTCGAGTCAAGCACAATCTCTGGACGGAAACCCAGCAGAACATCTGGTGTGTTTGTCCTCACTGAGAGGCAGCCAGACACCATCACAGGACACAATCCAGTTCAGTCCGCAGGGAGAAAGAATCCATTTCTCACCCATTTCATCTTCGAGTCCAGTCACAAACCAACCCTGGACACCTGTTCAAGGCCGCGGCCCAACGAGCCTGTCAGCTGGATCTCAGCCTCTTGTCACGCCTCAGACCCCTCGCAGCCGCACGGACTTGGCGTTCAGTATGTCCATCAGCCCGTCCAACAGCGTCAAGACCCACAGCTTCCCCCAGGGACAAGCCTTCGTGCGAAAGGACACAGAGGGAAGGTGGAATTTCACCTGGGTCCCCAGACATGGACCATAGGCAGCTTGTTGGTCTTCCCTCAAAAGGACCTTAGAGAAACTCCAGGTTTTCTCCTGTGGTTCCCCAAGCAAATGTCCCCAGCCAAACTTTCAGGGCTATAAGTCTGTGTTCAACTTTTTTCTGGCTTTTTGATGATACAAGACAATGTGAGATGCAAAACAAAGCACCATACAGATGCCTTTTCTTTAAACTCCCCTCAAAGAACCTGATGTGATAAAGGTTTGATGGAACTTTCCTTTTGTTTGTTGAAACATTATGATCCTGACTTCGATAAAGATCTTTCAGATTTCAAAAAAGCCACGCTGCATGTTGTTCAGTGTCACTCATTAGGAAGCTTAGAATACAAGAGCAAAGGGGGAAAAAAAATTCAGCTGTTAAAGTGTGCAGTGAAACTAACCAGGATGTTTTAGGATTTACATCTAGAGCCAAACTGTGGGTGTATGTTATGGAACAGTTTACATTTTAGGTACGTAGCTAGCTTACAATGAGCGTAACATAAAAAAAATTAACCAGACTGCCTAAAATGTTTTCTACCTGATGAGGTATTTATTTAGTCTGTCTGCAAAACTGCCACTGAAAAATATCAGTAATGACAGTGATGCCACTTCGTGTCCCTTTTTATATAAACTAAAGAAAATGCAAAACAGGAATTAGGATCAAAGTGATGCCACGAAGCGAAAACTGCCTCAGAACAAAAACAACAGCTGCACTGACTTTAGCAGGTTCTTATCAGAATTAGGGAAGTTGGTACTAAAACGTAACTACAGATTAGATGTTACCTTAAAGGGAATGCAGGTGACTGTCATGTTAAAGCTGCCAGGTTGAGTGACGTCACACCACCAGCCAACTGGTACAACTCAGTACAAATGGGTTTTTAAGCACATTTATCCGCCGAGCTAACTTACCAACTAAACACAAAGCACTTCTGATCACAAGCTAAGTACCAACAATTTGTGAGACTATGAAACATCACAGGCATCTGCATGGTAATTTTCATTTTTACCAGATGTGTATGAAACACACATAAACAACTTGCAAAAAAACACACACATGAATTTATTATATGTGGAACAACACTGTACACGTGTTAAATGTATTAGATACTGACACATGTGATTTTTGGACATTTCGCATGATAAATCAACAGTTTCCTGCGAAACGTGTGTATTTCTCAAACATCAACTTTTCCCGAACAAAGAAAAGTTATTTATTTTCAGATAATCCAAAGAGTTTTTAAAATGTTTACTCCATTTAAGAGGAGGGACGGCTTTTCTCAGCCCACACAGGAACCTACTTCAGGTGTTTCGCATACAGATTTCATTTTTAGGAATTTCATGTAAAGAAATTAACAAAGAAAGAAGAACACGAACATGGATGTAAATTAATTTCTCTCTTTTCTTGTTTCATTTTCAGTTAAAAAAAACCCTTGTGCTTTTATCAGTTTGTCTTTCATTTGACGTGAAATATCTGAACATGATCACATGTATCTGAAAACTGTGTACCATCTGTGTGTGAAATCTCAATGTGCAGAAAGTTGTTCCACATGTGATTAACATATTACATTTTCTCATATTATTTGTGAAATGTTTTCACATGTGATGTCATATTTAACACAGAAATGATCACATATGCCTCTAGGTGAAATTCGTATGTGTGAAAGCATGTTCCACATGTTATGATCTGATTTCCACATGTAATAAATTCACACGTGCTTCATTTTATTCACGTGCTGTTCCACCCAAACCTAACACGACAGATTTACACAGATTTTTGCAGTCTAGCAGCTGATTGTGTCAAAGTGTTTATAATGAGGTTTCAAATCCCTCTAAAAGGCTGTTTGTGCGCTGTAATGTTTTATATGAATGTGTAGAGAATGTAGTGAGGAAACTGTAACTGACTGAAAACTGGACTAACAGAGGAAAAAAAAAAAAACTTTATTCACATCAGACACGTCTGAGTTGTCTCAGTTTATTTTACATCCTGCTCCTCACTTTATTACAGTGGCCACATGATTAAAACCATGACCAACATGTTTTCGACCCTGAGGAAGACCAGTGGCCAGGTGACTACATTAACAAAGCAGTGTCAATGACAATTACAGCCAACCACAGAGGCACTTCTTGATTCTTACAGCAAAAGCTTGTGACAGAAAGTCAACGACTCGTGATGTTCAGCAATCATGCAAGTTCATTACACGTCAGTAAACTGTGTCGAGCTGTGAGAGATCAGTTTTGATAAATGTCAACTCTACTAATTACTCATTTGTTTTGTCAGACGTTTTGGGGGAAATTCAAAGTTATCGGGTCCCGTTCTTCAGTTCACCTTTCAACATAAACATGTTGTCCACAGAATTTTGGAAATATGGTATATTTCCCATGAGGCATTTCTTTTAAAAAAAAAAAACAAAAAAAAAACTGCATTTTGATCTGTTTCTCTTCAACATGTCTGGTCTTTCTTCAGACGTGTCAGATTCTGGACCGACTGAGTCCAACAGGACGTGTTAAATCTGCCTCAGTCTTTAGCTCAGTTACCAGTTAAACCAGTCTGACCATCCTCCTGCAGATCCCTCTCTTCTCAGGAACAAAAGGTATCCAGCAGCTCCCTGGAGACACACCCTCACCTCCTCCTCCACTCTGATCCTCCCCACACAGGTAACGATGGTGGGGTTTCCTTCCCCAGGGGTTCTCAACAGGGTTTCCGGCCTTGCCCGGGGTCCCCTGAGAGCGAGCCAGGGCCGAGGGAAAGTTGGGAGTGAGTGGTGTCCGTGGCGGGCCGACCAAGTGGTCTATCTCTAATGACAAGGTAAGACTGGCTGCAGATGTCCAACAGATTGGAGGCTCTTTCATGGCAGGGAGGCCCCGGATTCTGGCTGGAATGTGAAAGGAGGGTCGCTCTGGATCACAGGCTCTGTTGCTGCCGGTGAGCTGAGTATCGGCCAGGGAAAGGGGTCATTAAAGAGGCCGGTCGGCTGAAACTCAATCCACCCCGACTGATTGGGGGAACGGCCTTACCACCACATTCTCGCAGAACCCGACAGCTTGTCTCACCTCAAAACACACTGGCTAATGAGTCGACACGTCGCTCACAGGTAAGCTGATTTCTCTCCTAGAGTCTCAACTTGTTTCAGCTTTTCCTCGACAGTTTCCTGGAGGAAGCTGAGCTCAGGTTTCAGAATCAAACGCTGGGCAGTGCAGCTCAAAGTCTGGATGGGGTTGGGGGGGGCAAAATACATGTTTCAGGTCCTGGTAACTGACCTGATGTGTTTAAAGAGATTCAAACAGAACAGTTCGAAGGGGGGTGGGGGCACCGGCTGATATTGTGGGACACACTCAGTTCTGTCTACCTGTAATACACCTATGTGTCATGTTAGCTAGCCAGAGCTGACAGATGTCAGTCAATCAGAGTGTTTCTTGTGGTAAAAATGAAAAAGTTATGAAAATGCCAAGAAAAGGGTTGCATACAAATTTACTTCTGAACATCAATTTTACTGGTTTTCTTCGAGTTGTTTTATTTCCAAATACTGAAACTGTCTGTATCTACCACCAGTGGAGTGGAGTGGTCTTAGGTGGAGGAGGTGTGGGGGGGGTCAGAGGTCAGAGTCAGCAGGATTGTGGGTGCAAAATGGCTGCTTCTGCAGGGTGGTGGGCGGAGCCAGCAGCTGTCAGGTGTAGGTGTAACATTAACAGCACAGACTCAGACCACAACACTCCCAGCGAGCACATTAACCTGACATTAACGCTTAATGAGCCGCCACACCCCCACCAGCCTCACCCCTGCCTCCATGATACAAGATTCAAGATTCAAGAGTCTTTATTGTCATTATGCGAACACTTCCTAAAATTTTGCAGAGACTCACGGCTTTAAGGCACACATATAAATAACACAACTTAAAAAGAGACTTATGAAAATATAACGACAGAAACATATCCCACAAACCCCTGCAACACATGACTACAACGGCTGTTCGGTAAAAGTGAAAGATCAGAGCTGAAATGAAACATGTCGCTTCATCCACACTGAGCTACTGAACCCCCCCATCCCAGGGGCCCAGATCTGTACTGGCGCTATATTAATGTCTGTCTTTAGTAAAAATCCATTTTAACGCTCCACTTCATTTGTTCCTGACTTGGTCAGAACACTGTAAGAGAAAAATTAGCTTTTGTGTTTTGTTTTCATGCAGCTGAATTCACAACATTGTTCTCATTTACATGTGTTCCAGATGTTACCAAATGGTTTGAGATACAGTTTTTGTCAGAAAATAAATTCTACAGCTTCTAAAGAACCAAGCAGAGGTGCTGAGTTCTGAGAACCCGCAAGTGGATCCTGAACAGTGACATTAAAGGAGTCTCTCCAGACCACGCCCCTCAGTCTGTTACACAAGATTTGGTTAAAACATTTCATAATGTTTAAAATGTAATACTTAATAATAATTAATCATTTGACAGTTGATGTAAAACCGAGGCTTTATTTCACTTATTTATTTTCAGTTCAAAGAATCAATAAGAGTTTCACTAACGACAGAGAATCTCAGGTGTATTTAATAATCATTTATTAATCATTACCGAGGTAAATGTGCAATTAATCCTAATATTGATTTCAGGTTTGTACTGACTTTAGCTTCAGAAATATTTTTACCCAAATGAGATTTTCTCCCGATGTGTATGAGATCACATGTGTGCCGTCCAACAGCTTTTTTTTTTTTTTTTTTTTTTTAAATAAATCACTGTTAAGCGAACACTTCCTGCAGATACGAAAGGCTTCAAATGTGAAAGGAAGTGTTGAGTTTCTGGACAGTGTAAACGTTGTATGTTGTCAGTGTTGTCAATGTGACAAAACGCCCCACAAACTAATTCAACGATGAGGGAACCTTCAGTCAGAAGAATAAAGACACAAATGTGCATACCACACACACACACACACACACACACACACACACACTTACAGATTGAATGTCCGCTGTGTCTCCCACTAATTGGTTTGGGCTAATACGTCATGTATAAGTGTATGGATGCCGCTGACCTCTGACCTCTGGATGGAGTGATCAGTGAGGGAGAACACCAGCAGAGAGGTGAAGTCTGAGGGGACCTGCTGCTGGGCCGAGTTAATGTGCGTTTAGACGACAATGAGGAAGTTAAGGCCTGAGTGGACACACAGACACAGAGACATGGACTGAATTTGAAGCTCAGCGCAAACACAGGACATCAGTCAGGGGACGTCAGTCAGGGGACATCACTGTGTGTCTGCTTTCAGGTTAATGGTTAATGAGTCTTGATGGCGCTCTGTGTGATGATGAGTAACTACTGTACATACCAGCATAGTAACCGCTGCAGTCTCCTGCTCAACAATTAACCCGATGAAACACACGCATGCTCACACATATTGCATATCAATCTCTCCTGGAAGACAGCGGCAGAGAAATCACTCACACTCAAACACACACACACGATTATCAACAACACAAAAACCACAGCCTTTTCGTCCTTGCTCATTTTTGTTGCTCTTCACTTCTCCATCTTTTCAGAGTTTGGACAAAGGTATGACACAGGTGAGGAGACCTGAGGCTCTGCACCCACCACCGATCGATAAATATCAGGTCCTGTATGATGGTCTAAGAAATTTCAGTGAAGTGACTGACAGCAGCCACTTTACCACAGGTCTGGCTTAGGCTGGTGAATGCAGCATCTGGTTTCAGTCTCAGAAGGAAACCAGTTTGTCCCTGCAGCTGAGGACGAGTCCAGCACTGAGAGACACAATGTCACAGCTCCAGAGTGAAACTTCGGCACATTTTATCCAAATATCTGCAAGTATTTTTTTTGTGGAAAGCAGCAGGACCTACATCAAACTGTCAACTTTGTTGCTTCATGCTGCTGTACGACTGATTTACATGTCTGTCTTATTAGCAATGGATTTTATGTAAAGATGGACCAATAATCGAAGGCTCCCTGTGAGTTTCTGATGTCTGCATTTTTCAGTTTAAGTTACCATAAACAAATGATCACTTCCTGTGTTATGAATACATATAACTGTCAGATGATAATAGAAGATCAGACAATTACACAAAAGAAAAAAAAAAACAAAAAAAAACAGGAACGCTCTGAGGAGCCGGGAGTGGCAAGTGATTTTTTTCGGTGGATCAAAGAACGGCGGTCGCGTGTTCTAAGCGTGTGGAATGTAAGTCGATCAACAGAGACGAACTTTGGCACTGTGGGGGAACACACACACAAACACACACACACCCCAACGCAATACCTCCTCAATGGCACGATGCCATGAACACACTCAATAATGTACAAATACACACACATCAAACATAATGTGACGCCTCACTCAACTTTGCACTGGTGTAACAATGGACAGAGACACACACAGGTATGATTTAACTAACAGTTATAATTAATAACCAGTTGAACCAGTCCCCACATAGAACAGCAGACTGGATTACACACGAACATCTGAACTGTTAAATCTGATATTGGCTCTGAGATTCCAGACCAGATTCATCCTGGATCCGGTATCATTCCCTCCCCCACCCAGAGTCACCATTTCAACATCTTGGTGGAAAAGACTCTGAATCATCACCTTCACAGACACAAATTTCTTTAACGAGTGGTGAGAGGAAGAGCAATCATCTTATCAGTGAATGTGAGGAGGAGGAGGAAGAGGAGCCACAGACGATCAGACGAATCACAGTGCAGCTTCAATATCAAAGAGACTTCTCTCATCAGTCTCATCTCTCCAAACATTGCACCAAGACAACAGTTAATGATTCAGTGACTTCCACCGGGCCGGGGAAGATGTACAGTTATATGTTCGCTCTGTTGTGACTAACTTGTACGGAGGAAGTTTTCAGCCTACCTGCCAAGTAATCCAAACTAAGCTACGGCTGAAAATCTTTGCTGAGAGGTTCTGCTCCTTCGAAAACCCACTAACATCTGTGCAGATTATAAAATGACCTGTGTAGGTCTGCTGCTGTCAGGGCAAACTCCTCTGATCTAAACTTTTAATTGACGCGTTGCTGCGGCGGCATGTTTTGGCAGCGATCCTCAGCAGCGCTGAGGTAATGACGGATGGCTTCGGAGAGAGGACAGTGTCTGGCTGAGCTGCAGCTCACATTAATAAACGCTGATGAGTCTGTTTTTCTTTAAAAGCCATGTCTGCTTTATTAGTCCGAGTACAATAAAGAGCGACAGGTAGAGACAGATGGAGAGAGAAGGTAAAGGTCAAGGTGACAATGATGTTCAACAACTCGGGAAGCTAATATAAATCCAGCTACTGTCTCTGGTAATGTAGCCTGAGTCCCAATTACAGGTCATGTCAGAAGAGAGAATCAGATCCTTTTTTTTTTTTTTATAAACTTCTTTCCATTCTTTCCATTTTATCACTGGAGACGTAAAGTTCTATGCGCTAACAAGCTTGCTAACAATCACTTAGCTACAAGCCTCCACAGTTAACTGGATGCTGTATTAGTCTGATGTTCTTCTGCCTTTTCTTCTGTCTTCTGTTCTTTTTCTTTTATCAGGGAGATTCCCAGACGTGCAGAGCCCTAACCCAAGTCTGAATATCTGCTTTTATTAGAAAAGGCAGTTCTGTTTTAAACATGTTAAAGTCAAAGCAGTAACACCATCGTGTAAAAACACACGCATGATACACAAAATCTGCTTACTACTGTATATACATACAATACTATACTGTCTGCACACACACACACACACACACGGATACACACAACTTCAATAGGCAATATAATAAGCTGTTATCGATCTTTTGTTGTTGCACGCACACACTTAAAGTGCTTTAATCAACTCATCCATTTTCTTATTGATCCAGCACACTGCACACACACACAAACACACACCGTGAGCAGCAGCAGGAAATGTGAATGGAAATGATGGATGACACTCTGAGCTGAGCTTTGAATAATTAGTTTATATTTATAGCTCTGTTTTGTTTTTTGTTTTTTTTTCTCAGCCTCTTAGATTATTTATTTCTTCTCCTCTTTTTGCCTCATTTTATAAATTTTATTTAACACCATGGTTTTAATTTGCTCATTAAATACTTTAAAACAGCATTTTAATGGCATATATATCTGAGCGGCTACAGAGGAAGTATCCTCCACAAGACAGGGAACCACATTTCTTCTATTTTTGGTGTTGTGATAGTTTGCAGGTCTGAGCTGCTTCTAGCACAAGACCGCTGACCGGACGCTCACCGCAAACAAACGGAGGAGAAATAATGAAACGACAGAGTTAATCATAACTCAGAAAGACGCCGTGATGATAAGAGGAGAGTTATTCAGGAGTTCGGTCCGGTCAGCAAGAGGAGGACTGGATTAGTCTCAGATTACAGCTCAGCTTCAGGACTGAAACCTGATCCAGCAGAGAGGAAACGATTTGGTTTCAATGGTTTCTGTTGGAGGGACAATGACTACAAGATTAAGAAGTTCATTCAAGCCTGCAGAGCCTCATATACACAGAGTTAGAGCAGTCTGCCTGATATACATGCATCTGCTGCAATGGGAGCAAGGTCCTCCATGTTATAACCATGATGGCATGTTATGTCAGAGCCTGCTCTCACTGCTGATGCTCTGTCATTATTATCATAATTATCATCATCAAATCCGAGTGTGAGAGCCAGAACATTGCACAGGATCTTATCTCAAGATGAGTTTAAACATCTCTTAAAATATCACATGAAGAGTGATAACGCTGCATTTGAAAAGCTCAAGGGATCAGGAGGCCCCTGTACCAAAGCCTCAGTGTGAAGTTACTCTTAACATTTTGTGAAGGAAAGTCCATCAAATGACTACAAAGTGACGCAAAAGGACCAAAAACAGAAACGCAGAGACATAAAACCAGCAGGAACAGACACAAAATGACCACAGACACTTGCTCTTATGTAGGAGGGGTGGGGTTCCTTTCACGTGTTTGTGCCCAGGGGCCCATTTTCTGACAATCCATCCTCCTCCAGCAGGAATCCTCTCCCTACAGAGGCTCAGAAACAACCCATATGACAGTTTTCTCTCCTGCCATCTCTGATGGTTTCTGCTTCATGTCTCTGAGAGAAAAGTCACGCTCACGACCACGAGAGGCTGCGTGACATGACAGCCCCCTCAGACCTCCTCAGTACTTTCACACTCCTTTTACCCTCGGTCTGGAGATCCTGGCTGTGAAAGCCGTATTGTGTGAACTGTGTCTCTGCAGGACTCTGCTCTCAGACTCTGAGGTTCAATCGCCTGTCAGCTGATAAAATCTCCCTCAATGAAACCAAAAGATCGCGTTTCACACAAAGCTCCACTTTTCAGGAATTAGCAGAAGGATTAAGGAGGAAAAAAAACGGCTCGACGTCCCATTGACGACTCGTCACCTACAGTGGTTACTGTTCATTTTAAAATTATCTTTACTTTAAAGATAAGTTTAATATAACTCTGGATTAACAGTTTCAACAAAGTTGGAAGAAGTTAGAAGGTGAAGCTTCAGACTGGAGGGAAGGGCACTGTGGGTAGTTCAGAGGCCCTGGGAGATTAGAACTTTGACAACCCAAACACACGGCCTGTTGGCAGAAACAATCTCTCCCTGTTCCTCCAGCCTTCCTTGCCTCAGAGATGATGGATGTGTTGATAGCCTGCCATCCTGCAGCTCATCTTCTTCTCCACAACAATAAAAGAGACTGATGGTCACTGAGAAGCTTCAGCTCTGATCCAGGACCAGCTTTAACTGATTGTTATGACCCAAGTCCATCCACAGAGGAGAGAGGCTGATTGGTAGTTTTTATGGTAACACAAGGCCTGATGCTGCAGATAAACACAGAGGTGTGATCCTGTGCTTTTCCATATAAATCACCAATAAACGTTATTTATTCTCAGTTCAGTCTGTAGGAGTTATCTTTACACTGAATCATTCTGTGCACTCTGTGAAAGCTTCCTCAGCTGCTCTGCTCAGGATCACAGAGACCCACAGAGGGTGGCGGACCATCAGAACTACACTCCCCACCGCTGCAGGACCAGAACTTGAGGGATTATGAAGGATCAGCCCAACAAACTCAGACAAACCTCTGAAGACACTAACTCAGAGACTCAGACCTTCAGTTTGATGAACTCTGACCTCAGACAACACATTCTCCTCTCAGACTGTGTCACACTCCCCTGAACATCTGCATATTTGCTCTAGAAACATATATATTTATATATATATATATATATATATGTGTGTGTGTGTGTGTGTGTGTGTGTGCGTATATATATATATATATATATATATATATATACACATATATATATATATACACACACACGCACACACATTGTGTGTCTATATATACAGAGAGACAGACAGACAGATAGATAGAACATATATCTCTTTTCTAATCCTTGAAGGTGAGACAGTCCAGGAGCAAATGAAATGAATTCAAATAAAGTTCAGCAGCCACAAACCTTAACCTTCAGCAAAACTTCACCAGCTGTTTGACAAAGAGAGGACAGAACAAATGTTCTCAAACTCAAACTCTCTCTCTCTCTTTCACACACACACACACACACACACACACACACACACACACACACAGAGGATAAAGCAGGTTCCCTTGTCAAACACTGACACCTGCTGATTCAGTCTCAGCTGCTGGTTTGCGCCGTTTTTCTCACTTTTTCCTTCATGTCTCTGTCACATTTTCCCACCTGAGGTCACCTGTGATCACCAGGAAGTCATCAGAAATAATAATACTCTGACAATAATAATAATAATACGTCAAATTATTGAGAGGTTAACTGCCAGGAGTTCAATCATTCTCATGTATGATCAGGTCAATGTGAAATCCAACACCCATCATAACAAATAAAAGGAAGTGTCACTGCAAAAAACTTTCAAAATAAAACAATGAAGAAACCTCTCTCCTGGCTGCAGCTTGTACATGAACACACAACCTCAGCCTTTAAAAGGAAATGTGTACTTACATCTGTAGACAGGTCTCAGGACAGGTGGGTCTCAGGACAGACAGGTCTCAAGACAGACGGATCTCAGGACAGACGGGTCTGTGTGTCCTGATGCTGCAGTAAACTGTGGGATTCACTTCCTGCTGGAACTGGTATCTGATATTCTTGCTGGAAAAGTGGGAAAATGAAGGAATGAGGGAGGATGTTCCTGCTCTGCATCAGAAAAACTGGAACTGAATTTCACAGTTTTATCCTGATTCCCACAAAAACAAATTCACATTCAAAAAGACAATAACAAAGACAAAATGTAATTTCACAGGGGATCAAGTACTTGTTCTGTTTTGTTTACTTCAGCTTTACTTTGTCATTTCCCAGAATCCTTTTCCCCTAGACAGCTCCCAGCATTAAGGGAAAACATCATGAGATGGAGAAATTAGAAGTTTGTGAGGATTAAACTGATAGCACTGAGAAAAATGTCTTTTTGAATATAAATCTTTATTTAACAGTCGTCACCATTATCTTCACATTTACCACGGAACAGCCGATCTGACCTAAATCAACTGACTGGAGGTGAAGCTGTTTCAATCTGACCTGTGTGGATACAACTTCAGACAAAACACACCTGTTACACAACACTGTGTTATCTCTGACAGCACCCTTTGTGTTGTGTTCAGCTAATTCATTCACACACATTTTAGACAACAAAACGAGTCTTTCCACAGGAAGGAAGGGGGTGGTTGTTACGTCTAACAACCAGGTCACCATAATGTTCATATGAACTCAGCACTTCCTCACTGTTTCACAATTTCATCGGTTCAGACCACACTGTTCGTTCCCTTTTATTCTGAAACAAACAGGTATCAAGTTTTATTACCATCAGCTTAAGGATTCACCACCTTCACAGTGCTGGTCTCTCCCCTGACCGGTTTGTTGTGACAGATTCAGTTTTAACCTTTGAAAATCTCTAAACGCATTTAACCGTCAGCACCTCCGGTGGATCGCTGAGCTTCTGAGGCCTGAGGCCTGAGGCCTGAGACCAACCGTCTGCAGGTGTCTCCAGCAAGGACTGAGAATCCACCGGTCACCGTTTTACTCACGGTTTAAAGTCGCTATTTATTCAGCTGAAACTTTTTCCAGTTTTAGATTCAACAACAGCCGCGACGAAGACACCACCACGCAGCTCCTGTCCTTCACCTCATTAACCTCACCTGTCAGGGGACGTGGCCTCGCGCCGACCAGCTTTCCCGCTCCGCACCGACGTATTGATTTCTGTGAGAAACAGCGCGAGTCACATTCACTTCCGCTCGCGTATTGACCCGCCCCCTTCCACCCGATTGAACGCTGAGCCGCGAATTCACAAGACTGAAGACTATCCAATCGGCAGCCATTTTTGGGACCAGTCAACGTAATGTTTTACGGATTATTTTACGAATTTGTTGAATTGCAGATATTTTGATTTTATTCGTCTGATTTTGCTCTGTGGATTTTTTGTTTTTCCCTTCACAGAATAAATGTGACTTCTTTCCAAATCAATTTAGCTTCTATTACGGACAGATGTCACACTGAAATCTGTGACACCTTCAACTCTTATAACTTTATTCAACAGGGATATGATTTTTAAACAGACAGAAATCTAAATATCTGACAGATCAGACTTGAAAACTCTTCTGTCTCACATGAATGTCATTAGTTTGGGGACATGTCCAGTAATGATGTCTGGACTGATTTATTTATGGCAGACTGATGTAATGGCTGCCTTACATAAGAATTCAGCCCATCTAAACGTTCATGTGAAATAACTGATGAATATGGAGGTTAAATCATAAATGTGTTTTAACAGTCTACCCCGTCATATAGAGGAGCATCATTAAAACAACTGGAGCCTGTCTGGTAACATTTCATTAAATCAGGATCTGATGTGATAGGGTGTGAGTGTGACTTCCTGTCCCGACTGAAGGCCGTTGGAAAGAGTCCATCTTGGCTGCAGCTTTTTGGCCTCCACCTGCTCTCTCCTCCTCCAGGCAAAGGATGAGTCCTTTCAGCTGTGCATCATTTAAAGTTTGTATTAAAAAAAAAACGCTCTTTTGACTTAATGCAGCGCCGACTGAATGTGATGCATGCTGGTCTTAAAAC
This sequence comes from Toxotes lorentzi, assembly GCA_037833715.1. NCBI lineage: Eukaryota > Metazoa > Chordata > Actinopteri > Toxotidae > Toxotes > Toxotes lorentzi. The sequence goes on from JBBMJY010000026.1 coordinate 2,660,196, forward strand.
AAAGCATGCTGGTTAGAAATTTTACCCGCCTTTCACCAGCGCGGCAGAATGCTGCTGTGTCACATGACATGACTTGCAGGAGCAGAGTGGCTGTAGTTTTCTCTGCTCTGGCCTCACCAACCTATCTTTTAGTTGTCTTTTCAGTCTCCTTACAATATGGTTCTTGTTTATTTACTTATTTATTTTTTTATTTTTGAGAGACTTCTCATGTCTGTGGTTCTGTTGCGTTATCTCTGTAAAAGTGTTGCTCTAGCAGGTATGCTATTCCATGTGTGACACTTCTCCCCACACACCCTAACCCACGACCCTAATGGGTCAAGGGGTATAAAACATTACTTAGATTTAATTTCATATGTGTCAGAAGACAAATGTAAACTTGTGCCTGGCCTGTTGTAGAACAACTAATTGTTGCAAGTTCAGCAACTGTTTTGTCCTCACTCACTCTACAGGAAGTAGGATGCATCCGACATGACGGCAGTCTTTTTATACTTATACCCCTACAGTCACTGGCTAAAGTCAGCCAAAGTCGAAAACAAGCACAGCTGATGTCTCGAAGGCTGGTTGGTGCCATTTTCATCACAAGCCCCTCCTCTTTTCCTCAGAGGTCCAGGAACCAATCATCTGTTGCTGTTGCTTGCGTTTCCCGCCATTGTCCTGCTCACAGGTGGGCAGGGACAGAGTCAGGGGCTGGATCTGAGGCCAGGGCAGGTGTGAGAGCGGGGTTAGGAGCCGAGTATGTGTCATGGGTGGAGTCTGGAATTGGGGTGAGGTCTGTGTCTGGGACAGGGTCTGACTGAATCTCAGTCCTGCCGTGTGTTGCCTGCTGTATCTCTGTCTCCACTGTAAGCTCCACCCCTCTGTCGTCCACCTGGTCAAACAACCCAGTGCACCCTGAGCAGCTCCTGCTGTGCTGTGAGCACTCTTCCCTACATATACTCCCCCTCTTCACCCTGTCCCTCCCTCTCAGTGAGGCCTGTCTGTCTCGTTGGCTCTGATTGACTGAAGCCCGTCTGTTTCTGCGGCTCTGATTGGTTCTGTCTCTCTGGTTGTGGACCCGTTGAGCTCTCTGCAGTGCCAGTGCAGCCAGGTCTGAGTGAGATGATGTGCTGTCGATCAACCTCCTGCCCATGGCGAGCGGCCGGACGGGCAGTGCCAGCCTCAGCCGCAGCCAGAATCGTGAGCGCCGCAGTTCAGATTGACTCCCACGCCACGTCACAGTGGTGACAGCGGCCTGCCGGAGCTGGGCCACCTCCACACAGGGCAGCTTACTGACTGAGCGGTAAACAACAGCAATGATGGAGGCCTGGTGGCCGTGTTGAAGGTACAGACCCAGGCGACATTCCAGCAGGCTGAAGCTTTTTTCTGTCAGGAAGTTCGGGCTGAGGACAAATAGGAGGCGGCGGCTTCGCTGCATCGACTGCAGAATGGCTTCTGATAGGTCTAACAGAGAACAGACAGGAAGAGTCAGAAACAACAACTTATAAAATACCAACACCTTTAAATCAAGAAGACGACTGAGAGATTAAACACAACTTAATCTGGTATTTATAGACCACAGAATACAGATTGACTACACCACACAACACATGGCTCACTTCCAAAATGCCCAGCATCAGTTTTTAGCCATTAGACCTAGTGATGGCAGAGTCAGTCCTTTCTGAACCAGATCCCCATGGAATCTGGTTCAGAAATTCAGTGTCAGAGGGTGAAGCAGCTGTGTGCTGCTCTTTTTTTTTTGTGGATGGGAAAGTAACTGTAAGATGTACATTTGAAAAACAAACCACCAGGTCCTTGTCTTTTAGGTCTTTTCTGTTGTACACCCAAAACAAAACATTTGAAGATCCTCAGGATAAAGTGTCCCACCAATACTGTATATAAAATCAAGTATTAACTCTTACTCTTCTGTTAAACTAACTTAAAGGGGAATATAAACTACTTGCTTAAATATGGTTTCACTAGTTTATGAACCAATGTACGTCACATCCTTCCAAATATAAATGGATTCATCTCTGTCTGTTTGTATTTAGATTTCCTTGACAACCACTTCTATGTTGGAAGGTTTTTTCTCGTCCTGCCAACGCTGCATGAATGCAGCAAAAGACCATTACAGTATGTTGCACTAGAATGAAGCAAAACAGACATTATGCTTGAAAACCCGCCACATGAGAGACAAGATTTATGCTTTATTGTAAGTTTTTTGTTTTATGTTTTAGTTTTGCAAAGAGGAAAAGACTTCAGTAATGAGGAGTAAGTAGTTGTTTAGGTAAATGTACATCTGGTTTACTTTCCCACCTCTGATGAAGAAAACCACACAGCTGTTTCACCGTAATCTTCAGCAGGAAACATCTGGAAGTGTCTAACTTTCATAGAACCGTTAACAGGTCATAAATGAATAATGATAACATACAATAGATAGGATGTGTGACTCAGTGTGTAGTGTGGTTATAAAAGGTTAGCTTTTCCTGCCTTCCAGGAAGCCACTAGTCAAAGCCTTTTTAAGAAAATCAACATGCAGACATTCAAACCATGCAAGAGATAGATCATCATTAATGTTTTGTCAACTTTTTTTTTTCCAGAAAGTAGAATATGATAGAAAGTGTCAATGTTTTCTTTTCGTTTTGTTTTTTTGTTCACGCTTTATTCATGTTAACATGATTGTACTGTGGTGAAGCAGGTGCAGATTAAACTAAATAATACAATGCATTTTAAAATGAAAATCGAATGTGGGCGTTCATGGATGAGAGAGACCTCTAGAGAGAATCTTTGATTTCATGTTAAACGTCTAGAAAAGAAAGATTATTGCTACACGTGAGAGGGTATTTGTTCAAATGGAAAACATGGAATGAAAAACACTGAAATGAATGATGACGATGAAACATACCATTAGAAGAAAAATTCATTTATTAAAAAATAAAACATGAAATACTTTAAACGTATATTAGAGCATTACAAAGTGCAAGATTTTCAAGTGTTATATATGAATAGCCTATAAAACATTTTCAAAGGAAATTATATCTTGATACAGTTGATTTATATAGTGGTGGAAAAAAGTTTTTAGACACCCCTTGCATTTGTGATATATTGCATTAAAATCACTCTTAAGTTTCCATGTGCAATTTGTCTTTGTACAGTCACAGCCACAATACTAAACCAATCCTAAAACCAGCCATTTAAAACTTAAAATTCATTAGCTCCATAAAAATACTTTGTAGTATTTTTATGGAGTATTGTGGTACTACTGAACCACGAATGAAGATCATCCTCCCTGAAAGGCTTGTGGAGAACATGCCAGCCAGGATTAAAGCGCTACTGCGTGCTGATGGCAGGAGTACTAAATATTAATTTTGTTATATGATGGTTTATTTTTTGTTCAGTTCTTTGCTATTGTTTTTCTTGATAACAATAAACAAAAGAAGTCATTTGTTTTGTTTGTGTCTGTCTGATGCAGCCACAGCTTGTGAAATACAAAAAAGATTTTTCTGCAAATATTTCACGATATTTGAGATTGTGTAAAATTTGAAGGGTGTCCGAAAACTTTTTTTCACCACTGTAATTGGCATCCTGAATGTATAAAAGTGGAAGCAGTGCCAAAACATAAAATAAAACATACAGAAAGTGCAGAGTAATGACAACATTTTAAAGTAATGATCAGGAAAGTTTTACTCTGTTAATACATTTTTACCTGACAAATATTTGACAGTTGCAGTGCATCGATCCCTCTTCCACAGGTCTATGTTTGCTCTGTAACATTTTACACCTGTGGTTACCTCTGTCTATTGCATTTGACTTTGTAAATCTCCCTCTATGCAGATAACACCCAACAGCAAAGTTAAGCAACCACCACTGTGAGTGTATTATTTTGAAATGTATTCAAATGCAAATCCCCTAATAGCTACTTTGAGAAACGTCTCGTTGTGTTGAAGTAAATAAGAAAACACCTAACTCTCTAAAGGCACTATTGGAGAGACTTACATGTGGTTCAAATATTCGTGGTCCCCTGAGGATGAATCCTTCTGACTTTGGTGATCCCCTGACTTTTGGTCAAATGCCACCAGCAGGTCAAAATGCCCTGTTATCAAACACCTTTGTTTATCAAAGGATACATGTAAACAACCAATCAAATTCCTTTCAGCCTTAGCTGTCATTTGAGAATAATGCAGACATAATCTGTTACATCCTACTTTTAGGATGTTAATACTTATATATTCTAAGTCATGCTAATGGTAGTTTTAGGCTAAGTACAGCTGAGGCTGTGAAGCTGAGTCTGCGATATTAAAATACCTGTCTTATTGCCACAAATTCAGGTTATCTGACTTCCTCTAATGTGTGAGTGTAAGAGGATGTACAGAATTTGCCTCGACTGACAGGCGTCTCCACCAGTCTAAAGCTCTGGTTGTTTTTTCTGCCCTCTTTGCACAAATACACAGAGGTAAACCCAACCTCCAGGCTTCAAAACAATCCCATACAGTACGAGTTCAGCCAGTTCATCAAAACACTGCAGCCAGGTTTCTTAAAAATAACACCAAGCTGTGTAATCTGGACAGACAAATGACACACAATACAAAGTGATAATGAATGGATAGTGTGTGGATGAGTTTTGACAATGATTCTGATAATGAAAGGACAACTAATACTGAAGCTGTATCTATGAAAAAGTAAAAAGCTTTTAATCTGAAAGGCACCACAAGTTTTTTGTGTGTTGCTTTGCTCTGTGTCTCTGGAGCTGTTGATGAGTGTTTTATTCCTACTTTGTATTTGTTTTCAGTATCTTCATCCATCTGTTGAAAACTGTCGACCAAACACTTGGTTTGGTCGACATCCAGCAGGTGCCTGGCAATCCAGCACCTGCTGGACTGGATTGCCAGGCCAAACTTTACATTTGTACCTAAACTACAGGCAAGGTGGTCGTTAAATCATCAGGATTGTTGTTTAGCGTTTTAGCAAGTGAGATCATTCTTGGCATATTAACTAATGTTAAAACTCTCTGCATGTTTACTAATATTAGTTACCTATTATGAGTTAGCAATCAGTTAAAACAACTTGAAATAGGAACTAAAATAGCCTTGAAGAAACAAAATGTGTTTGCCTCACGAGCACTGATTATTCACAATATTTCCAAACTGAAATATCTCAACAACTCTTAGATGGATTGTTGGGAAATTAGGTACCCACATTCATGGTCCCCAGAGGATGAACTGTAAACACTTTTATCCCCCAACCTTTAGCGCCATCATCAGGTCAAAATGTTACTTTGTCCAAAACTTTAGTTTATAACCAAATAATTACAAAACCAGACTTTCCCATCAGCCTCAGCTGTACTGAGGGTTTAGTGCTAATTAGAAAATATGGTGAGTAGTGCTGTAGCATGGCTGTATACTTTTAGTATTGTTGTTAAATGAAATGAAAGGTTTTGTAGGAAAATTCTGAAAATGAAGTATGAATCTAAGACACTGAACTGGTACTGGTTTCAACCAGCCCTAGACAGAAACATCAGTTCCCTCATTTTTGAGGAATAGGTGAACCTGACCCCTTATTTGAAGCAAGAAATCAAGAGCCTTTCTGTAGTTCATTGACAGGAAGTGATGAAGCTTATAATATCCTTTAACGTGTTTTGGGTTTACGGGTAACTGCTGTAACTGAAATGTTGCTGCAGCGTAGTTGTGATCCATCTCGGCTACGCTGCAGAGTTGAGGACTTTCTGTGGATCTTTGACAGTGTTGGTGATGAGGCCTGTCTGGGAGTTTGTGCTGTTCTGACTGTGCAGCCTCATCAGAGCCACCTCCTTACTGCTCCCCTCCTCACTGCTCCCCTCCTCCTCCCTGCTGCTAACCCTCCTCACAGGTAACTCCACCCTCAGTCTCTTCCAGAAGCGTGACGTCAGCTCCCTGGACTTTTCCCCCTGCCAACGGACCAGTGCAAGGGCCACTCGAGCTCTCCTCAGCTCCCTGACCCAGCCCTGCCTCTGGATCGGCTTGTACTGGACAAGGATCACCCGCAGGTGCCCGTCAAGTGCCATGCCATCGATGCCGGCCTTCAGCTCCAGCAGGGCCTGGGAACCCTGAGAGGCATAGCCTGGGCTAACGACCACCAGGAGGCGCCGGCTACGAGCCACAAAACTCAGAGTTTCATCTGTGATGGCTGTAGGGAGAGAGGATGGTTAATGAATAGGTGGATGAATGAATGAATGAATGGATGGATGGATGGATGTTTGTATCTTTCCTTGGTTCACTTGTCCTTAGCAAGAATAGTAGCAGGAGGAAAGGGAGTTGCAGAAGCAGTAGCAGTACGCTCAGTGTGACACAGTTTTCAGGGATATTACCAGTAGCAGAGGAACTAAGTATGGTGCGTGTGCTGTAGTACATGCATGTATTATGCTGCAGTATCAGTGAGTATTGTGCTGCAGTACATGTGTGTACTCACTCCCTCCCGGCAGACTGTCTCTGTCAAAGATACACACTGAGTATCCGAGCTCGTTCTCCAGAACTCTGCGCAGCGTCGACAGAACAAACTGCTCCTCCTCACTGTTCCTCGCATACGAGATGTACACATCGTACTCCTTATCATCTGAGCGCGCACGCACACGTGCACACGCACACACACACACACACGCACACACACACACGCACACACGCACACACACACACAGTTGATCGATTACAGAGAGGAAACGTAATGTTTTCAACTTGAGAAAGAACATTTTTCATAGATAAGTAAACTTCCACATCCTTATTTGCACAGGAAACCAAGTCAAGGCCTCTGTCAGACAGGTGTTATCTATGCATGAGTCTCATGTTCAGGATGAAGAACAGTTTCCCAACACAAATTTTCTTCTGATCTGATCCGATCTGCACGAGAAGATGTCCACTGCAGTGGTCATCATGCCTGTGCACACACAAAAACACACACACACACATATATACACAACAACAACACAGGTGTGTAAAACCAGTTCAGCTGAACATGTGTGTGTCCTTGAAAGCACCAGCGTTAACGAGATCTGTGCTGGCACTGCATCAGAGCACCTTTGACACCAAATAAAGGTGAGTGGTAAAAATTTTACAACCAATTTGTAAACTTTACCTGCACTCAGCGCAGGTGCTGTGGTCGTGTCTTCCAGGGTTAAAGGCTGTGCTATAAACCGCTGCGGTGAAATTGCTTCAGCAGGCTCACTGTCCTGAAACGTCTTACAGTTTTTGCAGTTGACTGAATAAATCTGGCAAAATTGCTGAATAAATTATAAATTACTTTCTCCTGTTTTACTGATACAAGGTTTAATAACTTAAATGCCCTGACTGCAGCCAGACAGAAAAAAATAATCGTTAAACAGAAGAAATTTAGTATCAGGATGTAAAACCTGAAGTGCTGCAGGTGACGTGGTGAATATTTCATTTACCTGGCAAAAACAACACTACAGTTTTACTGCCCATACTCCAGAGGATGTTTTTCCTACCGGTGTGTTTTTCAATTATACAAAGAGGTGCTAAATAATTTCAACCTGTTGATGCCTGTGCCTGTGGGTTAATCATATTGTTGCAGTAGCAAATCATAGAAGGATACCCAAAGTAAAATGGCACAAAAAAAAAAAGAATAATATAAAATACAACGAGCGAGCTGTGTGTGTAACCACCAACTATTTCCAGTGTCATTATCTGGATACCAGCTTTTACCTGAGAATTTACTGCTATCATCAAAGACCTTGGCAGCTACCAAGGAGGTAGATGGGTCGTAAACCGGTCGTGTCATCTGTTGCTCACCTGTGTGTCGCTCATCGGTGCCGAACCAGGAGCGATAGAGCAGCAGCAGTTCCAACCAGAAGACATGATAAACCACAAAGAGAAGCAGCATGAGGACCAGAGTCACACCGAGACCACAACCCAGCTCCATCGACGGCAGCGACACTGACACAACAAAACACACCCAAAACTTAGCAACTGTTCGACAATAACAATTTATACAACTGTCCAGTGAGATTTTAAGGGACAGTCTGAGTTCTTCCATATAATTGGCCAAGAAGGGCTCCTCTTTGCTCCTCCAGAATCATAAACCCTGTGTTTTGTGGCAAGCTCTTAATGTGAAACATCAGCAGGAAATGCAGGGTTTTGCTCACCCTCCTTCTCGAGCTGAGCTCTGCGGGTCTCGTTGCCTCTATCGTTCCTCACAGAGCAGTTATACTCTCTGTTCAGGTCCTCGGACTGGAAGTCCTTGATCACCAGCACGCTCTCCTCGGTCCGGTCCCCGTAGTCATACTTCACCTGTCTGAAACAAATTAAGTAGTTTCATGTAATTTATAGAATGAAGTGACATTTTTTTCTTGACTCACACATACTCCTCAGAAATGAATGGGTGGTTTTCTGTTTGGTCCTTTAACCACAGCTTATTGCTGTCTTTTATTTTTCTCTTATTGTCTCAGGATTTTACTCAGTTAGAAATTGAGACTCACATGCTTTTTCTTTCAAATCCTTCAGGTCCTAAATTTTGAAATTAACTGAACCATCTCCAGCTCAATACTGAGGCTTTCTGTCCTCATTCTAAAATAAATGTACATCCTACTACATCTACATATACCTTAAGATAATAATAACTCAGACTAGACGTGTTTTCTTTCTACCTGTTGGTTTTGGAAAAGCGAGGATCGCTGAGTTTATCCAGCGTCTTCCCATCAACCGTCCACCAAATATCCCACAAAGAGTTCAGGTAGGGGAACACACCTCTGCACACCAGACGCACCTCTGTGTCTGAGAGGAAGAGGGATATACAGAGTGAGACCTCGGCCACTTAAACCAAAATCTGACATAATTCATTTCAGTCCTTCAAATATTCATCAAACGGAGCACAGGCTGTAATCCTGCTGTTCATCAGCAGTAATATTCACTGTAAGTGTACATGACGTGTAGTGTGATGGTGTGTGTGTGTGTGTGTCTGTACAGGAAGTGCACGTCCGTACACGCTGTTAACGGCTTGCTCTGTTTTATGGGACGAGCTCCTGCAGCCTCGACTAATTCTGCACGGACGATTAACTTTTTGAATGTTGAATCTCCTCCGAGCTGCTCTCAGGAAAACCAATTTAAAAGAAGTTGTTGGCAGAGGATGTGCTGCCTCTCCATCACTGCCACAGCAGCTTTATGTCCTGAGAGTCCAGCTGCAGGTGGAGAAGCTGCTGGAAGCCACATAAAGACAGAAAATACAAGATGAAGCTGTAACAGCTGGAGCTGAGGAGTGGAAGCTCCCATCTGGACACACTGCTGTCACTAGGCTACTGTTGAGCTGAAGGGATTGATTAGTTCATTAGTCAATAAAGAAGATTCTGATAGTTGTTAAAAACTGTTGAAGTGATTCCTCACCAAATATTCTTGGTTCCCAGCTGTGTGTCTATGTGAGTGTCTTCCCATGATGCAATGCTGCATAAACAGAAACTCGTTTAGGGACTAATTATCCTGGCGTCTGTGGCGCCTGTGCTTGTTCCAGATTGGTAGGTGGGAAGTCACTCGAAGAAAACTAGCCAATCGCAACGGAGAGGTAATAAGCAGAGTGATTCATTCATGTGGTTTTAAGTCTGCTCGGCTCTCACAGTTCGTACAGTTACGGCCCAATCTCAGCTAAAGCCTCTGTGTTGGGAGAGTTAGCTCTCAGCGCTTCTCTGCCGTTACAGCTTATCAATCAGCTATCGATCACGCAACAGACAGCCACCTCATACTGTCTATATTTCTATATTCATACTGTAAATGAGAGGAAGAGAGAGCAGCCGCTTCACTTCGGTTTCGTGCAGCTTCAGCTTGAGAGACTATTTCTTCCCTCAGCTCGGAGCTCTCGGGAGTCTTTGGTGTTTTTCTACCCTGGAGCGGATCCAGGACGGCACTCAGGGTCTCAATTGTGGTTTTCAGATTGGCCCTTGCAGATGGGACACGCTCCACAATGAGGTCCATCTTGGCCGTCATTAGTTCTTTAAAGATGTCCATCTCCCATTGGTGAACATAGGCCTGAACACGAGAGTCCAGACTCGCGACCTCTGCTGTTGCCATCTTCCTTTTTCTCGTTGTGGTGATCTCTTCATGTCACTTCAGCAAATGGTATGTTGTCCTCTGTGTCGGTTACCATGGTAACAGCAAATGCAGTTTTCAAACAACAGAGGGTTTTGTTCAGACAAAGGACAAAACAATATCTCAAAGCGATGGCTGGACCGCCGTAAAAATTTGTTGGGCACCCCAAGTGGAAGACCCCAAGTGGAAGAAACCCACTGATGCGATGACCAGCTGACCTTTCTTCTAGCACCACCATCATTCTATACCATTCTAAAGATAATAATGGTAATTTATTTTAATTCAAGGGGTTTATGTATTTTGTATTGAATAACGTATAATGAAAGTTTTGGGTGGTTTCTGGGTCTCGGAGCAAACACTGAAAATCAATAACTGAGAACAACTAAACAAGAAAAAGATTCATTTAATCCCGTTAAATTCAATTCCATTTGTTTTGTTATCTGACAGCTGACACTGTGGTTCTGCTGTTAACTTACCCTGTTTGACAGTGAAGACCTGGTCTTTAGTTGGGTGGAGGATGTAGGGTTCTTTGGGCAGTGTGGTCGGATCTGAGGAAATAAAACAGAGCAGTGTTCACCTGTACAGTTACATTCTTTAATGTCTGTACAGAAGTAGTAGTATAGTATTGGTAGTGTGGACAGTAGTAGTATGGTTGTCTTACAGACGGCAGTGACGTTGATGCTCCTGGTGAAGTTGAATGTTTTGCCTCTCCTCAGGTAGCTGACTGTACAGTAATATAAACCCTGATATAGATCCAACATGACGTAAAACTCGAGACTGGCTCCTTTCTGCTGCCGGTCGGTGTTCCAGAATGGGTACTTGTAACACCTCTGAGACACAGAGGACAGGCCAGACAGGGAGAGAGGGTTGCATGTTGTCAGACACCGGTCACGACAGGCTTCCAGTCTTTGTGTGATGCTGAACACATTTTGCTTTTTATTCCCTAAAACTATCACAGACTGTTCTAAACAATTTCAAATTTGACATTTATACAAGTAAATTTGAGATTGTGACAGAGACCACAGACTGACCAGCATCTTATTTACTGGAACAGTCTCAAAAGATAATTCACCATAAAATCAACAGACACATTATTCATCAGTATTAGCTGCAAGACACAGGGACAGACAGGGAAAAACAGACAGAGGGGCAGACGCATGTATTACCGAGCCGTCTGTTTTCACGTGGTACCAGGTGACGGTTGGCGTGCTGTTGGTAATCTTGGCAGCATCCTGGAGGTCTGGACAGTTCAGGGTCCAACCTTCCTGCAACGGGATCGTCACTTGAGTGCCTTCCATGGCAACCGGAGGCGGGCAGTCGGAGGTGAGGGCCAACTCGTCACGCCGCAACACCTTCAGGTGCATGGCAATCTTACTGCAGGACGACTTGTTACTGCAAGACAGAGACAGGAGACGTCAACAGACTGAAGAGTAAAGACGCAACTGAACCTGATTGTGTTTCTGAATGTCTGTCTTCACTGCAGCAGAATCTGGAGCTCTCTGATTGGATGGCTCTTACAGCAATGCTCTCTGGGACTCAATTTCAGCGAAGATACAAAACAAGACTAACAAAAAAAAAATCTAGGACAAGAACATGAACAGATCAAACCGCAAACCAAGGGCACATTTTCTTTAAGTGCAGGGCTTTGTTTTTGAGACATCTGTCATTATCTGTGAGAACAGCACAGTCTCAACTGTGTGTGTGACACAGTTGAGACACACACACACACACACACACACACACACACACACACACACACACACACACACACACACACACACACACA
>JBBMJY010000026.1:2672644-2684898 GCA_037833715.1 Toxotes lorentzi
ACACACACACACACACACACACACACACACACACACACACACACACACACACACACACACACACACACACAGGAAGAGAAACCTAGAAAACTAGACCAAGATGGGCAGAGGGTTCAGATCATCTTCCAGCTCTGAATAACTGTCTGCACAGAACATCAGAGGAGCAGATGGTGGTGTGGAGAAGTTACAGTCCTCTCCTGGAAACCTGAGCTGCTGCAGGAAAATGCATTCAGCACCAAAAACAGTGAACATGAGATTAAAGACATCAGTGTTTTCTTCTTTGGCATTAGAAAGAAAACATCCTGCTGTGATCTTCATCAGGCTGAACGCCAGATAACATCTGTGGTGACTCTTAGCTGGAACAGTAATGCACTTCCTGGCAGACGTATCTCCATCTACCTTTAAAATGCTGACTGACTGTGTGTGTGTGTGTGTGTGTGTGCGAGACTGATCTCTTTGATACTTCCTCTTCTCAGTCGAATGTAAGCTTCCAGTTTGAGGTCAGTGGATGTTAAAGGTATCTCATTGATGAGGATAACACTACAAGTCTCAAGCTTGTTTATAGGAACTGTGTAACTCTGTGTGTGTGTGTGTGTGTGTGTGTGTGTCTGTACTTGTGTGTGTGTGTCTGTACCAGTGTGTGTTGGACTGTTCAGATCTTTGGGAAAAAGATGCATTATACTCATCAGTCTTCTCATCCGATTCATACAGAACGTCTGGTTCTGTTTTATTTATCTCAATCATTGCAAAACCAAAGAGCAACCAGCTGGATCCAGTGGTCTGCCTGGACCAGAACGCCGACTGGAAATCCTGATCTGATCTAGGTTTTTTTTCTCTTTGCTGCTCTTTGGCACTGAACGAAACAGCGTGGACACATACCGACACAAAGAAGTCTTGTCTGCCAGACAAACCTTCCCTCCGATGCTCTGTATCAACACAGTGTTTGATCGGCCTCGTGTCGTGGTCGTGAAACTGACACGAGTAATGCTAAAAGTTAAAAACCTACAGGTTTCTACAGACGGACTCCTGTCTGATCATTAGCTGCAGCCCTTCAATAAATCAAGCTTTGGTTTCTTTGTGACTCACAGCACATTGTAAACACACATCAACAGTTTTCTGCACTGTGATTGGATGACTATAGATGCAGCACGTGTTATGTTCAGTCAGCATCAGCATCCTGCACAGACCAGGAGCATGTAGTGATTAAAGTAAGACTGCAGACATGAACTGATCTTGTTGGGTGTCACATGCAGGTCTGGACCGTGGCCAGCTGACGGGTCACATCTGGTTTCTGTAATCCTCTGAGCTGAGCTGAGCAAGAGCGGAACTTAAGACGCTCTCAGAGCCACTTTAGCTGATTAAGAGTCGAGACAGAGGATTGAAAGTGAGAGAGGAGCCGACACAGCAGCTGAATTTATCGGATGTGAGAGCACCTGTCCGTGATCTTCAGCATCAGAATTTTCGTCTGAAGACTCACGTAATCTCTTTAAATTTCTCAACCTGAGCATTTTGTTTAATACACAGAGAGAACATTTAACCCAGCAACATTAAATCTCCTGCTGAACAAACTTTACCAACAGTTATTAAAAACACACAATGAAACCGTCCTGTAAAAAAATATATAAACAGGAATTTCACAGGTGTCTCTGTGTCTTACCGTAGCATGCAGATGTACTGTCCCGCGTCTTCTACGGCAGCCGGCTGTAGCCACAGTCTCTCCCTGTCTTTACTGAGCCGCGAGCTGCAGAGGAGAGTCATCATCATTCATTAGAGCCCGAACGAACGTAAATCAGAGACGATTCAATTACAGCGACGTTAGAACAAAACTTAATGTCCAGTGACGCCGATCGAGCTGCTCGCCTCCAAAACACCACACATCCTCTCAAGAAGGGAAATCGTTAGAGTGCACTTCATCATTCGGTTACTCTCAAAGTGTCCAACCCCCACCCTGGTTTTTTATTTATTTACTGATCTATTTTAATAGATTTTTAAAAATGTATTTTTATCCATTTTCTTGGTTTGTGTTACTACATTTCTTCTATGAACCAGTCAAGTTATTTTACAGTTTACATTTTTTGCAGATCTTATTATTTACCAGCTCATCAGTCGTCTGTGAAGCACTTTGAACTGCACTAATCTGTGCAAAAGGTGCTGAACAAATAAAGTTTGATTGATTTTGTTTGCACACAGATAGTCAGATAGTTATCAGTTGCATGTGGGATGAGTGAGAAACCTCCTGCAGATGTACCTGTACGTGATTGGCTGCTCCAGGTCGTGACCCTCAGGGAGGCGGTACCAGAAGAGGTTGTGTCCGGCGCTCTGGGTGGAGGTGTAGTTGTAGACAGACGGATGAGAGAAAAGAGGACAGGAGAGCCAACCGGCCTCCCCCTCCACAACTGAGACCGCCCCGTCACTGGACACCCCCCAGTCATAACACATGGACTCTGACAGAAAGAGTAAGAGACATTTAAAGGAACCACAGCGTCTACCTGCCCAGGTCACATGAAGACGGACGGAAATGTGTTGTGTTTTGTCGCCTTCAGCTGTCAGATGTTTTCTACACCTGCTGTGCTGGCGTTTCACACGGTGAAGGCTGTAACAGCTACTTAGATGAATATCAGACTTTAGGAAGGCAGTGTAAAAGTGTGAAAATTATAACTTTTAATAAATGCAGAGATTTAAAAAAAAAATGTCTCAACAAATGTGCCTTTAAGGGGGTGTTGTTCCATTCTCAGGTAGAAGAGTGGGTTTTTTGTTTTATTTTTGCTGATAACTTCTCCTGGACAGAGGAAATGGTCGAAGGAGCTGAAAGCTCGTGGCTGTTGATATTAATTTCCTTTATAACGTCATAATAATGCCCTGATCTAGTGAACGGAAGGAGGAGCAGAGGGACATCTCTGTCTCCCTCTCTGGGTCCGGTCCAGGCTGCGGGTCCGGCCCCGATTTAGAGTTTTTATGCGAGAATCAAACAGAGCTTAGTGGATGTCATCGTTAACTGGCCTTGTTAAAAGAACAACGTTATTACACTTCCATCTCATTAAAGGATGAAAGCAGAGAAAGCTGCTCCATTAAAACACTGAGACTCATCTGAGCTGCACACTAAACACTTTTACAGAAAAACAGCATCAGTCAGAGAGAGAGGGACAGGCTTTACCTCAGATTAAACTGCCTCTTATTTATTACATTAAACGAAAATGCTGTATGAATGAGACATTTGCCTAAAACAGACAGTGAAGACACTGAAACAGATGTAAACAGACGGCTGATATTTTTGGACAGAGGAATTTTTTCTGACCCTGACCTTCATGCTGAAAATATCCCAGAACTCTCTGTGATTTATTTTTGACAGGATGGGAAACAGAATTTAATGGAACACAAATATCTGATTTATCATTTCTGATGAGGGTGTTTGCTGTACACGAATCGTAGCATTGACCTTAACTGATTATCATCAGATCTTAAATACTCAAAGTATATATTTTTAAACTGTATGTATGTGTGTCACACACACACACATATATATAGAGAAAGAGAGAGAGACTTTTCCAAAGTTAACTTAGTCTCAGTCTAGGTTTCCACCACCACCAAGAGACCTAAAGCTGAGATTAGGCTGCAGCAGATCTCTAACGAAGACAGGAGTCTGACCCTGCAGCGATCTGAAAGTGACCAGAATCTGGAGCTGAATTTGAAAGGGAGCCAGTATAAATATATGAAGTATTAAATTTGCCAGGAATGTGCCAGGAGAAGGAACAAAAGCTTTTCTTCACCTTAGGGACAAAGCCAACTGGGCAAAGATAAGGATCTTTGTTATTATCAGCACAGAGCTGTAGAAATGCATCAGCCATCCAATTTTTAATTTAATTTAGGCATTTGTGTAAAATAGACAATTTTCCAGCTTTTAGGGGTTTAAAGAGATGTACAGCTGAGTATCATCTGCATAGCAGGGACAGGATTTAACCACATCCCTGGTTTGATTCCAGACTCCTGTCTGTGTCTCTGACTACACAATAAAATCAAGGCAAAATGACACTATAAAAAAATGAGTCAAGGCAAAACATAAAAGGCAGAGGAGGTTTCAGGAAACAATCAGGAAACAAAATCATCAAAATTAGCACCAACTAATTTTCTGGCGATTGATTTAATTGACTAATGGTTTCAGCACTGACTCGTCTTAAGTCTTCATCCAATCAACCAATCAAATCAGAGACACACAATCTCCACCAGGTCTTCAGATTCTCATTTATAATGGATGAGTTAATTAAATGGATGATGAAGTGGATGACTGTTCAATACGTGATAATTATAGTGATGACTAATGTGTTCTTTACAGACTGGCGTCCTCAGCACCATCGACTCTCTAATACACCTAAATCGGACCACAGGTCATCATCTCATCACACTGATGATTTAGTGGCAATAGTGATTACCCCCTACCGTAGCACCCCTAAAACCAACAAGAACCTATAGAAACCTCAAGACAAGATGACAAAACCTAAAGGATCCCCAATAAGACCTTGAGAAATCCTCAGCGTTCCTCGAGGAACACCGGAGCCAGAAATCGAAAAATCTCTAGAACTGCTAGAACTGCTCAAAGATAACAAGAACTTCAGGGACCACAAACACCCATTCAACCTCCTCGTCAAGGATCACTAAAGTCCTTTAGACCCAGCCAAAGTATCACTGAAAACACTTTGAGAACTACAAGAAACACCGGAACCAGATACTTAGAACCGCTAACATACCAAGAACTTCAGGGATCACACCACATACAGGACCATTGAAACTACCTCAAGAACTACAAGAGCTCCTGACCCTTTAAATCAGCTTCCTCTTGAAGATTCTGGGGAATCTCCTCACAAGATGTCAACAACAACAATGGGTAAGGATAATCAAAGGTACACAAAACAAAGGCACCTTTAGAACCTCTGCAAGAATTCTTCACTCCTATTAGGAACACTGGCAGCTCTTCAAGCACCTACAGATATATCTGTGAATTTTGGACTGTTGGAATATGAAGACATCACTTTGGAAATTATTATTATAATCGACTATATATACAGACTAAATATTAATTGGTACATAAATCCACAATGAAAATAGTTATTATAATTATAGCGTCCTGTTTTGAGTCCAGAGCCTGGGGACTGTGTGGGACTGTGTGTGTGTGTGTGTGTGTGTGTGTGTGTGTGTGTGTGTGTGCTGGTAATTGACCTGTCAGGTTTTCCTGGCCAGAGTATTAGTCTTTCTATTAAAACCCTCTCCAACATCCATCCGCCTCCTTCTCCTCCTCCATCACTATCCATCCATCCATCTACACAAATATATTCAGCCTCATCCCTCCATTCACCCCCATCCCCGCCCCCCCACCAGCACTACCATCCAAGCCCTCTACCTCCACACACACACACACAATCCATCCATCTGCAACATGCTGCCGTAGCCCTTTATAGTCTCCTGCAGGGAGACGCTTCACTGGCTCACTCTGGGCTGCTCCATGTAAAGACGTGTGCTACGGAATCAATGTGTTGGACACTCGGATGCAAATATGAGACACAGCAAAAATAAAACAGACATGTTTCTTATGTCTGGTGCCTGTTCTGCAGCTACAACTCACAGTTAAAAAAGAATATGTTTAAGCCTGACCGTATTGTCTCATCAGAACACAGTTCGCATATGCTGATGAATAAATGTTGATTTTAAATGTAAAGAAAACCTCATTAACAAAGACAGGAAAACTCCACCATGCATTTCTGATCGACATATCAAACAAAAAGGTTTCTCTTCTCTGAACAAACGGAGGCTTTAATCTCAAAGAAATAATAATCTGTAGTTTTAGTTGGAATTCGGTTTCTTTTGTTGTCAGTCATCGTGTTCTGACACAATCTTCTTCTGCTGCTTCTTAAAGCTGTGGCAGACTGGATGTTGAAGCAGCATCCTCGTCTGTCTCAGTCATACCTCAGCATACCTATACCTGACTAGAAGAACGTGGGGGCAACTCTCTGGAATGGAGCTTATAACTTTTCAAAGCTCAGATTGTCACAGGTCCCCCAAAACCTTTTAACCCCCAGAATCAAATAAAAAGTAGTTCACCACATCTAGTGCTGCTATGGAAAAAAACAAAAAAAAAAACAAAACAAAAACCCTGCAGCCCAAATATCACAAACCACCACCATAATAAAGACGTTGAACATAAACTACATGGAACTGTTTAATTTGACATACAGGAGGATGAATGCCTCGTGTCTGGTGATGTTGCACGCGTTGGTCCAACTTTCAGTCCGGACATGACACATATTTATATGTACAGTCTGTAGTGCAGCAGTTTGCTGGTATAATAACCAGTTTCCCCAAAGGATTCACTCAATTTTCATCTCATTTCATTCACTCACATCCCATCAGCTCCATCCATCTAACCTCTACAGCATCTGCTCCTCTCCTCGCTTTACCATGTCCACCCCCACCTCACCTCTAAACCCTCCCCCCTCTCCTCTCCTCCACACTCAGACAGTCTTACAAATGACCCTCCTCTCTCTGGAACCATCCATTCACCGTCCCACGGGGCAGGAGCTTCGGCTTTAATTAACCCCATTTTTGCAGCATTGCAGCAACATGAACAAGAAAGATCCTGAGTGAAGAAAAGACCTGAGAACCTCTTACGGTGTGGACAGATAATATTTATCATTTTTAATTCCCTTTACCTACAAAAGAAACCCTTACACGGATGGATCCAAGTAAGTCCAAGAACGTTCTAAACAGGTCTGTTTTCTACTCGTCCTTGTGCCTTTGCATGTGAATTTTTACATTAAAACAACTAAACCAGCTGGAGCCATAAAAGCAAATCCTTCAGTGTTTGTGGAGAAACAAACATAAATGATCTGCATTTGCACTCAGTGCATGATATAAGCGCTGAGGAAAAGTAAAACGTGGGATTTTCAGGTGGAGTTCCCTCTGGACTGGACTGGTGTCCTCTAACGAGCCCCAGTCAGAGCCCTGCTGTCACAGATACCACTTACCTGGCAGGTGACTGGATTGACTGACAGCTGGTGTGATCCCGACTGTCACGATGAAGAGGAGCAGGGTGGAGATGAAGGACGCCCTGCAGGGAGATGGAAGGACTGTTAATGTACATTATTAATTGATTCTTGATTCTTTTTCTATTGTTTTATTTTAAAGATTTAGCTGTTGATGTAAAATTCACAATGATGAATTAGACTGAAACTAAATTTCAATATATTTTAGTGCATTTTATACTAAAAATAAACTGCAGAACAAATGTAATGTGCTAGATATGTGCCCTTAATGCCCGTGTTTACTCATTTTTCTGCATTTAAATGTTAAGACAGACATGAAAAAAATCCAAGTTTCTTTAAGTTGGTATAAGTATTGGATTCAGAGAGGAATTGAAGTGTCTTCTCTTTACAGCACGGTTTGTCTCCAACCCCCCGTTTCTCGCCATGTCCATATATCTGCTGCAGCAGCAGAGTTAAATCAGCGGAGGTGGGATTAATCTGATCACTATGGGAGCTGAGATGAGATGGATGAATGACAATGACCTTCACCTCTCTTTACCTCTGTTCATCCGTCCAGCTAATGAACCAATGTCCACATATATAAATCAGTTTAGGTGATCGAAATGATTCATGGATCACTATGTGACTATGTCTCTGACTCACACACACATCATAGTGTTCACATAGCTGTTACCTGCAAACATTTTCCTAAAGACACACATTTTATATCGCATCTTATTTCTCATCTAATTTCACGGGTAATATCACACGTCGCGCATCACATATGAAATATGATGTTAGTGAAGCCGAGCAGTTTTCATCGCTGTGTCCAGGCTGAGACCAGCGTCCAGCAAAAAGTCAGAGTCCTGTTCATTTCATTGTTGTGTGTGCGGCTGTGTGACACACTGAACGGTGATTATTGCTGGTCACTCACTCGGTCAGGCACATGTGATGAATGAATGAATGAGCACCGAGCAGTACACCTGCACCTGGACAAAACATGTAAAATAGGCTGTTCTTTAACCACCTCTCAGATACCAAGACCAACAGTGAAACTTCACACCCAACTACCTGTATTTAACTCCACCACTGAACCCTGCAACGTGAAGCCACCATCAACCCAGCACTCAGAGAGGAGTCTGAAGTACAGGAGGTATCACACCGATGAGCCACAACAATAAAAGCAGTTACTGGTTCTAATGTCGAAGCTGATCCCGTGTCATGGACAAAGTCTGAATGGACAAATATGGGGGATAATCTCGTGAACACATAAGAGACAGAGGAAGTTGCGTCACAGTGTCTCCACATTTCTTATTTTTAAATAAAGTGTTGTTTTGAAACGGAGGAGGAGGAGGAGGAGGGTGAAAAAGAAAGGTGAAGAAAGAGAAGAAGAGAGGCTGCAACATACAGACAGAGAGGTAATGTGTCATGGTGAACGATCAGGAAGAGCGAGTGGATCCCAGGAGGGACATACAGAACCAGAGCTGCTCAACAACACCATCCATCACACACACACACACACACACACACACACACACACACACACACACACACACACACACACACATTTCATGCCAAATGGAGTTCCATTAAACCAAAGCCAGAAAATCTGTGTGTGTTAATGATAATATAAGAATCTGACATGGCTTGCCACAGGTATGGAGATGACAATAAGCCCTCTACCCTGGCCCCAGAGGATTCTGGGAAGTTGATTACTCATTTTCAGGAGCTCATTCGCGTAAACAAAGACTCAGCAGTTTCCCAAGTTGAAGAAAATCCCATTTCACACTCGGACTCTGTGACTTCACATCTCATCGTTCATCATCATTTAGCATCCTGTTGGGTTTTTTTGCTCGCTGCTAATTTAGTTTAGAAATTCAACATTTAGAATTTGGAGAAACACACAAACACACAGCTGAGGCCTGAGCAGTTTTACAATCACACTCTCTCTCTCTCACACACACACACACACACACACTGCAGTAGACGCCTGGACAAATCTAATGGGGCAGATATCTGAACTCTTCTGGGCCTAAAACCTGAAAACGTATTCACTTCAACATCCATCACAACTATATCCACAATGTCCAAAAATCACTAACTTACACAGACCTGTTTTATTTCTTTTGGCCGCCTGTGTCATTCTGAGGCTTCTGGCCTCCTGTCACATCTGTTTTATTTCTATCATCTAATTTGATTCTGTGCAAATAAAAAACTACCTTCCAGCCTTTTTAGCAGAAAATCCCTGTGTTCGTCTGTTCCATCACTTCCACTGAAAGCTCATGCTCAGTATGAACAGGAGTCTTCATATGAGCATCTGACGGTTGTTTCAAGATTGACTTTAAAAAATTTAACCCTCCATCATGAACAAGACCCAGAGATACTTAAACTCCTGTGCCAGAGGCAGCAACTCGCTCCCAACCTGAAGGGAACCCTGGCTTCAGACGTGGAGGTGCTGACTCTCATCCCAGTCACTTGCCACACAGCTGTAAATGGTCCCAGTACATGCAGAACCACAGCGTCTGCAAGAAGCAGCAAGAGGATTCTGAGGTCCCTAAACTGGACTGGATGATGGTGATGATGAAGAGGCAGGTGAACTGCAGTGTTCAGCTATGTTTCTGCTGATCACTCTGAAGTCAACAAACTGATCTGAGTGACGATAATCTAATTATCAAAATGGATCGATGAAGGACACTGAGTCTGCTAACAGAGAAGACCGGCTGTCTTCCCTTTTATGGAGAAAAACTTTCTCCAGACTCACTTTAAAAAAAATGTTCATTTCAAAGTTCCCTCATTGTTTACAAGCTTAATCATAAATTACAAGACGGTTCACAAATGTTTTGAGTCTCATGGGAAATTCGGCATTTATTATTGAGCAAGCAACACTTTACATTAACAAATCTCAACCTCCATGACCGTCTATTGCGCTGTGTTTGGGATTATTCAAATTACAGGTAAATGACCTACAAAAGTTGTAATTGTGTTGATTTGAGCGCAGGCTGACGTTGTGTATTTATGCCGAAATGTAGACTACAACACAGCGATGAATAATAACGTGTAGATTTCCTCGCAGCTTTGCGTACTGATTAGATTAATCGACATTACAGTAAATCGAGAGATTTTTAACCGATGATCCGCACGGATGTCTGTCACACGGGTCCTCCGTCGGATCAGACGCTGTGGCTCGGTCTTCGGCTGCTGCCCGAACTCAGAGAGACTTTTAGTGAGAGAAACCACAGAACCGCCTTCAGTTCTCACTGAATTAAACAGAATCACAACACGGACGAGAACCAGGCAGCGAACAGGACAATTCACATTAAAGCACAGCAGGAAGTGGACTTACATTGACAGCAGGTCCGGACGCTCTCCTCGGTGTCTGTCTGGTCGGGATGAACAGTTCTGTAGCTGAGCGACCCAGCGGATGGGGTGAGCAGAGCTGGGTGGGGGAGGGTCGGGTCCAGGACTGGACTGGACTGTGGGGGTATCCCGGGTCTTTGAGTGTTTACTCTGTGTGTGTGTGTGTGTCCGAGTCCTCCTGCTGACTCACACACACCCTTCGGTTAGCACCGGGAGCAGCGGGGCCCTGATGATTAACGGCCCCGTGTCAGGGCTCGATCAGGGCTGTAAATTTCCAGGAGTAACGGTGGCGCACAGCGCCGGTCCCCCGTTCCCCCGGTGGTCCGGGGAGTCTTCCAGTCTGAGCGGCGGCGGCGCGAGGAGCCAGTTCGCGTTATTAATGATTCCGGATTAACGTGACGTGCCGGAACTAATTAAAGTCAAGTGTTTATTGAAGTGTTACAGAAACCAAGACTGAGAGACAGACAGCTGCTGACAGCTGGACCCAGGTTTAGAGAGAAGCGCGTGCAGGTTCAAAATGCGCGTCAAAGGCGCAGAAAAGGAAAATCAGATAAATAAAAGCAGCTGTGAGCGGTGTGTGTGCGTGCGTGCGTGTGTTTGGACAAGTAGGAAGTTGAGTGTATTCCGGTTGACGCTCCTCCTCCTCACTGCTGTTGCGACATGGATCAGAGTGATTTCCCAATCACTGCCCCCGCCCCTGTTGTGTTTTTCTAGGTTTATAAAACTTAGAAAATAAACAAATAAAATAAATCAGACAAATAAATATAACAGTAAAATATTTAACATGGGAAGGAGCATAAAGTATAAGTAAGAGTAACCTTCAGTTGACGGACTCAAATAAAGTACAAGTCCTTTAACTTTGTAGTTAAGTAAAATACTGTAGTAAATGTACTGAGTTACCTTCTACTGCTGCTTAACTAAGGTCTGCTGTCTGATGTACTGTGAGAGGTTTGTGTGTCAATACCACTACTACAAAAAAAAGAAGAAGAATTTCTAAGAATATAAATATATACTTACTAGTACTTTACTTTAAAACATTTGTATCATTATATTTGCAAACTTTTACTTGAGTAACATTTTCCATGCAGGACTTTTACAGTGTGTTATCAGTACTTTTTCTGAGATCACACAGTCAGGGGAGTAAAAATGAGGCAGACACACAACGTGGATTAAAAACAGAAATGAAACCGCTGCAGGAACCAGAACCTCCGGTTCATCTTCAGTCTGATGCAGCTCAGTTCCACTGAATCTGAACTATAATCTGATTACAAACGATTGGATTATTCAGTAGATCATTTCATTGAAGACAGAGACACAGATCCATGTTACAGCTGTCAGCACTCAACACTCATTCTTAGTGGGATGTCGCCTCCTGGTGGCGTCAGCCTGTAACAGACATACCTGACAGGTAAAGCTCAGCCTGATGTCACATCTTGTTTGTGTTGAAGCCGTTACTACTTCCTGATGAAATCTGTGGATATGACTGGATGATATGATTTGGCTGAAATTTATTTCAAACACTTTTTTTTTTTTTTACCAATAAAAGAAGTCACAAAAAATAAAGTTTAAAAGACACATATACAGAAAGCTGCTTCACAGTAAAAGCCTTCAAATGGCTTCAAAATAAATGTTCCTCGGCTGCACCAAAATAAAAGCCCTCCAGTCTCTTCACAGTAAAAGCCCTTCTGCTGCCAGGAACATCTAGATAGAAAAGACTGGACGGTTTTTACTGTGGAACAGCTGCAGAGAAGAAGCCTGGGAAGCTGATATGATGCCCATTAAGAGTCAATGACAGAAAGACAGACAGACGGACAGACAGACAGACAGACAGACAGACAGACAGACAGACAGACAGACAGACAGACAGACAGACAGACAGACAGACAG
>JBBMJY010000026.1:2686618-2741825 GCA_037833715.1 Toxotes lorentzi
TATGGTGTATGTTTTGTACATTAGTAATTCATTTTACACATAATTTTACATTATTTTGGTAATAAATTAATTTAAGACACAAATCCGAGGAGCCACTTGGGAGCCGAAAGAGCCGGATCTTTTTAGTGAGCCGAGCTCTCTTTAAAGAGCAGTAATTCCCATCACTATTGGAGGTTCTTGTTGTGAGAGTAAAGAGGAACCTGTAGAGGGCCCACAAGAGGCAGAAACAAACATCTAATTCACCAACAAACCAGGCGGACACCAACGCTTTTATATCGGTCTTTTTTTTTTATTTTTCAATCATCTTTTTCATCCTGCTGCGTATTTGCGATGACTTTTTTCTAATATATGATGCGTTATATGAAGGTGTCTCAGAAAAGGTGCAAACATCAGCAAACACAACAAAAGATCAAGAGATTTCAGGCTCTGACAAAAACATTTCAACATGGCAATAGACTTCATCCTCAAGAGGGCCTCTGCCGCTTCGTAATGACATCATCATTTTGTGTCGGTGGACGTCGGCAGCACTGCAAACTTCCCCATGCGACAGCGACAGCACTCCCAACACGCGGAGTCTCTTACTGTTTTTGGATTAAAGTTACAGCAGGAGGTCAGCAGGTCGACTCACAGGCTTCAGCCAACTTCAACAGGAGATTCCGTGGTTTTTTAATCAATAAAGGAAAATACTGAGAAACATTATCCGGGAGATTTTAGGCCTTTATGGAAATTTATCGGGATGTAAAATCTGAGTCGACCTGCTGTTCTCTCTTAAGTTTAACAGCAGAGTGCCCTTTCTAAGCTTTCTCCTTCTCAGGAAGCAGTTTACATACAGACGCTGCCTTCAGGTGACAACAGATTTAGCATGAACACAAAACATGCACAGAAATCGTGTGCAGGATTTTTTTTGGCTGGCACTTTTTTTCTGCCACTGGTGCCACGTTCGCATCCTGTGGACATTTCTGTAATTCCCATTTTCTGCCCAACAAATCAACATTCATGTGGTCATAACAGTGGGAATCGTTCCCCTCTATGTTCTGCCTCACTGGATGTGAACGCAGCGTGAGGTGAGATTAAATTCTTTGTGATCAACATGTCAAACGATGATGTCAATATTGTGTCAGTCAGTTAAGGGTATAAGGGTAATAAGAGTCAATGACAAGAATAATTTAAAATTTTCTTTCACCTGAACTTATTGAAAGATTCAAGTTTGTGTAGAAAAGATTTAAGAATGCCTAAATAAAGTTTGTGCTCAGAATATGAAACGACAGTGACGCTGCACAAAGACAACGACAAAAACTGATTGTGTGAACATCTGAGTCAGATTCGAAGCTGGAAACATGCAAACACACGTTTAAGTCACAAGTACATACTGCCCCGTTTTATTTTTTAAAGCAGGATTAAAACTTTAAGACTTTCTCAAATGTTTTCTACAACTAAAGATCATTTATTTCTACACAGCTGGTAGAAGGTGGAGAGTCTGTGACAGGGTGATGTGATTCACAGCTGTATTATATCTAAATGTGTTTGTTTTGACCCAGTTTTTCTGATGGTCTCGTTTGTAAATTCATCTCTACGTGATTTTTCGCTCTGCTTTTTAAAAACCCTTTCCCCCCCGAAAAAAATTTGATTTCTTAAATTATTTTTTTCCACAATTTCATTATTTTTTTCATAAAATGTTGAAAATTTTGACATTTGGATACACATTTTCTAATTTCTCATTTCCTTTCAGATCACTGCTGATGTTTTGAAAATCAACACAGATTATTTTCTTTGGTCTTTTAAACTTTTGTGTCGTTATTGTCCATCGGTGTTTTGGCCAGGGTTTGTAGTGATTAAAAAAAAAAAAAAGCATAAACATTAATCTTAAAATAGAAAAGTGGATGAAATGGATACAGTGGCATCGTCACTAAGAATTACAAACATCATTTATTTGTCAGTTATCCATTGTCTTTCTGTTTCAAATCACAGAAGCATGTCTGATCATCAGCAGTGATTTCGGAACAAAAGATTAAAACCGTGATCTTAATTTCCAAACCCAACATTTTTTTGGCACTATCATTCTCCCGTACATCTTTTTGACAACTTGATGATGTTGTGATGTGACGTGAAGGCAGCGAGGCTGTTTTACAGCTTCGTCTCAGTTCGATCTGTTCTGGTTCTACAACCTCCTCACAGAACTAAAGCAGAGAAGCAGATGTAAAGAAAGGACACTCGTGTTACAACATTCCTTTTGAGAGGTTTGGTTGTGTTGAAGCTTACGGAGCATTCACTCGTCATTTAACGTTTAGCGTCCCAGTGGACCAAAGAGAAAACAGTAAATCACTGTCAGTGTTTCTGTTGGTCTCTACAATCCTCGAGGTCCGACCCAAAACCCTAAACTGGAAGACTTTCTCAGAGGCAGTGCGGTGGATTTTGATTGGTTCGTTCCTTTCCCTCCATCGGTCAATCTGTCCGTTCTTAATCGACAAAATACAAAATTCAAAAACCAAACAAATAAACAAATACCTGGGCTGTGGCAGCCAGTAAGAGTCAACGCCCATGACCCCGCCCATCTGGACTCCGCCCATCTGGACTCCGCCTCCTCCCAACCCCCTCCCCCTGGTTTTGTCACTTTTAACTGAGATCAAAATGACAGCAGACACAGCGGCGTGTTCGCTAATGAAGCATGCATCACAGTTCAGCTGTCGGGTGAAATGCCGTTTCTGATTCTTTCTGTCCACATGCAAATAATCAAGTCGCGTCTGAGTCTGAACTCCGGCAGTCAGAAGGCTCACGTCTGTTACTGCTGGACTTTTCTGGGTCCGATGATCTCAGCTGATGGGAGGTGACTCGGTTTCCCAAAAATGATCTTTGAATGATTTTAATCTCTGATGCGTTCAAACACCAAACTTCATATCATGTTTGCTCTTTAACACATTTGGCCTTTAATTAGCAGCTGAAACCTGATTTCACCCCTGATGAAAGGTGCGATTCTCTCAAGAAACATTGTGTAACTACTACAAATCCATATATCTCTTTGTTTTGTTTTTATATGTATACAGCTGTAACTCCAATTATTAAGATTCATGACTTCACAAACATCTGAGGCCCGAAATAATTTTACAAAGTGCAAGAACTTTCCTCAAATGCTTCAAATGCAAATTTTTCGAAGGAATCTCAGGGACGACCGCCTGCTCGCGTTCAGTCTGCAGACTGTGGTGACACATTCACTGTGATGGGATTTGTGTCAAACGGCACAAATCAGAGAATGAGAAATGTTCAGAGATTTGTCTGAACCTGAAGAAATAAAAGAATCTGTGGAAAGTAAAAATTCTGGCACAAAGGATTTTCCACACATTCTGCTCTTCTCAAACAAAAACTGTTTCAAACACATTATTTTCTCCTGTTGAGAAAAAAACGGAGGCAGTGATAAAACTTCTGGAGAAGGAAACAAGGGTTATTGTTATTTTGAAGGCCTGTGTCTCCTAAAACACAGGAAATAGATGATGGCTTGTTGTAAACTGGGAAATGGTGAAGATGTTTTTGGGAAACTTGGTCGGTAACGTCTTAGAGGAGTAAAGGGTTCGAGTAAGAGAAGAAATGTGACGAAGGTTGGACAGGGCAGTGCAGCTGCTTAATCTGAACATCTGAACTTTACACTGAAAAAAAAAGGTATTTTTCATGACCTCTGTGCAGTCTGTCACGTCCTGATGCGTTTTAGTAAACAGAGTGCAAGTAAAGGTTTGTATGAATGAACTGAAACCAGCCTGAAAGGAAATCTGTCTAACATCTATTTATCTCAGTGTGAAATGTTGTGACATGTGAAGTCCATCCCGACCACACGGCGGTGCTGAAAAATGACAAACACTGCAGTTTGGTGACAAACCGACAAAATGTCAGTTCTTTTCCAGTCAAACTTCCTGCTGGTCCTTCACCTCCACCAACGTCCCTCTGTCCATGTTGGTTTAACGTTTGATTTTCCAACAAAACATCTGCAGATCTGTTTGGCTGCAGGTCTGGATGTCGTGGACATGGACGTGAGCGCAGCGAAGAATTTTAAACTTCAGCCAAATCTTAAGCAAAATTTAGAAGAAACAAAATTATCATTATTATTTATCAGAAATTAGAGGGTTGTCTCACACTGATATTTATTCTGGAAGGATTTTCACCTAACAGCAGGAAGTTGTTCTTATGTTTTGTTTTGTTTTTCAGATGTGCTGTTCATGAAGTTCAGATGAGGTCAGACTGAGACAGCTTACAGTTTTCAGGGCAGTGCTTTTCATCTTAACGAGGCAGGGCAGTGTTAGACGTGTTACCAGACCCTCCCATCAGCCGACATATCACAGAGGTGACGATTACCACGGAGACTGGGAGTTGTGACTCTGGTGCACCCACAAGGTGACAGAGCTACCTGTGCAGGTTCATTACCCACAAATCCTGCACAGTGACACAGGGTTTTAATGGTAGTGACTCTAAGCTCTTTTGTTTCTCACTTTAAGTCAGTTGTGTTTCTTTTCGTCTTTGCTCTCATTACAGTTCTGTTCTGTTCTCATCCTGCGTCTGATGGAGGAAAAGTTGGGGCTTGACTCAACAAATTTGCAACATCAGATCATTTCCTCTTGCTCATTTTCACAAATCAAAAGAAACAACATACCCAGGGCTCAGGCATGAGCATGTGAGAGTCGCTGCAGGACACACATTTATCATATTTAACACATGGCATCACTGATCCCTCCAGCTGCAGCTTAGAGGCCGAGAATTCCCAGGTTTATTTAACGCACCGTGATTAGGAGCTCATAGCTTTTTGAACCGTTTTTATAAATATGTATGTACAACACTAACCTGGCTCACCTGTCTGTCCGCTTCAACCCCACAGCAACAGAAAATACAGGTTTCTATGATGCTTTAACTGCAAGCTTCACAATCTGAAAGCAGCAAAAAAAAACTTCTTTAGCTCATAGAGTTAAACTCTGTTTATTGGTAAACTCTGTTTAACCAATAATCAAAAACGATAATCAAAAATCAATTTCAAGCCCAAATTGGATTTTCTCATCCTCAACTAAGCAAGGGGTGTGAATATTTCAAGATTTTTTTTTCTGAGAATCCAGGTGCCCATCAGTGATCACAATCAATCAATAGCTAATAATCAGCTGCAGCAACACTTTTCATTAAATCAAAAACCTGCTCAGTCCCCCAGAAATGTCAATAATCAGTTGCCAATACAAAGAACCAATCATGGCACTGGAGAGAAAGCCGTAATACTGATGACATCATCAGGTGATGACATTACCTTTAGTCGACCGAAGAGTAAACCTGGCCTCTTTCACATGATTGGCCTGTGAACTCTAGAGAGTGTGACACGCTGTTCACGTGTTGTGCTAAAAGGTAAATATTCAAAATCAAAACGCCCCCTTTTTTTTTTTTTTTTTTTTTTAAAGTGCACCAACCAGAGATCAGTGTGCCCGACTGCATCATAACAACAGGTGGAGTCTGCTGAGCTGAAAACAAAACACACAACCGTGTTCACAAACGTGGTTCAGGCTTCATTCAATTCATGCTGCATCAACACACGGAAACCCTCAGTACACTGTGGTATCACACCATATCATACAGAGTTTTCAACACGCCTGTGCAGGGCAGGTAACGGAGTCGACCCGTCGCTCGGTTCAGTCCTGTTCAGACCGGATCGCAGTTACACAACACAGATGTGAGTGTCTCAATAAATCATTTAAATCCCCCAAACGGCTGCGGGGGCGTCGCTATGCTTTTGGAAATGCATCATGCAACATTTCTGCCTGCAACTTCTCAACACTTCTCATCTGATCAGACCCTGAATGCAGCACGGAGATGCAGCTGTTCACACTGTTTTCAGTTCCGTGAACTTCACAGTCCCGCTGATCATTTTCCCAGTCATCATCACTTTTTAGATCACTTTCCTTCCTTCCAGTCAGTTTCACTTCGTTTCTAGGAAAATCGTCCTGCGGGGAGATAACGCCATCACTGTCAGAGTTTAGCCAACTGTGTCGTCACTCTAGTCATGTGTGTTGTAAGAGCTGTCTGCGTTGGTGTGTTCGAGGACCCTCTGACATCAGAGATCAGTCATGTGATCCTTTTCTTCCTCACTGTTTGTCTTTTGGGTTTTGAATGCGGTCTCTGCTCTCAGCTCAAACATGAAGATAAAATAAACACTGACAAAAAACAAAACAAAATGTGGTCCAATCAAAGGCGTAATTTCCCCTTTTTCCAGCTTCAGTTTGCTTTACCCACTAACTTCTCTGCAAACAGTGTCTGTTTAAGGGCAGCGAACACTGGTAGCATCTGACACAGCACACTAACACAGCACCTGTCCTCTTTAATGTAGGTCTACACACTGGTGCTGCCTTCATTACTGTTTCTGTTTATATGAGGCATCTGACATTCTACAGGCGTCATTAACACTACACGACTCTGCCAGTGTCTGTTACTGAATCTGCTTCATGCAGTCATTTCCATGTGCTGCTCAGCAACAAGCTGTAACAGCATGTAAGATGTGCATATAAGACATGCAACTTGTAGACTTACATTAATCCTGTGTTTCTGTTGCTATTAGAGAAAAACCTGACTTTATTGCACCTTTGGATAGATTATCTCTCTGCACAACATTTCTGGTCTCTGCGATATGATTCTCAAAGAAAAGAACTGAAAACATCTTCTGCACAGAAGGAACAAGATTAATGCAAAAACTGATGGAGGACTGGTAAAATGATCGACAGACTGAAACACCTGGATTCTCCTGCAGATACCAAACAAACCAACTGATTGGACTGATCGATTATCAAATCACGTGGACCAGACGTCACTTGACTGACCTGACGTCCGAACAGAGCAGGAAGTCTCTCAGTTTTCGTTCATTCCCCACTGACCCTTTTATCGGTAGTGTCTGGAACAAAACTCACAACCCGACAAAAAAAAAAAAAAAAAAAACAACAACAAGCAAACAAGATGTGGCAGCCGAAGAAGACAAAACAGAAGAAAACTCTTCTTTCTGACTGGATTGAACAACATGGAGAAGAAGAAGCACGACGTGTTGAAAGTGCGAAAGTTTTTGCATTCATTAAGAAATAAAAGGAGGTGAAGTTTCTACATGGCTTAAAGCTTTGGAGTTCTCAGCGCTCGCTCGACTCGGAAAACATTTTGTCATCGTCGTGACAGAAATGAAGATGATGATGATTACAATGTGGCGATGAAGAGTAGGTGTGCTAGCCTCCCGGCGCCGTTTCAGCAGGGCTTTTTGCATAAAATGTAAATCATCATCATCAACGTCCTGATTTTTCTCGTTTTCAAACAAGCCCCTCTCCGTCACCCCCCCACCCCCAAGATTTAAAATATTTCATCACAAGCAAGAAGATTTTTTCCTTTTTTTTTTTTTTTAGTTACTTTTTTCTTTGTTTTCGTCGCCGTCGTCGTCGTGGCGGTTGTTGTAGTTGGTGTGGTTGTAGTTGCTGTTGTTGCTGAACAGAGGGAGTGTTAAAATGGGAGTTCGCCTCCTCCTCCTCTTCCTGCGGGGGGCGCTGCAGGCTATGACCCGTCCTGCTCTGTGGAGTCCTCCGGCTGCTGCCGCTCACGCTCCAGGCTCCTCGCCCGCTCTTCGCTGTTCATCGTTGGGCTCCGTGAGGATTTCAGCAGCTTCTCCTCGAGCTCGTGCAGCGAAGGCTCCTTATACATACAGACTGCAGGGATGAGGCGGGTGGGGGGGGGTGAGGAGGGTGGGAGGGGGTGAGACAAAGAACACTTTGTTAACCTCTACGGAGCATTGTGTAGTCAGAGGATAAGAAGAGGTAGAAATAAAATGACAAAAACATCAATAATAATCAGCAAAACAAAAGCAAATAGCAAACTATGATTGAATGTATGTCCCTCTGTACAGGTAGTTCAAGTCTACAGGAAGAGGAGAGAAGGGAGAGGAAGGAGGGAGTTAAAAAGAGAACGGGGTGAGGGGTGACGAAGAGAGGGAGAAAGAAAAGCTAGGAGTAAGATGTTGAGAGGTGTATGGAGAGGAAGAGGAGAAGATGGACAAAAGGACAGGAGGAAGGGGAAGGTGATAGTTGTCAGATATTTTTAAATGAAGATGGGGGGGGACAGAGGGGGAGACAGAGCAAATGAAAGCAGAGACGGAGCTTCATGTTTCCTGTTAAACCTCCATCTGTGATATTGGAGCTTCACCTTGTCCTCAAACCCAGAGGAAGCTCCTGCAGGACGACCTCTGCTCCCACCTCACCAGTTCACCTCTGAGCAAGCTCCTCACTCTCCAGCCACTTTCAGTCTGTCTCATTTACATGTTGTGTCCTTTTTAACTAACAACAAGCCCGTCAGCAGTCCTCCTGCAGGCAGCTGCTTCAGTCCACAGCAGACTTTAGAGACGCTGTCCAGAAAAAGCTCCAACACTCACCTCAGATCTTATTTTGATGTGAAACTCAAAGCTTTTTTTTTGTTATTCATTTATTTCCATAAATTTAAACTGCCTAAAAGAAAACCAGGTCAGCACTGATGAGACACAATTTCTGCACCTGGCCAATAAACAAAATCCAACAGGTAAATCAGACAGACCTGGAGCTGTGGGAAGGTTGGTATGCTAACAGTTTCCCCCTGCTTCCAGTGTTTGTGCTAAGCTAGGCTAAGAACATCCTGACCTGTCTTTGTGCTGGAGATGAAACTGAAACACGAGACTCTGGAGGAGGAGACAGAGAGAGTAGGTGTCCACAGGCATGTTTGTCTCACCTTCGATGGGTCTGGGGACAAAGTGTGAGCAGGGTTTGGTTTTCTTTACTCGGTTTCCCTTCATGATGACTCCGTCCTTGTTGAGCCCCAGGAACCAGGCCCGGCCCGACTCGTGCTGCCGGTACAGCGTGGACGAGTAGATGACGTAGTAGTTCTCAAACACAGACTCCTTAAACTTACACTCTGATGTGAACACATCCTGAGACACAAACACACACAGAAAACAATGTCTTTATCCAGTTATAGTGATTCTTTAAAGGGATTTTATTTTGAAACAGTAAAAGAATATCAGCCTCTGTTATACACCACCCTTTTTTTCAGGTGACTGATGATGAGACTAAGGACCTGGTGGGTGCTGACTTCAGATTCAGACATCAAATTTAAAACAAGGGATCAGACAGAACCAGTAGTGATCTGGACGGTCTGAAGCCGAACTTGACTCTGCTGGGACAGTTTAAAGTCCCAGTTTAGCCAGTTTAGCTCGTTGTACTTCCCTCCAGATATAACAGGTGTGTGTGTTGACCTGTGGTCAAGGAGGAGCAGAGTCAATCAGAGCAGAACAGCCACACAACCTGTGCTAACATTTAACACACAGTTTCTGAAGCACAGTCCAAAATGACCCAGGCAGCTTACGCTTTCGCTTCATTCCTATGAAAATCGTGAGCAAACATTTAGTCACCTTTGTGACTTTTATCATAAGATGTATGTCACCACTGGGGCTGACCTGATTCGCCCAATAATGTAACATCAATGTGAGGCTGAGCTTCTGCAGTCTCTGCTCACTTGAATGGTTGTTTTGCTGAGTCAAAAAGTGACTAACATAACAATATGGATATTAGAGTTCGGTATCTGGGTTCTGGTCATTTGCGCAAGCAGTGCAACAGTGACGGGATCAGCCAAAAACCATGACTACTGACGACAACACACAAACCAGGAGAAGAAGAAAAAGGCGTGGTGAACCAGAGGAGGGCTGAGGAAACAGAGGGAATAGATGATGAAAGCTGTTATCTCTCTTCCCAGCAGGCTGCCTGCATCACATATCAAGATGTGATAATTCAGATAAACAGTCTTTGGACAGCAGAGTCTCCCAGAACTCACCACAGCTTTACTTTCAACTGTCTGTGTGAAGGGGCTGAGCTCCATGAAAGAAAAAAAAAGATGTGAGGTTTTTACATAACTGCACAGAGGAAGAGGAAGAGAAAATGCTGCACCCTCCATCTTCAACTACAGCTGAGGACCTCAGTCCGTATCTTAAGGACTTTACCCCACTGATCATTGCAGCTGGTACTCCACCTTCATCTGGTTTTCATATGTGAATTGGATGTAGACATACAATATCTATGCAGAATACATTTCCTCCTGGTATCAATAAGTGTGTGATCCTGATGTGAATGCTTGTCTGCACAGGAAGCAAAAGAGCAGCAGTGAAGACCCACTGATTACGGTGAGATGCATGTGAAGTTTGAATCACCTCTCAAAGCACTGAGGGTTGGTGGGTAATGTGGAATTTACCAGTGATACGAAAGGGAAGTTAAAATATTAACTTTATGCAACTGAGTGAAAATTTGTCTGGAAACTCCAGAAGCAGTCGATGTTTAGGACATGAAGCAGGGCATCATCTGCATATAATGAGATTTTGTTTTGGTTTATTAGCACAAGTTGATTTATGTCATATCATAGACCATAAATACATAAAACAGCTCACATCAGCCTCCTTGTTCCATCTTGGAATAATATCAGACATAACAGGAGAGTTTCCTGTTCTTCTCCTCTGCCCGTGAGGATATGGCTGCGTGATAACACTAGGACCCATGGGATATGTTGTCACCAAATTTATTCCCAGTAACTGTCATTTCATCTTTGTTAAAAATGACAAAGTGCTCATGTTTTAATGCCTTTAAATGTGTTTGGATTCAGCAGGACTGAACGTCCACGTCTCAGAGAGAAACTACACAGGATCTACTGTATCATCTCAGTTGTTTCTCTCCTCCTCCATCACTCCATCTCCTTTCTTGTGCTGTGCACACAGCAACTAAAGAATTGCATTTTAAAGTTTTATGGAAGGAACAACTATGAATAATGGATGGTGGATGAATTTACTGAGGAGAAGTAGCAATACAACAACTGTAGCTGTATTCAGGCTTCGCTGCAGACTGATCAGGGCTGTCCTGTTCACTATCATCATTAACTATTACTATTATTGCTGTTTTCTAAACTGTCTTAATAAGGTTTTTCAAACACATGGTGTCTGTAAATGGACCTTTTTGTACCATAATGTTTTATGAGGTTTGTGTCTTAAAATGAGTTGAAGCAAAAACAGGATCTTTCCTCAAAGGCGAAGAATTTGATCTGTCGGATCAGAGACAGTTTGACATAAAATATGTGAAATATGATCATGTCAGGTTAAAAAAAAACTTCTGTAAAAAATGAGAAGCCTGGTGAGTAACTTCATCTTCAGTCAAAATCGTTTACTGCACCGTGACTCCACAAGGAGCTTTAAAGCTCAAGCTGCAGCGTCTGTGTTACTTTATGTTGTTTGTCTTCCAGGTTTCATTTTTCTAATAAAGACCAACAGCACATGGATGGATAAAAAAGAAAAGTTCATCAGTCTGCATTACAGCAACCCCTCCCCAGTAAAAGTCCTCTAACAGCTTCACAGTAAAAGTCATCTTCTTAAAAAGCTTAAAAACTATTTCACACTAAAAGCCTGTCAACTGAAAGCCAGGCAGTGAGTAAAACCTATAGAGCTTTTACTGAGAAGGAGATGCAGTCTGAAGTCTTCCTTTGTGCCTTTTTGCCATCAAGTTAGAAAGAAACTACTGAAAGTGTAGTGGATGTGCAAAATAAAATAAATAATATATTTATCTGATATTCATAAAAAGTTTTAAACAGGGAGTTTTTAAAAAAAAAAAAATTATATAACAAACTGTTTAGCTTTGATTGGAGCCTGAGATCCTCCAAAACTTGAAAAACAAAATCATGAACTAAAAAAAAAAAAAAAAACCTTGTTACTATGAGCACAGGAAGACAGACAGAAGGAGGGACAGATGGACGGACAGGTGTACTTACTGATGTGTAGAGGAATCCCTCTGCGTTCATGGCCACGTAGAGTCCAGCCTTCACTCCCTGGATGGCCACAACCCTCAAACCCACTGGGATCAGGTTAAACAGAGCTGGAGGGCGAAAGACATTGGCATTGACAGAGAGAGAGAGAGAGCGCGCGAGATGTAGAGACAGGTCAAATGTACCTTCATACAAAGCTTCATTCGGGGCAGAAGGAATTTAAGTGAAGAAGAAGTTAAAATCTTTTCCTTCAAACAAATCAAACAAAAGTCATATTGCTTAAGCAACAGTAAAACACAATCGGACTGCAGAACCTCTCACACTGGTTAAAATCCATCTCCAGCCTGCTGCATGTGACGCTGTGCTTCCAGCAGATAAACCCAGAGAAATAAAGACACTAAATAAAAGAGGGAGGGGGTGAAGTGATGAGAGGTGATTTAATCCTCGGGGACAGAGAGCTGCAGTGTGGGTGAGGATGAGGAGGAGGAGGTGGAGGAGGAAGAGGCCTGTGGCGATGGCTGCTGTTAATCCTCCTTTATTTAACTCAGAGACAGAGACGATCTAAGCAAGAGAGAGAGGGACATCCAAAACATCGCCTCCTCCTCCTCTTCTTGTCCTCCTTTTCTCTTTTCCAAACCAGAAGAGAGGATTTAAAGGAAACAGCAGAATCTGTAATCCTGAACTCATCCAGCAGAGAAAACCCAGATCTACAGCTGGTTATCACATGTCTGGATTTTTGGTACCGACATAAACGCTTGGCATCAAACGCTTGGTCAGATTCGTGATGTTGTCGTCTTGGGCACGGGGCCACATGTCACGATAACAATCGAGAATCTGTTCCCATGAAATTTTGTCAGGTGTTTCCCCTCTTGTTTAACTTTCTGTGGGCTGTGCTTTGAAACACCAATAAAATGCTGACTGGTTCCTATTGGTTCTTAAAAGCAGGTTCGGTAGAACAAGAGAGGAACAATCACAGAGAGTATTTCTGTAAATACTGGGCTCCTACAGGTACAGCACCAGGTTGTTAACACTTATGGACTTATGGAGTTATCAAAGAGTAGAAAAGTCAGCCAGTCAGCCTTTATATCACATCGGTCATGGGATGAGTGGAGAGTTTCTCTTAAGGAAGGTAAACGAGTCTGTTCTGAATGAGCTCTGGTGTTAACGTGCATGCGGGGGTGGGGGATTTGGGGGCGGTGAACGTGCGGTGGCAGAGACTCACTGTAGTCGCTGTTCTCGTCCTTGTTTCCACTGATGGCTCCATCAGGCTGCATCTGCAGGAAGAAACCCTGCTCGCTGAAGAGACGCGTCACGATGCCCTTCAGCTGAGGCTCTGAAACAACAACACACACATACACACACGTCAGACTCCTACAGCAAACGCACACTGAGACGTCAGGTTAATACAGGACACACACACACAGTTGTTTTTACCTGCGCAGGTGGTTTAGGATCAGTGATACTGAGTCCGACAAAACCCTCATCACTATCTGTCCACTCTAAACACGCTCTCACATTCATTATTCAAGTGCAGGGTTTTTTCTTCTGTTCCAGCAGCTTCATCCTCTGCGTCTGTCTATGGACACTTTACCTCCTCACCTCACACCACTTTTCCTCCAGAGCTTTTCTGTGTTCTAATGTAGGTTCAATTCCCGGGTCACTTTACTCTCATATCACAGTACACGCTCTATATTTACTTCTTCTGTACTTTATTCCTCCTCTGATAAAATCTGCTTTTATCACATCTCCTCGTCTTTTATCGCAGATCATCTCTTTTCTTACGTCACCTCGTCTCTTCTTATCTCATATTATCTCACCTCATCTCCTGTCCTTTTATTTGATCTCTTCTTATATAATCTATATAATCACTTTCACTCAAGTTACCCAATCTAACATCATCTTATTTCACCTCATTTCATCTCGTATAACCTCAGTTAATCTTATATAATTTCCTTAATCAGTACTGTAAACTCATCGTAGGTTCCCTTTGAAAATTTCACAGGGTCGACAGACAAAGAGGGCGGTGAGCAGAAAATTCAAATTCCAGGCTTCGAAACAGCATCGTCGTCATCATTTACGTCCATCAACAACCACAACATCCTGCTTTTGAGTAAAAACCCCTCCCTGACGCCACTCATGGACCGAATCCTTCCTCTGTGGCTTTATGATTCAGCTGAAGGCCTGAGGACGTAAACACGATGGAAGCTGAAGTGATGAATGCTCCAGATGACAATGTGGGCCAGAAGGACTCATCTCTGGCAGAAATAGACCAAAATACAGAGAGGCTAATGTGGAGCAGGCTGCTGTGCTACTTAACATTCACACTGACAGACAGAGACAGACAGGACAGACAGGGCAGATGTGTCCACAAACACTCAAAAACTGCAGGACTCAACATTTACAACTTTCCTCCTTCAAGCTTTTGTCTCCAACTGGTCACGCCGTCCCATCAGAATGAAAATCTATCATAACTGATTTAATTTTCTCTTCATCATTGTCAATTTTGGAAGGAAATGTTACATATTCTGTGACAATATTATCTGGTTTAGACTGAAAAGACGAAAGAGAAACTGGATTTACAGTCGACATCATGATGATTTAAGTGCTGACTGTGACTGTGACAAACTGCTTTCATCCTCTGACATGAAACATCTGGGCGTTAATCACTGATCCACATCCAGAGGTATTTTTCTGAAGGAAGTTATATTTATAAGTGTGTGTGTCACTGTTTGAGGAGGAGCTGTGAGTTTTAACACATCCGTGAGCCTGTGGAGGGAAAAACACACCTCATCACATGCTGCTTCCCAAACAAGACGAAAAGACGAAACCTGAGGCTCTGGTTAACAAATTTCACCCCAATCGCAGCAAAACTGTTTGAGCTATTCTGCTGTAACAAACATAAAAATAGAATAAAATAAAAAATAAAATAAAAACAATATCAGGATCTGAAATGAACATTATACTGAATCTATCTGGGCGATTTCTCAACTCTTCTCTCAGACTTAACCAATAACATGAGGGCTACTAAACACGCTCCTGTCTTCTCCTTACTTTTGCTTCTATCCAGCAGCACTGACACTTAAAGAACCAGACATTTTTACAAGGCATCATTTCTTTTTTTGGTTGTGAGGACCGTTTGATTTCCTCTTCACTGAGGATCAGAGCTGAATCACTTATCTACTGAAGCTTGAATGTGTGTGTTCCACAGCACAAGGTCAAGAGGAGCTTCACCTCTGGAGGCATTTTTCAGAGACAGGGCCCAGAAAAACCCTAAAAACCTGTGTATCTGTGGTACAGGAAGCTGTAGCAGATTTTGAGTGCTGCGTAGAGATGCGGTCAGCAGCTTTGGCACGTACATAGTACCGTCACATTTGAATTCAAATTCACCATTAAGACAGAAGACTGGATAATGACAGGGTGTGTAGAAGTGGTTTGTTTTGGGTTTTTTTTTACGCTAGGACTGATCTCAGAGGGCACGGTGCTGTGATTTTGTGGCTATGAAAGCCTCAGTGCTTCAGCAGGGCTTCATCTACCCATCTCAGACTCAGTGATGGTAAAGCCTCAAAGGAAGACAAAAGTGCTGACGCTGAGCTAAA
Organism: Toxotes lorentzi; assembly: GCA_037833715.1. Lineage (NCBI taxonomy): Eukaryota > Metazoa > Chordata > Actinopteri > Toxotidae > Toxotes > Toxotes lorentzi. The sequence continues at coordinate 2,702,014 of JBBMJY010000026.1, forward strand.
AACACCCGGTGACTCAGCGATTGCTTCATCAGCTGCGGAGATTTCTTTAATAACTTGCTCCGTACAAACGCCTCGGTGGAGAGAAGCTGAAGAAGTTAAAGAAGCTGAAGTCTCTGGACTGTGAACTGTGAAGGAGCTGATCAAGCAGAAGCTCTGTATAATAGTTACTTTAAGAAGCCGTTTGTTGGATTGCCAAGAAAACAGAAGGCGGTGGTCGCTGCGGCGGCAGGATGTCGGTTAATGAGAGATGCGGCTCATGAATGTGTAAATGCTGAAATCCGTCCAGCAGCCCAACACATGGCGTCTCCTCCCGCTCACTGAGAACTTAAACGTTTCCTCAGGAGGAAACTCTGCTCGAGTTCACGTTGACTTTTATCTCGTTACTCTGAAGGGGAAACCTAAGCTTGTTCTGTTATTTTATGATGTGAAAGGTCCAGAGGGAAACGGCCTGCTGACTCCATCACTGCACAGGCTGGATACACGCCAGTGTTAAATAATTTAAATCACAGATGAACATTATGCCGTGTTCAATACAACTACTGGCTGTATTTCAGTTTCGTATGGACTCGGTGCCTTCAAACTAAAAACACATGAAGATGTGTTATCTTAATGCTCGGTTAATGCTACTGGATCACTTCATAAAAAGAAGTTTCACAGCTGACATGAACATTAACTTGCTTCTCTTCAGACAATGCTAACATGCAGGGACAATGTTTACCATGATCACCATTTTAATTTAGCATGTTAGCATGCTAACATTTGCAGGTTGACAGTGAACACAAAGTCCAGCTGAGGCTGATGGGAATGGGTTTTGCAGGTATTTAATCAAAAGGTAAATTTGGTATTTGTACTGTTTAAAGCTGAACTGTGTCACACAGCACTGAATGAGCTTTAACACTGTCTAAGGTTGTGATGCTTCTGTTTACATGACCGGCAGTGACATGTAAAACAACGCGGTTATAAGTTTACGAACCCACCTGGTTTTCTGCGTACAGGTCTTTTCTTTCCACTGCAGAAGCGAACTTTGCTGAAGACGCTGAAGATGTGTCTCTCACACAGAGACCTCGGGTCTTTACTGGGACTCGAGCGTCTCTTGTTGGTGGCGACCTTGTCGCTGTTCGACTCCCGGGCCTGACGCTTCTGTCGGATCAGGGAGCTGGCGATGGCGGCCGCCATCTCCCCGAGAGGTGGACGGAGCCACTGAGGACAAAATATCTGCTCCTGCTCTGTGTCCCGAATCTGAGGACGTTCACTTTTTAGTCCAAAAGAAGTGACATGTCAGTCAGTGATTGGTGGAATCCACCGAGCGTGTGACAGGTCTGAGGGGAATTTTTTTTTTTCCTGATAAATGTGCTCTTATTTATGGTCGGTCCATAATCAAACACTTTGGAGATCCACTGTAAGAAGCAGCCGACGCCTGATATTCACATGTTCGTGTTTTACAAATATCTGAAGAATTTTTCAGCTCTGTAAAAGTTAACAACTTTGAAGTTTCCAGATGAATTAGCTCAGACGATGAGAAATAAACAGGCTTTCTTCCTTCTTTAACAGTTTATGTGGTTGACACGTTTGTATACATTCACATCTTGCAGCTTTTGTTTCCACCAGGGGAAGCGACAAATTTTCTTCAGTTGAAGGATCATTATCGGAAACATTCAAACAAATGTTATACCTTAACTTTATGTTAGTTTCATTTCAATCACAATAATCAATAAAATCAAAGTTCTCAGAACAATGGAAAGTGTGACGTCTACAGTTCCACGAAGACCATGTGATCCAGTCAAAAGCTCCGTCAAACAAACGGGGACCTTGAGTTGAGATTGTTTTGTCAACAAATAAAAAAAAAAATGTTTTGCTGGTTTCAAACCAGTCACAGAAGTTGTAAGATAGGCAGCGTGCAGAACATTTATCAAGGAAAGAAGAACAAATCATGAATTTATAACTTCGGTCTCAGTAATTACCGATCAATCGATCGGTGTTCTCAGCTCATGGAGTCTGAAGCAGAAGACACACATGTCCTCGTTAACGCGACAAACAGCGGTAACACGTGTGAACGAAGAAGCCACGACGCAGACTTTCAGACTCCTGATGGAAGCACATGGCTGCTGGAGACTCACTCCGCGTACCGATGATAAATGAAAGGAAACAGCAGCCCGTTCACACACGCCTTCAGAGAATCAGCAGGAATCAGAAACCGAGGAAGAGCTGAAGCTGGAAAAAACAGCGACGGCGTTCAACAAACCCATCGAAGTTCAAACGAATCCGCAAAGGAGACGATAAAGCGGCAGATTACTCACAGACTGTTCTGCTCTACTTTACTCTACTGTCTTCTCCTGCCTGATCCTCGTCCTCGCAGCCTGAGAGCTGCTCAATGTGATGAGAGGCTGAGAGAGAGGAGAGAAAGTGATAGAGAGACGGGAGGTGGAGGTGTGGAAGAAGCTCCTAAAAATATTCTGCCTGGTGTTTCATGTTGCTCCCACATCAGACCGATCCACCTTCAGTCCGACACCCTGATGCAGACTAGCTCTCCACAGCTCTTTCATTCTGAATCAGTCCATTAAGCTCAATTTACACTTTAACACGTTTTCACGTTTCCAGATAAAATCCACATAAAGATTCTTTTCATTCACTCTCTTTGTGTGTCCGCCTTTGTCTTCCTCAGCTGTGTGTGAATCAGGGTCGGTCCTCCTCCAGTCCGGACGGAGGTGGTCACACACCTGAAGCTGTTTGGTAACTGACAAAAACACCGGGAGCCAAAAGCATCAAACCCTCCGTGGATTCACGACCGAGGCTGAAATTTACAGGCGCGTTCTTTTCATCCGATTTAAAAAAAAAAAGAAAAAGAAAAAAAAAAGCCAGGTTCCGTTTCACGAATCACTGATGGGCAAATAAATAAAATGTAATTAAAAAGGACAACAAAGTTCATCACTCATTCATGAGCCTTTGGTCCAAATTTTACAGGTTACTGAGTGAAATTTCAAAAAATAATAACAATAATAAATAACAGAATCCGGAAAATTGGCAAAACACCTAAACGAACAACGTTTGAATGTTTGAGTCTGTGTGAAGTTTTCACAGTCTTGTATTATAAACATCAGTTAATGTGTGGGAAATGTGGCAGTTTAGTTACGTCTGTTGGATGATGTTACACTGAGCTGGTTAAAGATCCTGTATCTGTAAATGAGATCTCTGAAACTCTCTCAAACTTCTCCTCGCTCCTTTCAACTGACAAAGAGCAAAACCGAGGAAAAGCACTCAACCAGCCTTTTTCTCCCAATCCTCATTCAACATCAGCTAATGACAGATTTTTAAAAACCTGAACATATGAGCTGTTCTCATTAATAACAGCTCCTCTCATGTATTAATCAGTCCATGTTCAAGCCAGCTAAAATAAAATCTACGAGCCTCTGGATGGGAGACACTCTGCAGTGCTGCACACACACACTTCCTGTTGGAGGCTGTGACTGCAGGGTTACATAAAACCATCTTTATGCCTGCTGCATCTTTACAGCAGCAGAGGAGCCTTACTAACATGTTGTAAGGGCTGTATAACCATGAAATCTGCTCGGAGTGACGAAACGCTCGAAGCCTGCAGGTATACTCAGCCAGTGTCCTCTCATCCTGCTGCTGTTTCAAGCAAAGCCTCCGGTCTGTTATTGTTTATCACAGGTAGGGCTGTGGAATACGACCAGAATCTCAAATCCTGATATGGGTCATTCCGTAAGATAATGAAACATATGTCATATTTTCTGTTAATGCAAAGATTGGAAAAAGTATGAATAAATAATCCAGAGTTTAATCATTCTTACTTCAGAAAAATCTAAAATATTTTAATGGGTGTTCGTAATTTCTGTGACAGCTGTCACTATTATCTTGTTGCTGCATTTTCTTAATGTAAGTCTCAGTGCATATAACACTCCCCCTTTTTCAACAGGTTCAGCCACCTGTGGAAGAGTGGGCTGGACCTCAGAGCTGACTGGCCGCCAGAGGAACGAGAGGTGACATGATGAAGCAGTGTCGACGAGTCTCCGTGAGAGCACAGGACATTTAGCTGTGAAGAGCTCGTTACACAATCCAATTATCAGCTGCAGAAAGGATGAGTCACTGACAACAAGCATGGAGTCATCATCACCATCTTCATCATCACACCGAGTGTGTGTTGGGGTCCACCGTGTGATAGACAGAGACAGTGAAGTGGAAAGAAAGTGAAGAGGAGTGTTTGTCATTGTTCACAGACACGCTTGTTTGTGACAACATTTCACCGCAGCTACACAACAAAAGCCGCCAGGCTTCATCAGCCAATCAGCCAATTCCGACACACACACACACACCAGCGTCACCAAGCGGCAACACTGAGGCCGACACTGTGATACCAGAGCCTGGGTTCACGTTGGACTCCAGCGTGGTCTGGACTTCACAGCTCTGTGAATTTAAAAGTCTGTAATTCACTGATTCTTCTAAAAATAATTGGTCATATGAATCAGATACCAAAAAAAGTGCAGTAACACCCATTTTACGTTGAACCAATATGCAGCATAAACGTCAATTAAATGAATATTTACCGATCACCAAACAGATTAATAATGTGGAACCAAGTCTCATTCTCTTATATCATAAAACGCTGTTTGAACAGCGAAGCGCTCCGACATCACTCACATTCACTGACTCTGACCCGACGAAAAGCATGAAACATTATCAGTAAACTGGATATTTCAGCTTCAGTCACGTGACATGCAAACACTTTGATGTTTAAAAACTAATCCTCCACATCTAATCAGTGTGTTTCTGGCCCCGAGGCCGACGTGTCCAGCAGGTTTCATGGATCCTGCTGACTGACTGAACTGAACTCAAACTGAAGAGGATTAAAATCAGTAGCCGTCATCAGTAACCAGGCCCTGAGTCTGTGAGTTCACTGGCACGTGGACATCGTGTCAGTGAATGCACCATCATGCCGAATGTAGGCCTACACTCCCGGCTGAAGAACCAGGTCAGCGTCTTTAATTACTGTCGTGTATTTGCGTCCTCGTACCTGCTCAGTGGGACTGAGACGGTGAGGAGGACGAAGAGAAACACCTTCATCTCCATCATTCACTCATTCACTCTGACCATCAGCTGCTAATGATGCTGTCACCTCTGCTGCAGGTGTTCCTGCTCCACAGAGGACCAATCAACAGGCAGGGCTGATTGTTTGGTTTATTAAAGGTCAGAGGTCAAAACCCAAAGATGTTGAGTTTACTGTGATCAAAGTTTTGAGACACCTGCCACACAAAGTAGGTGACTCAGTTGTGGTAGAGGTTGTTAAGAAACATTAACGTTTGTTGATTTAATGAACGTTCACGCTGTACATATAAAGACTGTAAACTTCGTCCTCCATCTTTTACAGTGGGGGATCTCCATGGATGCAAGTAATGATCATGTGACACTGTTTAGAGACACACCTGAGAAAAAAAACATGTCCTTTAAATCTGTGGGACCACCTGTAGGATCACACTGACCCATCCCAGTCTCATAGTCCCAGACTCTAGAACTAGAAAATGTTTACCTGCTGAATAATGTCAGTCTGACAACTTTATATCTACACACACACAAACAGAGTCACACGGGGGTGTGTGGGGTGGGGGTGTCCCAGACTGAAGGACAGGAAATCCACTGTGGTAGCACCACAATCGATCCCACGTCTCATTAACACCCAGCAGGAGTGTATGTGTGTGTGTGTGTGTGTGTGTGTGTGTGTGTGTGCGCAGTTCAGGTATGTTTCCTAATCAATAGTCAAACTGCCTCATCAGAGGGCAGCAGAATGTCAGCAGGGCACTTAAATGACCACAGACTGACAACACAGTTCTCCCAGTTCACACCATACACCATGAACACACACCATCCTGCTGCCACAAATACTCTCTACAGCAGTGGTTCTCTTAACAGTTAACACTTAACAGTTTCAGGTGTGGCACGGCTAACTTTCCCTCTTCGTGATGAGCTGTGAGGCCGGTTGTTTTCACCGTACGATCTAATTTTACTTCCTTTGAATGTCTCAGACTGTTTGAGGGCTGAGACGTACAAGTTTCTTTGAGCCCTGTTTACGGGGACAAATCTGTCTCAGGCTGCTCTGACAGCCATTGTGTCTGACGGCTGTGTTTTCAGATACATTTGAAAGTTTCTTGTTTTATGTGATGAAACATTATCAAAAATATTTTGAAAAAATGCCCGTCCCACCCCAGGGTACCACAGCATCCACCTCGGAAACCACTGCACCACAGTACCAAATGGGGATTAATTAAAGGGGATTAACAAATGTACTATTTCCTCAGAAGTTGTGGTCCTTTTTTTAAAAAAAAGATTAACTTCATGTGAGGGGTTTTTAAAGATTTACATGTTCAGTATGTGTTAACACCAGACTTTACTCTAAAGGTAACTCATTTAAGAATTATTCCTTAATCTAAACACAGAGCATCCAACATGTACCAGAGGAGATGACTTGTTACTGACTCCTTCATCTATTCATTCAGCTTGTAAACCCCCACACACATAAACACTGACACATTCACACGCTGCAGCTAAACCCAGAAAAGAGGCAAAAACACAGGAGCAAATAGCGGTGTAGGCGGCGGAGAGGACAGCGGTTGGATGTTCAAACCAAACAATGATGCTTGCTGCACATCAACGGCACCACAAGCTCAGAAACGCTGCATTGTTCCTCTGTCTATTGTTAAACCAAAACATACAAATATCCAAATCACATTTTTATAACAGAATCCATGTTTCGTCTCCTTTTTAGAGTCTAATTTCTGCTGATGACTCATCTCACGTAAGAAATATAAAGATTATTTTCCTAAGACCTGGATTTGAGGAGACTGATCCTGCAGGACTGTTTTCCTCCTTAAAGGAACAATCCAACATTTTCTTTCTTTTCTGTGTATCTGGTGCAGAGATAGAGTATATGTTTAGCTTGTATTGTCCATAAGATATCAGAACAGTAGTAATGACATTTTCATTTTCTATTGATTTACAAATCAGTTGTACATGGTGTTAGTAAGGGTCTTTACATAAAGAACACAGGTATTTTAAAAAATATAGAATTTTAAATGTGTGTGTCTTTGTTCATGACTGAGAGTGAATGTAGCTTCTTCATTCATATTAATCTGACAAACCAAACATCCTCCAGTTTCTCCAAACACATCCAGATGTGAACACTTCAAGTAATTCAGTCAGGGACAGCTGATCCAGCTGTGTCTGAGCACCAGTGTCATCATACTGTCTCTGTTTCTATCAGTGTGATGAATAAAGTTTGAATCAGTCCTGGACCAATCAGCTGCAGCCTGTTTCCTGAGCTTGGTGTGTAACAGGAGACTGGAGACACACTGCCATCTGCTGGACATCAGGACAAGTGCAGCTCCCAAACTGCTAATAAGACTGGTACTGCTGCTGCTTCTAATAATAATAATAATAATAATAACAATAATAATAATAATAATAATAATAATGTGTCTTCAGCTCCTTAGTTAGTGTAGAGCGATAATAGTGTGTGTGTGTGTGTGTGTTAAATGTTTGATGCTGCCTCTCACTATTTCAGCAGACTCTCTTGAAATAGTGAGAGCTTCTTAAGAGCTTTAAACCACACACACACACACACACACACACACACACACACACACACACACACACACACACACACAATATTGTTACATGAATGTGAAATGTGAATAGTTGACACAATGGGCCCCTGGACAGAGACATTTAAACGGCCCCCAGCCCACATGCTGAGAGAGACACAAAATGATCACACAAAATGGCCCTTGACCCCTGGGCCCCTGGTCCGGGGCCGGGTAGGCCTGGACAGCCTCGGAGCATCCGTGCCTGTATATATTGTTAGTGGAGTGATGGATAGAGGAGGAGAGATGCTGCGTGTGATCAGCAGAGGGAGACAGAGACATGGACACACTGAAGCTGTGCAGGCCTTTTCTATATGAACTGCCTGACCAACATCACATGACCAAAACATAGCTGTTCAATAAACCTGCTGCGAGTGCTGACAGTCTGCAAGGAGCTGATTATTGTTAATCTGACTCATCACCTCATCTGCTTCACTGTGGGAATTCATCATCATCATCATCAGGATTCATATTCACCTGAAGTCAGTTCATTAAACTGGACCGAGGTTCAGCTGCCAACATACGAGGCACTGAAAGACCTGAGGAAACTCACAGCTGCTCAGACAGAAATACATGAACCTGTAAATATAACTGAGACACCACTGTCAAGGTCACACACACATACGCGCACGTACACACACGCGGATGTTGGAGGTAATTTTAGTGGTGTGTTCTGTTTCTGTCACGGATCTAAAAATGTTGTTCTCTTGCTGTTTTTCTGTGTCGTTGAAACCGGAGCTCTCTGGAACACGGAAACGAGAACATGCCAACCCTCTGACCCACAAAACCGACTCAGGTCGTATGTGGAAATGATTTTGTTTATTGATGCTCATCACTTCAGTCATCAGTTTGTGGTGATTTTTTAAGAAGTAGAACCTGCAGCAACAGTTGTTAGGACACAACCTGTCCGAACACAGTGTGTTCACATCCTTATATATATGGTAAATTATGAAGCTCAGAGCCTTTCGGCCTCTTTTAGCTCCTGGTTTTGGTCCAGAACAGTCTCTGAATGTTTTGAGATTTCTTTTAGGTTTAGTTACAAAAACGCCTTAACTCAAGACACGTTTTATTTCTACAGCATTTTTTAAAACTCACAAAAACATCCACAGACACACACAGTCAGCAACTGATCACCTGAGACAATAGTTTGTTTTAGAAAGTAGACACACTGAGGTGAGTTCAGGTTTATCATCCACCGTGAGCCCTGCCTGTGTCATCAAACATCATGAGCTGATCATAAATCAGATGTTTGTGTCTGTAAGCTTAGTGGTAGACAGCATAAACCACTGAAGTTACTACTCTGCTGCTTGGTTGGTTGTTGTCAATGCAGCTGAATGAAGGACATCAATGTCATCTCTTTATATTTCATAGACCAACACATGCAGAGCTGTGTGCATGTGTGTGTGTGTGTATAAAGAGATATTTGTGAAGTGAGAAGTGGTTGGCTGTAAGCTGAGGAAGGTGTGAGACACTGAGACCCGATCAGAGATGTTAACACTGATATTTATAATCGAACGATAACATCAGGAGAGGAGTGGAGGGGTGGGGCCATTAATAGACCAGTGTGTAGATGGCATTTATATCCACTCTGTGTATTTATTACTCTGGTATTTACAGTATGCTTCTTTATAACCAGTTTAACCTGTGGACACATGATTTGTGTGTATTTGCATGTTCTTGTAAATTATTTGCATGTTCTTTGCAGTGCAGCGCCGAACCAAGCGACGACATACACTGCCTGCCTTGTGTCTGAGGACTGTGCCTCTCAAGGGATTTATCTGAAAATGAAATGAAATAAAATAAAATACGCAACCAGACAAACTAACTCTGAAGTTCCAGTACATCCTGTACCTGAGCCAACCTGCTTACATCTTCCATCTTCTCTGCTCTCACCGATCATCACAAGGTCATTAAAACTCAAACCCACTGATCATATCTACCGCACGTAGATTTCCATCAGACGCGACTTTGACAACAGTAAGTAAAGCCCAGCGTTGTGTTGTGGGAGCAGACCGACTCACCCTGCTGGCTGCTCTCTCTGTGAGCGCTGCCCTCCTCCTCATCTGCCTCCTCTTCTTTACTCTCACCGGACAGCAGACGACAAAACAGGCTGTAGTAACGGGTCATCGTACGCAAAAAAACCCCACCTGACTCAGCTCAGAGATCAGATTCAGACCAGACCCAAGCTTCAGAGCAGGGATTACAGGAGTCCACAGGCAGTCAGTTAATCAGTCAGTCACTGAGGAAGCTAATCAATGAGCGAGTCCCCTTTAAACACACTCAGAAGAGGATCAGAGAGTCATTATGGTCTCTGGGTTTCTGCCTGCCTCTGTCTGCTCTGTCACATACCTCGAACAGCTCACGCCCATGTGACCACACACGACCCAGCTGTTGTTTCACTGACACTGGGAGCTACAGGAAACACAAAGGACTCCGTTCTCACCTTTTCTGTCCTCTGAGCATGTCAAGACCGGAGCTTAGTGTCTCTGCCCTGTTCCTCTGACACTAATGAGCCTCAGCTGCTGATGGTTTTAACCGCACCTCTTCCACTGAAGTAGTCAGTGAGTGTGCCTGTTGTCACAGGAGTGATGTGGTGAGATAGGATTCTGTCATGAGCCTGAGTTATGTCAGAGGTTTTGCTGTGTGTTGTCCTCCAGGCTCCTGGTGTAAATCACGGCGAGTCTGTGTGAGTCAGGTTCACGGTGTGTTTTCCTGCTCAGCCTCACTGTTTGCTGTTACCGCAAAGGAGGAGGAGGAGGAGGAGGAGGAGCAGCGACTGCAGGAGGCATGGGACTCTCTGTTAGCCTGGGTTCAGGTCTGGAGTCCTGCTCTGGATTCAGGTCTGTGTGAGAATGTGATCCTGCAGTAAGAGGAGAGGGGTTATTCTGAGAGTGTAAAGTAGAAGGTGAATGCAACTATTTATAACAGAGACCAACAAGCTGTGACCCAGGCAGCAAACACTGTACGAGCTCTGAGGGAGAACAAGAAAAAAACTGGTTCTGAAAAACCACATCAGAGTCGACATCTGGCGAGGAGACAGACAGCTGCAGATGAAATCAGAATTTCATGGTCGAGACGTCGCTGAAAAACCAGCGTTTACCAGTGTAACCAGTTTAATGCAGACATACTTTCAACCATCTAACATGCAGCGCTGAGGAAGCATGTGGCCGTTTGATCCCTGCAGCTTGACTTTAAGGCGTTCTTTAAAGTCGACATCACAAGATAAAGCTTGGAGTAGCTCAGAAAGATTAAAGTATTAGATATGGACAGCATCTATACACGCTGACCTTGACTTTTACAGACCAGTACTGCACTGTCATATCAGAGACCTATAAAATACATTAAAGAGGGGCAGTAAAGCTCTAATGGATCTAATGGCAGTAAAGTGATGATGAATATTTTAGTTGTAATATCACGATCAATATCTGAGAAGCAGTTATTGCACTAATGTGCAATTTAGCTTCTCTTCATTCAGATATTTCTCTGTAGTATAAAGAAATTGTTTAGATCAGTACTTTTATCTCATGCTCTGGATAACACTGCACACGTGCACATGTTTTACAGTTCTTTACCCTCTGTAGGTTGTTTTTCTTCTTTTCATTTCTCCCATATTATAACAAATAAGCAAATATGTGATTAAAGGCCAAAAATCTCTACCTGAACAGCAAACGGGAAATGCTGGCTGTGGTTAAAAATAGAAAGCAGATTGTCTGAACTGTGTGAAATATTCTGCTGTACAGACCTTCTGATATGGTTTCTGTTCATTAGCGTTGTCTTGTTAGATCATATGGGCTGGGCAGATCTATATGCATGACTGTGGTGTGTTTGTGAGTCAGCTGGAGCCAGATGCTACTGCTCCTGCTGTGTCACTGCAGTCTGTTCTGGGTCTGACCAGCAGGGGGCAGACAGCAGCAGGAGACGAGGCGTCCGGGTGTGACAGAGGGGGGAAGCGGTGAGGGACAGAGATGCTGCACATCATCACACCAGCTGCTTCATCATCGACTGATCCTGGACCACCTCTTCATTATTTTATATCACAGTGAAGGGACATTTAAATAAGTCAGTGTGGGCTTTGGGAAAATGTGGAAATTATAGATATTTTGCACTGTTTTCTGACATTTTAGGAACTAAACTGATTGACTGATCGACAAAGTCACAGGCAGATTAATCAGTAATGAAAATAATCTTAAACTGCAGTCCTTTCAATCCGAAAATGACTTTGTGTTCGTGGGTTCACCCAAAAGAGTCTTGATGCGGATCCAGCTGTAAACAGGCTGGACTCTATAAATAACCCATTTAGATTTAATGTCTCCCGTCTGTGTGAAGGTGTCACATCACTGGAAAACATAACCAACCAAGTAGAATCAATCAGAAAACATATGTGAGCCGATGCTCTTAAAGGACCACACCACGTTTGTACTGACCATCCGGTTTGTCAACATAGACTTCGCATTATGGGAATTTTGGCATCATCATCCATCACTGCATCCATTAGCCACATACTAACACTTTGGGATCGATTAAACTGAGTGATATGGGCCTGTGATCCTCAGGTTGTTGGTGTATTGATCCTCAGGTCATTGATAATCCATCAGTGCTTATCGGGCTCAAACGCAAAGTTTACAGCTGTGGGATTCTTCTGTTGCCTTTACAACCGCCACACCTTTTGTGCATCGCCATAGCAACCTACACCACGTGGATTTGTTGTTGTTTGGTATCATCATTATTTCTTTGGTTGTCTTAATTTTATTGACATCTGACAATCCTGATTATTTATAATCAATAAATTGATGTAATCAATATATTAATTATTAGAAACTTTTAATTATCATTATAGGCATCATCATCCCTCCCCCACTTGCAGTAACCATGGTAACTGCTCCATCCCGTGTCACTGCTCTCCAGTTTGTTCATTTACAAATCACAGACGATTCTTAATGTACCTGCTGTACTGCATTTTTTATAGGATTACTGCAACCAGTACACATGCATGTGAGTGTGTGTGTGAGTGTGAGTGTGTGTATGTTTGTGTGTGTGTAGAGGGTGTGGGTGGGGATCTCTTTCAAGGGGTGTAGTGGCTCTGCAGCTGTGTGGGTGGGGCATGAATTACTCACACCCCGAGCAACAACAGATTGTGTGTTTGTGGTTGTGTGTGTGTGTGTGTGTGTGTGTGTGTGTGTGTGTCTTTAATTAATAATTCAATCATTCATTCAAACACGGGAGAAAAGTTAATATTCAAACTGTAATGATCTGTTACAAAATCCACAACGCTCTAAACCCCGCTGTTAGCTTCACCCATAACATTCCCTACTGACCTGTCGGTAAACTAAGTAATGTTATGATGTTCCTGAGAGAACAATCACAGCAACAAAGCATCTGAGGAGCAGTGTGTGGACGTGTTTGGGTTCTACACAGTCGATGGCAAAGTAATGAACATGAGCTGTTTGTCGACTTGTACAAAGCAGATGACGTACGCTACAACGACAACAACCCCTGCGGACTCAGCTGCTAGCTGCCGGGTGGAGCAACGTCAAGTGCACAACCTCATCTTCTGTTCAGCAAACTCAGCTTCAGAGGGGCCTTTTCCAGAAGCTCGTAAAAACGCCATCACCGATAAGGCAGAGAGATTTACAGACAAGGATCCTGGCATTAGGCTGAGGGGTGAAGGGGAGGGTGGGGCACGGGGGCAAGGGAATACATTATGTCAACGGGTGTCCTCACAAAGACAGAAGAACAAGTTTCTGTGTGTGTGTGTGTTGCAGAGACCATTTACAGAAGAGCCTCATAAATAACTGAGAGGTCTGCTGACTCTCTCTCTCTAACACACATTCTCCCATTCGCCGTCTCCATGGTGATGCTCTTAAAGGACCACACCACGTTTGTACTGACCATCCGGTTTGTCAACATAGACTTCGCATTATGGGAATTTTGGCATCATCATCCATCACTGCATCCATTAGCCACATACTAACACTTTGGGATCGATTAAACTGAGTGATATGCTAACACTGAAGAGGAGCTGATGGCTGCTGGTTCTGTTTCCTGTTGTATCCTGTTCTCTAATGTGGGTAAACTTAATATTTAACACAAAAATTCAACAGCAGCACAAAGTAAAGCTTTGAAAATGACCATGAAGTTGAATCAGCACCTGTCCTAACAAAAACTGATCATGTGGCTCAGGATTCAGGCCTGTTTCTGTGACCCAAACATAATCAGAGTCAGTGGTTTCCCACTGAAAAAATGAATACGTTTAGCTCATATTTCTAACTGTGTTGAGCAGACAGTTAACAGTTAACTAACAGATCCTCACCAGGTAAAGAACCTGCTGGTCACACCCATGTGCATTTGTGCCGGGTTTCAGGACAAGTCTCTGAAAGGTTTGACACATTTTTTTCGTTGAACTGTTCATACGAGGACAGAAAATGAGCCTCTGACTAACAGCCTGTTACTGTATGTCTTCTTTTTCTCTGTGCAGCTCTGGGTTTAAACAAAATGTGAAGACTGTGAAGAATTCCTGTCACCATTACCTAAAGTACAAGTTAACGTTCTGTTCGGTCCAAAGAAAAACAGAAAATCCTCACAGACACTGAAAAGGCCTTTAAATGAACAGCTGAGCTCTGTGTGATAGGACCTTCAGCCATGTAAAGGAATAATCTTTGTCTTCCTTGTCAGCAGTTACATGAGCCCCTGAGACACCTGCCTCCATATCTGAAGCTCCTGCTCCTTTAAACAGACATGTGCATGATGTAATGTGTTATCAGCTGCTCAGACACAGAAGATTTTACAAAATTTACATATTAAATTCTAAACCATGAAATTCTGTTTAAAATGTGAGGAGAGACAGTAAAGAGAACAAAAGGCCATAAAACAGGGAGGGGCACACACACACACACACACACACACACTCATCAGCCTGTTTGTGCTGAACTCAGCATCTCCTGCTGTTAATGGGCATCTCCCACAGTGAGTAACCCGGACCATCGAGCATCAGTCAGTAAAAGGTTCGGTGATTACATTTCCCCACGCTCACTGTGGTTACAGCAGACGATCCGGTTCTGTGCAGAATCGATCAGATTCAGATTAACCCCACCCCATGAAGGCCGCTGCAGACCGCAAGACCTCAAGGCATGATGGGAAATCAGGCTCTCCCCTGAGCTGAGGGCTGATGTTTTATTGAAACTTTTCATTTTCCGGGCAAACAAACTTCAGGAATGTACGTCCTTTTAATGACCACAGTGTTAAAATGTTTGTGTTATTATGTTTTCTCACACACACACACACACACACACACACACACACACACACACACACACACACACACACAGACATATAAATCCACACACACAGACAGTGTTTGGGTGTTTCTCAGCTGATGAGTACAAAGTACTAGAGCACTCTGTGTGTGTGTGTGTGTGTGTGTGTGTATGTGTGTGTGTGTGTGTGTGTGTGCGTGTCCACACAGTCTCTCAGGTTACTCCATTCTGGGCAGCAGGTCACTACAGTCCTGAATCGTGTGGATCTGATCCCAGAATCAATACAACACACTGATCTGTCTGCTGTAAACAAACACACTGAAACTGAAGCTGACTTTGCCTCAAACACACACACACACACACACTACTGTTCTCTGTGGTTACATTAGCTCCCGCCACTTTAGGCCCCGCCACCTTGTCAATCACAGACCAGCTGATCCAGCAGACAGACAGGATCCAGACTGGACCAGCAGCTAGAACAGAAATTAAAGCTCAGATCATCGGGCTGTGGATCAGATGATTGACAGCTCTGTCCTCCACTCACAATGAACACATCCTGCACCTGACGGGAGGAAGAAGTCACTCACCTGATCAATCAAAACCATCAATATCAGCTGAGTCAGTCTGGGTTCAGTGAAGCTCTTTCACAGTAAAACCTGAGTGAAGCTTGTCTCTCTCCTCTCCTGCTGTGTGAATATGAGCTGACTGCTCGATGGAGATAAACTTTAAACCACGGCAGAAGAAGATGAGCCGATTCAACGAGCTGCAGTCGAAGCTCAGACGATGGGTCTGACCCGCTCAGGGTTCCTGAGGCTTATACTGATATTTATATTTATATTTGAGAGCTGAAGAAACCTCATAATGATATTTCAGCTGATATTCATTTTCTTTATACAGGCTATAACAAATCTCCTTCTGTGCCCTGAGTGTGTGAATGTTTGATCAATCAGCAATAATCTGATCATACTGTGGACGCTGTCAGAGCTTCAGCGTCTTCGTGAAAATGTACAGATGATACATTTGTCTAAAACAAAGCATTGAGATCAGACAGTGACTTAATTGATCATGAAATCAGACATTTCAAATAAATTCTGGATTTATCAAAGTGACATCCTCCATTTTCTGTGTAAGAACAAACTGCTCTCAAACAGCGAATGAAGAGCTTCCTCTCAACTCCTCTAACATGGCTTAGTGAGCAGGTAAAGTGTAACCCAAAGAGATGGTTTAAAGATCTAGTGTTTTCTCCACAGTGAGCACAGGTTCTGGTTTTTGTGTACAGGCACAATAATAAACCTGGAAACCTCACAGAGTCAGGAAGGACTTAAGGAGGCTACCGCCTCCTGCCAAGAAATAGTAAAGCCCACGATCCCACGTAAAACCACAACATGTGGCTTTTACACTGTGGTTTTGGTCCAGACTAAACAAACGAGATGTCATGTGTTAATCAGAGAGTTCAGGGCTGCTGGTGGTTGGATCCTGTTTCCTCTGGACAGGGTCAGACCAGCTGTTACCGCCTGCTTCTAGTCTCTGGGTAAAAGTACGACAAGCGCGGTTTGTAAAATAAGACAATCACATTATTTCCTGTTATAAAAGATTTTTTTTTCTTTTAAAGAAATGTGTCCCATCTTTTTACGCCCACAAAAACAATTTCACAGCATATTAACAACCAGAGCTGCAATCAGTCAACGATCAGTCAAACATGCTGCTTCCAGCTCCTCAGGTTTTGTGATTTTGTGAAGCTTTACTTTGTCACACATGATAATAAACTGAATCTCTGCAGGTTTTCATCTACTGTTCAAACATCTGAAGACGTCACGTTGGGCTGCAGCAAATTTTAACAGGGCTTTTTCTCTATTTCCAGACATTTTACAAAGAAATCCTTTAATCGAGAACATCACAGTGCTATGCTGGGCTAAGCTGATCAGCTGCTGCTGAGTGTGTCTCCATCTGAAGGGCTCAGTGTCAAAAAGCCAGAGTGTATTCATCAAAACTCTGAACTGTCCCTTGAATCACATCACAGTTCAGGTGGGTTGGAAACTGCAGCGAGTCACAGTTTCAGGGATATTATACAGCGTTTATGGTCTGAGCTGTCTCATGAGCAGCAGAGAGCTGACTCACTCCGGCTTTTAACTCTCATCTCTTCAGTTTAAACCGTCGCAGACGTTTCACTGACATCAGCACAGTTTTCACTCGGCCTCTTCTCACAGCCGTGAGACGCTGCAGAGGCAGATCTGGTCCAGAAACATCAAGACTAAAGGAAACCACCTCAGTCTGCTTATTTACAGCAACGGTAAGACCCGGTCTCTGATGGTCTCTGGTTTCAGGTGCATAGGTGCTGATTCAGGTTCACAAGGCAGACTGGAATCAGGTTTGTGACTGAGTGAAAAATGACAGTGTCTTAAATCTCATCTGGATTTTTTCTGGATACAGAAACACTTAAAATGATGAGTGGTAATGAGGCCTAACACTGATTATATTCACATATTCTAATGAATGCAGCTCAGTCTGAACAGGAGAAATTAGATTTGCTGAGTTCACGTCTCAGGTCTTTGAATGAAATGAAACTGAACCTGTTCCAGCTTCTGTCCAGAGCTGGACATCAGATCTGATCTAACTCCAATCTGATTTCCATTCACAGTCCAAAACTGAGCTGATCAGATCCATACCAGTGTTGTGTAAAGCTCTTCTCTGAATTTATCCTGGGAACTTCTGTTTCTTCTATATTCAACAAGTGAGCAGCTCTGATGCTTGAATGCAAAACTGTGTGAAGTCGCATTATCAGTTAAAACTGTAAAAATGTTTCCTGCTTATTACAAAACGAGCAAAACATGACTCATCTTTATTCTTTAGGTCGACATGTGCAAAAGAGTTGAACAAGAAAAATAAAACCCCACAGGACGAACAGGTCGTCATCATTCTGCTAATGAGAATGCAAAAGAAATGCTGTGGTACGCAGCTGCACATGGACAGTCAGCAGCAGGTGAGTCAGCCACGTACGGACACCTGCTTTAATGATGCCATCTGCAGACAGCTGTTAGCTTACAAGTCCACTTCAGTCCACTTCCACGACCTCACATGTCACAGCCACAGACAATACCAACACAACAAACACACAAACTGAACTCAGATCAGTCTGCGGAGTCAAAAAAAAAACAAAGGAGATGAGATGAGGAGCAGACATGTCCACAATCTGAACAGGTTCTTCAGAGGGGTCAGAGGTCAGATTCTTTCGAAATGTCACTAAAACAAAGGTTGATGAATCTCACGTAGATGGTACTTTGAGTTAGAACTGCTCTGGGGTTTTTGTTCATTTTTCTTTGTGTTTCTATTGTCTAACTTTTCATGTGCAGAGTCGTTTCTTGTTGTATTTCTTCACGTGGGACAGTGCACATGAGGTTAGCTCCACAGCTACTTATCAACACAAATAAAAATGACAGATGATAAAAAGGTTTTTTTTCTATATAATAAAGTTACAGTGAAAATAAGAAGAATAAAAACTGGAGGAAATGTAACACAGCACTGACAATCTCAAACTAACAAATCAACACACAGAGAACATATCTGAGCTGATGTTGAAAAAGTTTTAGTTTGTTTTGATTGTTTGGTTGTTGTCTGGAAGGCCGCCGACCACATGGAGGCTGATGAGGATCCACGCGCAGGGAAACGAAACCAGTCACAGTCCAGAAGCCTGGGCAGGTCCATGTGGGTCAAAGCTTTGCTCAAGGACTCAAGTCCACACCAGAAGTCAAATCAGCAACTTGTCCCACTGAGCAGCCTCTGGACTGAGACCACAGACTGCGACCGTTCGCAGGTTCAGAGGCTGAACCCAGAGTCTCTGTGGGAAAAGAACTACGCTTCCCAGAATGCATCTATTTGTGTGGACTTCAGGACACACCCAGACACACAAAAACAGACACACTGTGATCACATCTGTCTGTCATTTGACCGACCTGTCTGCCTACCCGTCTTTGTTTCTCTGCCCTCTTTTCTGTCTCTCTGTCATCTGTCCCTTACCCTCCCTGTCTTATCCTCTTTCTGTCTGTCTCTCTGCTCTCCTGTCTCTCCCTCAGACCTCATATCTGTTTCCCAGCTCCCCTCTTGGGCAGCCCTCCTGTCTGTCTTCCAACTGTTCTGTCTGTCTCTTAGACCATTGACCATTTGCCAGATTTTCCTGTCTGTCTCTCTTCTGTCTTGCTATTGACCCGTCTGTCTTTCAGTCCTGTCTGTCTCTCAGCTCCCCTGTGTGTCTCTAAGCCCTTTTATCGTTGTCAAACTTTCCTGTCTCCCTCTCTAATGCCCCTCTCTCTGTGAGACCTTATACCTGTCTCTGCACCTCACCTGTCTCCCTGCCTCCCAACTCTCCCTCTCTCTGCCCTCCTGTCTCACAGCTTTCCAGTCATTCTCTGTTCTGTTATGTCTTTTGTCAGTCTCACCGTCTTGTTTTGTGTTATGCTCTTTCTTATCTGCCTGCAACATCCTGTCTCTCTCTGCTGTATGTCTGTCTGTCTCTGTCTCTTAAGCCTCCTGTCTCTGTCTCTTAAGCCTCCTGTCTCTCCTTTAGCCCACCTGTCTGTCTCTCTCTCTCTGTGTTTTGCTGCATCAGGCTGTTCTCAGCATTTCAGGCGTATGGTTAAAAACAAACACACAGCAGAGCCACACACACACACGCACACACTGCACCCCATCCCATAATAACCACACCTAAAAGCTCCAGTGCAGCTGCATTCAGGATGTGAGCAGCAGCAGCAGGCAGGCATACTGCAGTACACTTCTACCCAACATGCATCACTCCCTCTATCCATCTATCATTCCTCCATCCCATCAGCATCTCCACCCCTCCATCATCCACCTCCCTCCATAGGCAAAAGCACCAACTTCCTCCAATTCATCCCTCTAGCGTTAGGAAACTTCCACCCATCCCTCCATCAGCATCCATCCCTCCACCCGTCTCCTACCTGCCGGTGCCTTCTCTTTGCCCTCCATCTCCCGGTGCGGTTCGGTGAGGTGGTCTTCTTTACCCCGTCAGAAATCCACTGCCTGTTTCCTTCCTTTCTTCCCTCCTTCCTTTCTTCCCTCCTTCCTTCCTGAATCAGTTGTGGTCAACAAGCGTCGAGTCAGAGAAAATCTGATCGGTAATCAGCCGCTGATAGATCGATACCGGCGGGAGAGAGGAGGAAGAGGAGGAGGAAGGAGGGAGGAAGGAGGGAGGCACCGGGAGGAACCGACCCGCGCGGATAAAAACAGAAACAAACCACGGTGTTTTTCTCTTAAACCTCCTCAGTGCAGCGGCGGCTCTCCACCTCTTCTTCTCCTTCTTCTTCTTTTTCTTCTTCGCTGTTTTTTCTTCCTGCGGACGCTGAGGCTCGTGCGTTCACCTGTGCCGTGTCCGCGCGCTGCTGCTGCTCTCTCTCTCTCTCTCTCTCTCTCTCTCTCTCTGCTCGCGCCGTGTTGCTGCAGCTCGAGCCAGGACAGCACAGTGACGTCACCACCGGAGGAGTTTTTAAGGTGACATGATGAAGATGGTGATGAAGATGGTGATGATGATGGTGTGAGGAGGGAACCTTTAACATGTCCTGTTCATGATTATCAGAGGTAATACCCCTCCCAGAGAACCTCACCCCCCTCAGAAATGTTTTCAAAGACATACATGGCCTCAGCTTCACACGCATTTTCACATATTACATTTTTTTACATTTAACTGTTAAGTTCTATTTTAATATAAACCATAATATAAACATATGTTTGAGTTACAGTGATTTTGTTTCATGTTTCAGGTTTTTTGAACATAATGGGAACATGTGTAAAATGGAGTGTGAATAAACACACAAGTGTGATGAAAGGTGATTTTAAAAAACTGCAAATATAAACAACATGATGAGGATGAGCACAAAACACAAACCACACCTTTGCCCTTTGACCTCTGTAAAGTGACCATTTCCTCCTGAGGCTCCTTTAAATTCAACAACTTGTTCAGTTGTGGCAGCACACACTGCAGTGTGTGTGTGTGTGTGTGTGTGTGTGTGTGTGTTCACAGCATATGTTATGTTTATATTTGGAGGATGACGGACGGCTTCCAGTTGGCACGGCAACCGCTCTGATGACGATGAGGAAGAACTGAGCACGAGCAAAACAGACAGAGCAGGTGGAAGACAGGTGCTGAGACAACAGGAAGCGGAGAGACACAAGAGGGAAGGAGAGAGGAGACAAGGAGCAAAAACAAGCAGATGAGAGGAAACAAGGAGCGGAGGAGGAGGGGTTAGAAATGCTGAGTTTGACATCCTGGATAGTGGGATTATTCATGTTTCTAAGGACAGTGTGAAAACCGAGAGCATACAGGATTAAAATTAACCTGAAGGCAGGTTTTTTTTTTTTCTCAAAGCTGCTCATCAATACTTTATATATTAACAGTGAATTGATTTTGCTCAGGTGCTTGTAGAGACCAAACAAAGAGCTAAAAGAGGGAATTTGATCAGGACACAAACATAATTCCAGATGAATCGTCATGTAGCTGCTGGATGTGGACGTACAAACCTGTTTGATCACATCTACAGACCGGAAAGGTCTGTAGAGGTTTAGGAACAAAGTGAGATAAATCCTCACTTTGTTCCTAAACCTTTGGGTCACAGTTCATAAAGCCATCTGTGTCACTTGGAGACTTTGACTTGTCTTACAGGAGTACCTACTTTGTGTAGATCATTTTCTCACCACATTTGTTAAAACCACAAAACAGTTATTTTTAAATTAGCAGAGAAACCTAAACATGAACATACGAGCGCCCTCTGCAGCTTTATTGGTTTTACAGACTTTTATCCCCCCATCCAGGAAGTGAATCTGATGCCTGACAGTGAAGTCAGGATCTGCCCAGCTTAGTCAACACAGAGACTGAACGATCCCGGCTGAGGTTGCATGACCCGGTCCTGAATGAAGTGGACCGACAGTGAGCTAGACTCCCCCTTTGTGGCAGCAGGAGCTAATATTAAGGACATCAGTAAACTGGATTAGACATCGTGTCTGCAGGTGGATCTGAAGCAGTGACCACTGTCAGTCAGCCTTCCTCAGCTGATACTCTGTGAAGCTTCATTCAGTCCAGAGCAGGACTTCATGATGTTTTTAAAACAATAGATGATGCCAGCAGATTAGAACAAGTTTTTAACGGCCTCCATTTTTCTGGAGTTTATTACATGCATCCATGTTTTCAGGAGTGAGGCCTTTCCCACAGCTCACCTGAAGAGAGCAAAGCCTAACCGGAGAACCTTCACAGGAGTCGTCCTCGTGCCATGGAGGGGACCTGACTGATGGGATTTAATCTTCCCATTCACATTTAGTATATTCCACTGACCATGAACTGAAGCAGCAGTGAAGTCCCAGTGATTGAATTCTGCCTCGCTTACCTCTTTTCTACAGAGGTCCTGAAATAGGATTTTTTTAAATCTTGTGTGCACAAGAATCATTTCACATTTTTTTGTATTAACAAGTCATTATCCTGTGAGAACAGCTTGTAAATATTGTGCTCAATCTACTGTCTTGTACATACAATACTGTAATGTACTGTAATGTTGTACAATAACAACAAATTACTTGTTGCAAACACAATACTAACTTCTGTGCACAGGCTAATTTTTGTGCACGAGTTATTGTCTGTCATGCACAAGATAATAATGTTAGTGCACAACATAACTTGCACGAATACGAATACGTGCACAAAGTATTTACCCCTGTGGACTGTATGACCTTTTGTACGAAGGATAACTGAACAATTTAATTTTAGCTCACAAGAGAACTTTTGAGTATGGTTTATTATCTCAAACACACTAGCAAAGCAGTGCGTTTATAATTACTGCTGCTAAAAGTTAAGATCTAATGCACATACCATTCTGAGAGCTGTTTTAGCTCATAGGGAATTAGTGCCTTGTTCAGGGGACACAATCTTAAATCTGAGCGGAGTTCCTCAGGGTTCAAATCTGGGACCTCTGTTATTCAACCTGCGTTTACTTCACACTAAATCCTAATTCTGCTTATCATTGCATCAGATTTGCTGTCACTATTGTACCAAGACTAAAATCTTGCAACAAGCAGGAAAGACTTAAGTTACT
This sequence comes from Toxotes lorentzi, assembly GCA_037833715.1. Classification (NCBI taxonomy): domain Eukaryota; kingdom Metazoa; phylum Chordata; class Actinopteri; family Toxotidae; genus Toxotes; species Toxotes lorentzi. The sequence continues at coordinate 2,725,009 of JBBMJY010000026.1, forward strand.
GTGGACTGGTTTGACTAAAGGTCCAGTTTCATCTCTAGCTAACAGCTTAAATTCTAGAGTTTATATCGAGAGAAGACTTAGAGTGAGTCACTGAAAACAGACCGAGAGAGCTTCTGGTTAAAGACTTTATGATGACTCTGTTGTACAGTGAATTATAGTGGAGAACCTTCACATACGGGGGGAGGAGCTGCCATTTGAAGGGCTAACCCATCCACATCAACATTGCCTGAAGAAATCCATCAGATAAAACAGAGCAGCAAGTTACAGAGAAAATAAAAACTCACAGTTGAAAGGTTTTGAACAGAGAGAAGAGTAAGGTCAAAGGTCATGAAGCTCAGAAGAACACATTGATCACATTTCCACCGAGCAGGAGTGTGTGTGGCACTTTGATGGTGTGCAAAAAAAATGTGTTAGTGTTGGTATGTGTAGGGTTTAGTGTCTTGTTGTCTTTATTAAAAGACAAAGTTTTAATTTCTTTTAGTGTCTTTTAGTCTTAATGCTACATGATGTATGTGCGTGTGTGTACTTGTTGTGTGTGTAGTTTCACTAATTGCACTTGAGGATGAGGATATGGAGATCAAGTTGCCGGTCAGATGTCTGCAGGTTTTTGGTATTTTTCTGGAAATGTTTGGGACACAACACAGGAACAACAAAAAAACTGGGACTGACTCAGCTTCAACACAACCAGCTCTGGACCAACTACAACTCCCATGATGCTCAGAAACTATGCTACATCATGACGAGGAACAAAAGGTTCAGGACCCAAATCTATGAAGTGTGTCTTTTTTTTTTTTTTTTTGCCAGAATCACACAAACTTTTTTACCCATTCACCTCCATCATGTTGGATTGTGTGTGCATGTGTTTTGTTACCAAATGTTTCTGTATAATTCACATCCTGAGCTGGTTGAGTTGAGTCGAATCCTCAAAACATCAAAACACAAAAAGCAGCTCAAGACGAATAATCAGTCAGGTAAAAAAAATGAAACAAAACAAAAAACAGGAGGTCGTACAGAAACAGTGAAGCATATCGAAACGTGCGATCACTTCTGATCTATACAGAACAAAACGGAAGAAAGTGAGAGAAATAAGTGATGCCAGTGATATCATGTCTACAGAGATATTCTGTGACACTCTACTAGGTTACGTCATAATGCAGCAGATTAACCTGAGATTTAAACCCGTGGAGAAAAGGGGCTGTAAGGACTCAGTGATGCCGTTTGGTCCTGACAGGTTGTATTTAATGTTCACCACAGAGAAACATTTAAATTAGTTCATACCTGGGTGATGTGAGCAAGGGGCAGCAGAATTAAACTGCAGCAACTGAGCTTTACATCTGAATAATTAATTACAGACTTCGGTTCACACCTGCATTCAAAAGACAACTTTTACCAGGTCCTGGATGAGGAATACCCCCAGATCGGCATTTCTGAAATTCAGTTCCATTAGGGTGAGGCTGCATGTTTGAACCAGGCCTCTCTGTGTTCAGATTCACTGTGTCCTTGCTGCTACTTCACAGGTTAATACACTCAGTTAAAATGTGCAGTACGACGGTTCTTCGGTAAAGCGTCACCTGTCTAATGATATGATACATCATTTCAGAATCAGGACGAACACGACGTCCACCATCAAGAGGAAAAGTGGGTTTTTTTTACATTCTGTGCAAAGTTAGACGAAAAGAAGTCCACACATCATCATCATCACCATCATCAGTCTCTATTTCACTTTCTGTCTACACACATCAGTGTTCAGTCTTCTTCTATTTACAGTTAGTTTCTAAGACGTTAGTACCGTCATCCCCCAGCGGGACTAAGACATTCCTCAGAAGGACAAAATCCACCTTCAAACACAACTCTGTTATCTTAACTGGCTCTGAGACAGTGCGGCCAGCACAGCCATTTGGCATCCCCACCCCTTGAACTTGTGTACAATCTTATACAGTCCCGTCTCGTTTCTGTTCCAGGTTTGATGTGACACCATGAAAGAAGTGATTTTCAAGTGTTTTAAGTTTAAGACGTTGTAGCCATTTGGAAAAACAGAAATCTTTCGCTCATTATCACCGTTCTCAGTATTTTCACATAATTATAAGATGTGTTGTATCAGTTCCAGATGTGTTGTATCAGTTCCTGCATCACACCTTAAGGTGGACAATATTAACTTCATGTTACCTGTTTACTACAGGTTACTCCAGACTTCAAGTCTGACCCTTAACTAGATCACTGAACCCAAAATATACTTTGAACAAGCTTCTGTGATGTTTTCAGGAGGTGGTGGTTTTGTCTCATTTCCAGGATCCCTGATAAATACATTTAATGACCAAACATGAGAACATGAATTCCATCTGAAGGTGGATTTTTGCCTCATCCTTCAGTTTTTTTTAAAAACCTGCTGCTATTCAGCTGTCTATTTAAAAGGCATTCAGCAGGTAAAAAAACACAGGGCACACAGTGAAAGAGGAGGGAAGAGGGGAGAGGGAATAGAAAAATAAAAATAAAAAACTGTGGCAGACACGACTAGACGATCACCTCACTTTACTCTGTGGCAGAGAAACATAAAAAAAATTTAAAAAATAAAGTTTCAGAGGAGGCGGGGCACCAGGCAAGGGGAAGGACGGCAGAGAGAAAGAGAGGGAGGAAAAGGTCTGGGAGAACATTTCGCAGTCTCAGAAGAATTTGTCGTCGATGCGGAAGTGCGGTCGCGTGACGTCGTCCGGGTTGATGAAGACTGAGATCGATTTCCCTGGATTCTCCGTGACGAGCTGCTGAAGCTTCTTGGCAAGCCGGTCGTCTGGCTGGTTTTCTCCGCCAGCGTCGGACTGAGGCGACGGCAGGTTGTTGGAGCTGCCCCGCCACTGCAGTTCCACCGTCAGCCTGTTGGCGGCCTTGGCGTGCTCAATGGTGGTGCGGAGGTGCTCGGCCGGGTCAGAGCGCACCGAGGAGAGTTTGCGGGCGTGCAGCATGGCCGTCTCGTCCGACAGATGCTCCAGCATATTACACTGGGGGATGAAGTAATTGGGGCACATCTTGTTCACGAGGCAGTGCTGCAGGTCGTCGATCAGGCCGAGCAGGAAATGGGCAGAGAAGTCATCCTGCCCCAGGTAGTTAGCAGGGAGGCGATCGCAGGCCCACAGCATGATGCTGCGGAGGTGGTAGGGGCTGATGGCTTTGGGGCGGGACAGCAGCTTGATAATGATGGCTTTACAGGCCTGGTAGGCCTGCATCAGGCTGGACGAGATGCACTTCTTCAGCTGCACCTCGCTGCGGGCAAACGACAGGCGCCACTCATTCTCCTTGCGGCCTTTGAAGGAGCAGGCGGGGACGAGGTAGAAGCCGCTGATCACCTCCTCCTCCGTGATCTTCCCATCCCAGAAGTGGTTCTCCATCAGCCAGCTCTGCGCGACGGCAGGCCACCCTTTAAAGGACACCACGGGGACGATGTCGTAGAGCATCCGGCTGCTCCCAACACCCAGGATGACAGAGATGATGGTGCCGTTCCTCTCCACCTTCTCCACTCTTGGCATCCCTCTCTGAGGCTTCTTCTGCACCTCCAGTAGCACCAAGGAGATGGACTGGTAGAACCAGTCAGCCACCTGTGTCGGTGAGAAGAAGTAGTTGGTGGTCCCGTTGATGTGGTCGACGATGGTACAGCAGTCCTTCCACTTGTTGATGGTTCCTTCATCAAAGAGGCGGAGACTGAGCCAGGAGTGGCCCAGGGCCGAGTGCCTCATGTCCAGGGTCACCGGCTGGTTGCGGTCATGGAGTTTTAGCGCTGGGACCAGCAGAGTGAAGTCCATGTCGTAGTCTGTGCCGCGGGCGTAGACGCTCAGCTCGTCCAGGTCCATGTCCACCACACCCTCCCGAACGCCACCCGACAGGAGGAGGTACTCGTTGGCCACCGGGAGCTTCTGGTCCAACTTCTGGACCATTCCTGAGAGACAGAGGACAAAAGACAGATACACAAAGAATTATAACTTCATATTATATGCAAATGCATACACAAACAAACAACACATTTTTATTAGCTTTATGAAAACTGGGAACGAATGTACATTCAGGATTTCATTAAAGTCAGTGTTTGCCTCTCTGATTCAATTGTGAGAAAATCTAACAGTCTAATAAAAGCTGGAGTCACTGACATAGTCAGTGTGTCAGCAGAAGCCCAGTGAGCCTGTGGCCCCACCCAGCTATACAACCACCAGCTGACTATGGTCCAAAGTCTCTTCAGTCTAATTGGGTCTGGTAGGATCCTGTTGTGTTGCTGCAGGTCTCAGGTCTGTGTGTCTGAAACCTGAGTGGATCCAAAGTGACTCTGTCGTCAACACCACAGAGAGAGTAAATTGTGAAGTACTGCTGCTTGGTGTATCTGGTGGGTCATCACGTTGCTGATCTGGTCTGTTCAAGTCCAACACAGTCTGGATCCAGTCTCATGACGATCAGGTCTACTTCGGACCCTGTCTGTCCTCAGGTCCCTTTCAGATCAGATGTCTTGTTTTGGAAAATCAATTTACTACCGTGAGTTTCGGTTGCTTGGTTTCTGGGTCGGTTTGGAACCTCAAAGAGCCTGAACTGCATCAGACCAGACAGGTCCATTGTATCACCCTCAGCAGTTGGACTGGATCGGTCTGGACTGGTTTTCCGCTCTGCTGAGCTGAGAGTGAAGACGCACACACTTCCTGGCTGATGGCTGCATTCCTGTGCTATAGCGGAGAGGACACACGCTGTTCGTCTGGTGGTTTTCACTGTTTCTCAGATCACACGCTGAACCCCGATCTGGATGCTGGTGTTTTCAGTGTAATAGCTGTGTTCGCTCTTCAGCTTCCTGCTGCTGATGTGTGAGCACGACAATTCACTACCACTAAGCCTCTGTACAGAAAATATAAACAAAGTTAAAGACAAAACTGTTAACGTCACGTTCCTGCTGATTTTGTCCCAGTAGTCCACGTTGTTACATTGATTTTCTTCTGCTCACAATAAACCTCAACACCCACATTTATTTTATTATTATAATCATATTTATTATATTTATGTCATCAGTGCATCTTTAAAATCCTGAAGCCCATTTCATGAAAGTTACAGCAATTAAATAACTTTCACCCACTAATTTTTTCCCCCACTGATCCAAACAAACGCCACACTTCTGACCCACATGACAAACGCATGCTGTGAAAAAATCAGGACTGTTTGTTGTTTCCTGTCAGGACATTGGCTGAATTTCAGTGAAATCAGATTTATATTTGAAACAAACCTGACAGATCTGTTGGCAGACCATCAGTGTGTTCAAGAATAAAATGACTAAATTTAACTGTGTGGCTCAGCCTGATAGACATTTCTGCAGTGTGTGTATTCGTGTGTGTGTGTGTGACTTTGTTACTCCAGTTCTTGGAGGCGATCCAGCCTCATAATGAAAGTCTCTGACAGGAAGTGTTTTCACTTATCAAATCTCACATTCCTGCAGTTCATCCTCCTGCTTCCTCTTCCTCTCACAGTGATTCATTTACAATCACAGTAACAGAACCGCCTCTGCTGTTAATAAAGTTTTATTAAAGTGGCGGAGCGACCTCACTCTGTCAGGACACACTTTGTCTCAAACACCATTAGCTCAGCAGGAAGGGTCAACGACTCCTGATTTGATCTTTCAGAGCTGCGCTAACGATTCTGTCAAAGATCAACGTGTCCTCTCTGAAATCTGAGATGATGAGATGCTTAAATAAACCACGGTCTACCTGAGAACACCCACAGATCCTGTTCACATCCAGCTGCAGCCTCTCATGGACTTCTGCAGCCAAAATACATGACTGTAAGCACCAACTGCCCATGTGTGAACAGCTCCACTGTCATCAAACAGCGTGTGTGATCAGTGTCAGACGTACCGCTCTAAAATCTAAAACCAGAGCGCTGTCTCAGAACCACTTCCACTCGTGTGAAAAACTGTGTGCTGACTAAGCACAGGTGTCAACAGCAGAAAACTCCGAGTCGACCAGCACAACTCCAATCAAAGCCTTCCAGCAAAGCAAGGCGTTGGCCAATCCCATGCAAGCTCACAGGCCAGGTAGATGTAACATGAACGCTGCATTTCTGGACTTTACTTCATGATGAAAGATAATACAGCTGCTACAAATCAGTCGATCACACGAGAATTAACGAAAAGAAAACAATAATCCCTGACACTGATTCCTCCAGGCTCCTGTTTCCTCACAGACACTGGATGTCTTTGGGTTTTGGGGTAATTAGACAAAAGAGGACATCTGAAGACATGACCTTGTGTTTCATAAACCTGCAGACTCATAGATCTGTCGGGTCAGAGTTCATCTTCTCACCTGTACCTGAAATGTTGAACAGCCTGTACACAGAATCAACGCTGTGTGGACGGATGGGAAATGGATGAGCCACCGAATCTGGTAAACTTTCAGGTGATACATCTGGAAACCCTGAGATGTGTCTCAGTATTTCCAGATGTATCACCTGAAACATCTGGAAACACTGAGATGTGTCTACACTTAACAGCTCACATTATGGGAGGAAACATTTTGTTCTGAGAACCTTGAACGCATCCCTGATTCACAGCGATGCGCTCAGAGGGAGCGGGGCAGGTCTGCATCAGTCTCACCTGAGCTGTGCACAGGTAAACAAGCCTCAACACCTTCAGGGGGCAAACTACCGCATCCTGACGATTAAACGTGAATCGCGGCTAAAATGTAAAGTCACGCCCGCCGTAAATAAAACAGATCCTGGAGTCTGAGAGCGCCTCCGTTCACCGGGAGACCGCGCCGTTTACCGTAAACCCCGTCAGCCCGGTGTGTTTTCCCGTTAAATAACGGTGTACCGCTCGGTGTGTTCGCTCCTCACCCAGCATGGAGAAGATGAAGTCCTTGGCCGTGTGGATCTCCAGAGCCCGCTGGTCGTCGTACTCCCGCTGGTCGTGCTTGCTGAACTCCTGGATGAGTCGGTTCAGGTCCTCCATGCGGGCCGCCGACCTGAAGTCGAGCTCGGGCCCGACGCCGCCGCCGTGCGGTAGTCTGCCAGCGGCCAAGGTGGGGCTGTTCCCGAGGCTGCCCGCCGAGCCAGTCCGACCGGAGAGAGCAGGGGCCGCCATCTTTCCTCCGCGGTCACACACAGGTTTACTACTGAAGACCTACAGCTGATGGTCTTTACCGAGCCGAGTCGAGCCGAGCCGAGCCGAGCCAGATCACACCAAACACAACCACCGGAAACAACGGCTCTATTTCCGTTGCTCAACGCCTTCAAATTAAAGTGCTGGTCCGTTCAGGAGGCGGGTAGCACTTTCACTTTTTTCATTCATTTTATTACATTTATCAAACAAACACAGACAAATAGTTCACCTTAATTCACCCTAAGTCCAATAATGAATGAATGTGAGTATTAAATATTAATAATATTTTCTAAATTGAAAAAAATATATATATTTGATGTACTTTTGCTCTATTTTATTTTGAAATTCATAGGCGGAAGTTTAGGTGTGTGTTTTGACGCTAATTTCACAGTGTTCTTTCATTTAGTTGTTGCAGGTGCGCAGTGCCGTCTTTGTCCTCCAGGGGTCGCTCGGGCCTCGAAGCTCCGCTTTGACCCGGCAGTGAACGACCTGCAGTGGTCGAATGGTCGGGGTCAACGGGTCCCAACCGGCTCCAACATGGCGTGGAGGAGCTGCTCCGTCCTGCTCAGACTGACAGGAGTAGACGCTTTGCGGAGCTCCGTGAAGGGCGGCAGGTTAGTGAGCACAGACGGTGAAAGGCAGCCTGTTCGACTGACAGACAAACAGAGCTCCGCCGCTTGAAATTAGCTCCTTTAGCGTCAAGGACAGTTAGTTACACTAGTGTTAGCTGGATAACGTTAGCGGGTCAGCTAACAGAGCTGCCTGCTTGTTGTTCGTTTATTTGGTTGGTTGGTTATGACAGTTGTTTCGGTGTCGACGTGTCCGCGTTTATTAATAATTAATTTATCAACTAATTATATGAACAGTTGTTTCTAATATTCAGTTTTAGCTGTCACAGTGTCAGAGCGGGACGTGTCTCAGCTGTAGTCACAGATCTGTTATATCTACACTTCTCCCTGTTTCATGTAAACTGAGATTGTATAATATAGCTGTAATGCTAAAACCACCATGGGGGGTCCCTGCTTTGTCAACAGGTCAGTTTAGTCATGGAAACAAGTCTGAAACTGTGTTTTAAGGAGTCTTTGACTGGTCTGTGATAATCCAGACGTACTCAGTCTAAGTGCAGTGGTTTCTGAAATATTTGTTAATAAATCTGATGATTGATTGATGATCTGATGAAACATTTTATTTACATTCACTGATACAGACCAGTTTCTTGTTTGAAGAGTTGCAAGTAAAGATTGGTTTCATTATCAGTGCATTTGCTGATTAGTTTTCTGATAAATGATCAATTGTTTGGCGTAGAAAATGTAAAAAAATATAGTGGAAACATGCCGATTACAACTTCACAAAATCACCAACAGACCAAAGAGATTCAGTTTACTGTGATACATGACACAGCAGCCTGCCACTTAAGAAGATGGTCAAAAATTTTCTGTCAATCGTCTAATTGATTAATTGTTTCAGCTCCCTGTGTGCAACCGTCCTGAAGTTGTCTGTCTGTCCAGCAGGTGGCCTCACTGCTTCCAGCAGAGATGTGGCTTCAGAAAAGCTGCCAAGAAACCAGAATCCAAGAAGGTGGAGGAGGAAGTGGGACAGCCCCACACAGAATCCTCTGAGGGTGTGGTCCACCGCCGGACCTCAACCCCCCACTGGGAACAGCAGGCTCCCCCCGGCTCCCCCCGGGCCTTCAGTCGGCTCCTCAAGCCGCTGGTCTTCACTGTGGGGGTAGGTGATGTTTACTTGTTTCTCTTGAAGGTGACATCATCAGGTGAGAGTGATGTCACAGACAGGTGTTAACTCCATGTCAGTTTACAGGCTGCTCCTTCGGCTCAGCGGCCATCTGGCAGTATGAGTCTGTCAAGTTTCGAGTCCAGAACCTCTTCACAGAGATCAGAGCTGATTGGCTGGAGAAGCTGCCAGCTCAGAAAAAAGGAGACATCCGCAAAGAGGTGAGGAGGATGAAAAACAAAGAGTTGAGGATGGAAGGAAAAGGAGTGAGGGGAACTGTTTGACTCAGAAATCTGAAAGTTTCTGTTTGAGGCTGAGATGCTGAGAATTTCTCCTTGAAGCTGGAAGGAAGATGCGCACAGATCAGCTGGTCCACAGTCATGTGGTCCTCTTACTGTCAGTCAGGGTTTTCCCTTCATTTATCTTCAGGTTTTTTGTGACAGTCCTGCAGACAGCAGTCAGAAGCTTGTTGTCAGTGATGTAGTTTTAGTTGAAGCGCAGCACAAAGCGGCAGCATTACGGAGTCATAGTACAGTAGATGCACTGCATCTTTGCAGAATTAAAACCTCATGACAAAAAGTCATACAGTAATATGGTTTAATGTACATGTATAGTGGACGAAGGGTTTTTACAAAGAGGTAAAAACAATGTCATCATAATGAACAGAAAATGAAACAATATGAACAGAAAAAATAAGGGAGCGTATGTTAAAAACTAGAGGACAAATAATGGAAATATGAAAGATGAGGAAAAGAGTGAGAGTTTTTATTTAGTTGGATTTTGAGGAGGTTTAATGAAACTGATGACTTTTTAATAAGTTCTCAGTGTGCTCATTTTACCTGTTACCTGAGCCCTGATTGGCTGTTTGTATTTCAGATTAACCAATGGTGGAACAGCTTGAGCGAGGGTCAGAGGACGGTCACAGGTGAGATGACTGGGTTTTCAGTTTTTTTGTGTTTAATTGGCTTAAGATGACACACACACACAGTGATCCTCTCCTGAGCGGTTTGATCTCCCATGATTGGCCTCTCAGCCTCAGTGTCCTTGAGCAAGAATGTATAAGCACAATGAAAGAATGTATAAGCACAGTAAAACTCACAGTTTCTACCAAAATAAAAGCTTTGTATGTAAAGAGCTGCATCTGACTGAGTTAGAGTGACTCTGCAGTCATTCTGAGCCCTGAAGGTAACAGCTAGACAAACTGCATGTCCACATTAATGTCCTGAACCCTGGGCAGACCAGCAGTCCTGACCCCCCTATCTCATCCTTTTTTTTTCCCAGGGATCATTGCTGCTAATGCCATAGTGCTCTGCTGTTGGAGAGTACCGTCTCTGCAGCGCTCCATGATCAAATACTTCACCTCCAACCCTGCCTCCAGTGAGTCTGTGTGCTCGTAACATCAGAAACAGATGTGTTACAGTCCTCAAGGTGGTGTGTTTGTGGTTTCAGACGGCCGACGGTCGACAGTCATGTTTAACTTTTTAGATTCAGCTGACAAACAGATGAGCTACTCAAAGTCAAAGAGTTAACAGCGAGTTAAAAACTGCGGCTGTTTTTGATGGTGCTTGTTGTTGTCCTCCTGCAGAGACTGTGTGCTCCCCGATGCTTCTTTCCACATTCAGTCACTTCTCTTTCTTCCACATGGCCGCCAACATGTACGTCCTCTGGAGCTTCTCCACCAGCGCCGTCTCCATGCTGGGCAAAGAGCAGTTCCTGGCCGTTTACCTGTCTGCAGGTGCAGTACCTGAAAAAGTTAGACCATAATAGACCAGCCTGGACTGTCAGTCAGCAGAGACAGATTCTGGTCTTAACTGTCTAAATGTTTGTTTTCGGTTTGTCCAGGTGTCATTTCTACGTTCGTCAGTTATGTGAGTAAGATGGCCACAGGGAGGTTCGGCCCGTCTCTGGGAGCGGTGAGCAGCAATATTACTGCTTTGTTTTAGGTTTTCTGGAATTAAAAAGGACTTGCTGATGATGTCCACTGTGCTGAGTGGACATGTAAACAGGTTTTATAGCAGTGGTTCCCAAACTCTGAGAAATAAAATAAGAAAAACAAATAAATAAATTATATTTATTTCTCAGGACTTTTGTCTAATCTTTGATTCTTTCTTGTGAAATAGTGGAAAGAGGTTGGTCTAAATATTGTTTTGTGTTAAAGTTATGTTCATAAATCAGTCTTTATGTTTTATCTCACTGGTTTCATGCTCGTGTGTGTGTGTGTTTTCAGTCTGGAGCCATCATGACCATCTTGGCTGCTGTTTGTACCAAAATGCCAGAAGCCAAATTGGCCATCATCTTCCTCCCCATGTTCACCTTCACTGCTGCCAACGTAAGACTCTGCTCACCTGCTTTAGCCAAGTCACCCGCTCTCTTTTCATTATGAACTTATCCTCTGTCCCTTGTGTCCCTGCAGGCTTTGAAGGCCATTGTTGCCATGGATACAGCAGGCCTGGTGCTGGGGTGGAAGTTTTTCGATCACGCCGCTCATTTAGGCGGAGCCATATTTGGAATGTGAGTCACTGCGGGAACTGTTTAGATCCATAACGCTCAGCTCGGCAGTTGTGCTGCGTCATTTCCCATCATGCTCAGCACTTCCATCAGCACAAAGACCACAGAAAATGATCATCCATGTCAGTTTTAAACCTCTTTTCATAAACATGCAGGTGAAATATTTCTTTAGCTTCTTTAATTAATGTAAATTGTTCCACTGAAGGTTTGAACCAAATTATTCCAGATGAAACTGAACACGATGTCCTTCTGAAAGCATTCGGATGCTTCTGTTCGTGTCTTTTGATTGAAGGTGCTATGAGCTCAGTCTAAAGAATCTCACATGGTGGCTTTATGTTTATGTACCACATGTTGTTTGGGATTTTTACCCGCCCATAAATCGATCAAACACTGGGGCAGAGTCCTTCAACAGAAGCAGCTGTTAAAGGTAGAGTTTCTAGTTTTACAGGAAATGAAGGCGGAGAGAAAAGAAAACATCTAGAATTCCAAACTAAATGTTATTTTTCAATATGAATTATTTTAAAGGCTTTTTAGACTTTTGTCATCATGTTGCCTGATTGTTTCTCTGCCCCACTCCCCACCCCCATCTACCTCCAGCTGGTACATCCTGTTCGGTCATGAGTTGATCTGGAAGAATCGAGAGCCCTTTGTCAAAATTTGGCACAACCTGAGAACGCGAGGACCGGGAGGAGGAGGAGGCTCCATATAAAATGCTGAAACACTGGGACTGATAGCGGGAAAACAACAACAAAAAAAAGATATGTAAAGATGTATAAAATGTACAGATGTTCAGAGAAGAGAAAGAAGCTGCAGCAAACACAGGCTCCCCGCACTGTTTGGCTTCCCTGGGACTAGTTCACAGGAAACAGGCAGGAATCCTGATGGTTTCAGGTGGTGAAATTGCACGACACCTGGATATAAAAGGATTCGTGTCCATATTTTTAAAAACATGACTGATTCAGATTTCTGTCCTCTGCTTTTGTTCACATTTTGTTTTCTTGGAGAGAAAAAAAACTCAACACATTCATTATTTAGTCCGAACACAGAAGTACCATTTCACCTGGGACTGAAAATGATTGTTCAGTAATTGATGAACCATTGTTTATTGCAAAAATCTGAAGAGATTCAGAAGAAAAAACCTGGAGAACAGCAGTTTAACGTCCATTGGAGTAAACGAACCAGATCCTGTTTTTTTACCCGATAAATCGATTGTTCTTTGTTGTTGGTTGATCAGTGATTTCAGACCATAATGAATCGTGCATGTTTTACGTAGTCCACTGTGAGTGATCCAGTACCTGTAGTTTTAAGACCCACTCTGGTTCAGGACTCTGGCACCACTGACTTTTAGAATTTGTTTTTCAGGGGTGAGAAAGAAGGTGAGGTTGGTTCCTCTCAGCTCTGCTTATTAGTGTTTGTTGGTTTTCTGACTGTACAGCTGCTCTGCTCTCTGTGGGTATAACACTGGTTGTTCTGTGCTGTCAAATAAATAATGGGTTTAGTGTTTTACCGCTTTGACGAGTACAGACAAAAAATACGTATGGGAGGAGAATACCTGAGAAAAGGAAAACAGCAGTATAACGTCCAATCAGAAAGCAGCTCTCAAGTGAACAGCAGTTGTTACTGGTGTAAAAACTGCGGTTTTCTGAATTACACTGGGACCTCGGGATCAGGCCTGAGGTCAGAGCAGATTTTGAACAGAGCTCCAAGAATCATGGAGGTTATGGAAAGATTCCTGCAGTTCACAGCAGCTTCCATCTTCTCATAAATGCACATTTACCTTGTGTGATTCTCTGCTGTGCCATCATCCTCTGTCTCTGACTCTTGGGGAAGAGAAGCTGGTTTTCATCCTGTTTTTTTTTTTTTTTTTTTTTTTTTGTCCTGGTTTTGCTCTCATCCCTCAGCTGCTTCAGGAGCAAATAATAAAGCCAAATATTAGTTCAGCATATCTCACAGTATATTGTAAATATGTTTTTAGCTGAAAATTGAACTGGATTAAAGAAGTTTAGCCTGCTTCATTAATACCTGAGTAGCGTTGCAGCATCATTAGATCCATGGTCTCTGTGATCAGAGATTCAAGTGAGGCTCTGGGATGGCTCTGGGATGTTTCAGATTAGTTTCTCATTATTTTATTATGTGAATAGTTAACTACAAACCACAGAAATAACTGACTGAAAATAGTCTCAGTCTGCTCTTTGAAAAACGCTGTCTATAAATGGGAAGTTATATTAACTCTACACTGCTGCAGACAGGAGTCAGCAAAAACAACCACAACGAGGGCAGGATGTGCTGAAAGCAGCCGAGGTCCTGTGGGGCTGCGGAGTTCTCTGAAGCCCTTCGAGGTCTGGTTTCAAATCTGAAATATTTTTTCTGCAACATTAAAAACAGAATTAAAGTTTAGAAACAAAGCTTCTCGTCCAATCTGTGTGTAGTTGTGTGTGTGTGCAGGACAACTGTCATGATTTGAGTCAATCCAAATTCTGATTGGTGAACAGAAATATATGACATCAGCATTTTCAAACTGAACCCCACCCATGTCAAAAAAAAAATCTCTCCTGTTAAAAACAAATGGGGGAAAGAAGAAGAAGGTGACTGAGAAGATAGGTTTCCAGGGTCATAAAAAATTTACTTTTAAATTTGTGAGAAGGAATAAAACTGAAGGGTTCTCACTTTTATCTTTCTCTTAAATTTAAACTTTCACTTTAATTAGTCCAATAAATTTGGGAGTTAACCTGCAAATGTGATGTCAGTTTGGCAAACAGAGAAACTGTGGTTTGAAGTCCACAAACCGTCACACAAAACACTGCAGCTCACACAAGACAACACACACAGCAGAGTTTACTGTTGATCTGTGTGTGACTCTCAGGCTGGACCTGATAATAATAATAGTTCTCTCATTATTTTAGTTATTGCTTCTACAAATAAAAGTGCAAGGCAGGTTTATGTAGCACCATAAACACAAGACAATAAAAATAAAAAATAGGAAATTAATAGTGGATTTAGAAAATAAAATAAATGTATATTATGTACATCTGCTTAAATATATATAATATAATTTATAGTTTTTGTAAGCCCACAGTCATGTCCTATGTTATAGATACCAGTGTATCTGTATTAAGCTGATTCCAGCAGACACAGTATAACTGTCTGAACTGAGTTTACCAGTTTTCCGAGGCTGAAACCTGCTCACAGCAGAGTTAGAGGTGAAACTCTGGGATTCCCAAACGTCAATACTGATGTGTGTTCAGCGGTGGTGCAGCCTTTCCCCACAGTTCATTGACCCTGAATACCAACAGACCTCAGAGGACCAGATCAGGTTCACACTGAGACTCTTCCACACCACAGAAACCAACCTGACGAACATCAGGAGAGAAGGACAAGGAGCAGAGACTGAGACCAACAAAAACTTCACATCGACCTCCTGATCTGAGCTGACGGTAAGAGGTGATGTGTCAGACTGGACAGATTAACACCGACCTCTACGGGACAGAAGCAAAACAAGCTCAGACTCATTTATGCCTTTGGCGACTTGAAGCCTTTCTCAGTCTATATTTTTGACTATTCGTTCTTCCGACAGTAAAGATGCAGAACTTATCATCAAATCTATTTCAGGTTTTCATTTTGTACGATTCTAGCAGAGCATGTGTGTCTGAAACAGAAAGTACTTTTAAATTTGAGGGGCTGTTGGGGAAATCGGGACATTGGGGTCAGATGGGCAGAATAACAACCAAAAGATTTAATGTAATTGATTAAACTTTGTTGAAACCTTGTACTCTAATCTTCCCTGCATTAGTTAACCCTCTGGGTCCAGAATTTGATTGGTCCTACAACCTGTTGTAAGTCCCATCTGCTACTTGCAGACCAACATTTTAATTAGTAAAGTAGAAATATAAAGGACCAAGAATAGAATCCTGAGGAACCCCACAATTAATTACAGACACTGCTGTTATCCACAACTACTGTAGAAGATCACGTCAGAGCGTCTGTGGGTGTTTTGGGCGGTGTCTCCACCTCCAGTGTCTCCGCCCCGTCATACTGCACTTTGTTTGGTCTCAAAGCTGGTTGGTGTTGTTGACATCCCGCCATGTTTCCAGGTGTTCCAGGTGTGTGTACAGACATAGGGCAACATGGCAATGGGCCTGCAGGTTGTGGGTCTGATTCTGGGGGTGGTGTCCTGGTGTCTGCAGTCCAGCTGTACGTCCTCTCAGGCGTGGAAGGTGCGGAGTCAGGTGGAGTCGATCAGCAGCAGCCAGTGGCAGTTTGAAGGTCTGTGGATGAGCTGTGCTGCCACCTCACTAGGGTCGGTCCAGTGCAGCAAGTTCAAGACAGTGCTGGGACTCTCGGGTGAGGACTCCGACACACTACGACTGTTCTTCTGCCTTTTTAAACATTTTTATTATAATTTTCATTTGAGTTTATCAAGAAATGATGTCAACAAATAACCTCTCAAAGCACAAACAAACCACATTACACCTACAACGTAAAGAGTCTGACAAAGTGAATCCATAAATGGAAAACAAAAACAAAAACACAGATGTATTTACAGTTTCTTATTAAAAATATTTTGTCTAAAAATCAAAATTCATATTGAAATACCACGTTTTGTAAAATTACTGTTTCACAACATAACCTTCTCACAACATAAAACATGTCCTCATTTATCTGATGCTTCTTCTCTGGGCCATAAAACAAGTTGTAAATAATATTTATGAATTCATTATAACTGTGAGACAGAAATATTTTCAGTCCTCTGTAGAAATCTGCCTTTCAGCCTAAGATTGTGTGTACGTTCAGTTGTATTTATAATAAATGCATTTTAAAACATATTCTTTCTGTCTTCCCCGTTATGTGTTTCACATGCTGGTCTGTCACAGTTCACCTGCAGACCTGCAGAGCTCTGATGATCCTGTCCCTGCTGGTCGGTCTGGCCTCCATCATCGTCTCTGTGCTGGGACTCAAGTGCACCAAGATTGGCAGAACCTCAGAGCACGCCAAAGGCCAGATTGTCCTGAGCGGAGGAATCATGTTCATCCTGTCTGGTATGTGGCTCCAGGACTGTAGTGGATTTACAGAGAACACCTGACCCCATTTCTAACACTGCCCCCCCAACTTCCTCCCCCAAAAAAGAAGGATTTGCTCTTTTAAAGGTTTTGTGATGAGCTGCTCATCAAACCTGCAATAAAAAAAAACAGAAGCGTTGTGTTGTTTTCTCTCTCAGGTGTGTTCACTCTGACGGCAGTGTCGTGGTACGCTGCCAAAGTCATCCACGAATTCCACGACCCGTTCCACGGAGGAGTCAGGTCAGTCAGTCAGTCAGTCAGTCAGTCAGTCTCACACACACACACACTCTCTCACACACACTCTCTCACACACACACACTCTCTCACACACACTCTCTCACACACACTCTCACACACACACACACACACACACACACACACACACACACACACACACACACACACACACACAC